>CM072821.1:45238149-45838149 GCA_036937905.1 Salvia rosmarinus | reverse complement strand
CATGAGGATTTTAGTTGAAAGACTCATGCCTATCAAACATTTTATCATTTTTCAAAAGCGTTCGGCCGAACTATTTTATCCATGTTGTTCCATATCTGATCATTCATTCATTGATTCAATCATTCGCGCACTATGGAGGTGGCCACCACACATAGTCGCCGTGACCGGTCGAGGTAGCTAACCTTAACACACAGTCACACATTTACACAATCCAAGTTAGTCCTTAACTAAGTCGGATCCGATCTTTACCATTTTTTAACGTTGGTGGACCAACTCATTCACATACCACGTTGGATATACCAACCCATTCTCATTCCACGTTGGCAAACCAATCTCAGATAGGATCACAACAAAACATAAACATTTGGCAGTCAATAACAGTTCATGGAATAATATTTCGTAAAGCTTTTGTAAATCATGCTTTGAGATAGACATGCATGTCATTTTTGTTTCAAGAGATCCGACCTGCTAATCCGAAGTTAATAGTTCTAAGCGGGTAGGGTGTGAGTGTCTTTCCTCAACAACTACGCAGGATCGAACCCTTCATAAGAAAATAGCCTTTCTTAGATTCTTTCTATTGATCGAGGGTCGTTTATAAATTACGACTTAAGGTTCCCAATTACGGTTTGTTTATGATTTCATGTGATGGTTTTAAGATAATTTCTATTATCTCACATTCTCAATTCCCAAACTATATCACTTCGTCATTCATAGGTGAACCTCAACTTATGAATCACATACTCCGTGTCTATCATCGACTCTAACCTTGGTATTCTTCTAACGTTATTACGTTATAGATTGTTGGTGCTCAAGTTATGCTTGGTAAATTAGGATATTCTCAAGCCACTAACTAGACTTAACAATTATAGTTACGTCCTAGTAGGTTATGCTTGACGACTTGTCATATTAACACGACAAATAAAAGGGGAGTCTTGACTTATGATTCAAGTGATCACATATCATTATGTAAGTAAGTACTTAGGAATAGATGAAGTTCTTAGGGAATATTAACTCGACTTTGAGACATAAGGATCGACATCTTATGTTCGAATCTTTGCTTATACTTTACGACCTTGTTTGTTTCTCTTAACTCTTCGTAGATTATATAAGTTGTATAATCGCTATTCGATGTCGAGTTGTCTTAATGCTCAATCTAATGTCGTATTAGATTATCGTTGTTAAGTATTAACGTTGTAACTCGGCTTTTGGTTTCTTTAACTTAGGATCTCACGTTTGAGTATCAAATTGCTAATAGAAAACCCTAATTCGTGTCTAACTTCGATTCTCATTAATTCTTTCTTAAGTTATCGAAATTGGTCGATTTCTTTTGGATTCTCGTACATAAAGTATTATGTTGTTTACTGTTTTGCATATTTTATTATGTTTTTCTTTGTTTGTTTTTGACGTTTTGGTTCCTATTTGGTTTATACATGAATATATTTTATAGGAATCATGTTCGTTTTCATTTTGTGTAGGGAATGATGCGTTGAACCAATTTGTACATAAAAAGCGCACTCAAGCATCGGACTCGTCGTAGCCGGCGCTGGATGCGCACCGCGTTGCGAGGAGGCTAACTGAAGACCCGCGTCTGGCGCTGCAAATCTTCCGGTGCTGGGTTCCGAGTCCAGAGGGCGCCTGCATCCGGCGCTGGCGTGCGTCCGGCTGGGTGCCCAAAACAAAAATCATCCCGAGAGCGCCCGCGTCCGGCGCTGGCACGCGTACGATGTTGGGCGCTGAAGACGAATTTCTCTTGAGGTCTTGCACGTCCGGCGCTGCGTCGCGTCTGGTGCTGCGCAAGAATTGAAGATCATCTAGGAAGTCGACGCGTCCGGTGCTGGCACCCCATTCCGAGAGCGCGTGAGTCCGGCGTTTACGTGCGTCCGGCGCTGGGCTGCTCGCATTTCGCCTTGTTTCATAACACGCGCGTCCGACGTTGAGTTCGCGTTCGGTGCTGCGCGTGATTTTTCGGGCGCTATGTATAGGATTTAAACGCTGAAAACCCGAGGTTTTAAATTCATTATTCAGTTTTTCATCTTTGGTGCGCCTCCTCCACTACGAGAATTCTCTCTAGTTCCTTCAACCTTTTCCAAGTATTGTTCTTACTCTTTTGATTCAAGATTATTATTTGTAAGGATTATTATTGTTGGATTTCTTCTCCCGAACACTTTAATATTCAATTCAATCGGTTGTTCGTGTTCGTATGATTTCTTATCGTTTTCTTTCGTGTTCTCGCATTTCTTTTATGTTGATTTCTATGCTTTGGTGATGATTAATATTGGTATTTGTCTAATTAATCTTGTCTTTCATTTAATCTCTTCGAATTATGTCTAGGGTTTATCATTTTGATTATGTGTTTTTCAATTTAGGGTTCAATTCTTGTCTAGATTATTTATGTGCTTGGTAATTTCCGCCTAGTTAATTCGCCTTTCTTTTCTTAATAATTCTTAGCCTAGGTAATTAATTTACTATTTTAAAGTGACGATCAAATAACTATTTGTGATTAGAATGTTTAGGAATTTAATTGCTTTCGTGAGGTAACTTAGTAACGCTCTATTAAGTTTTCCTTGAGAGACGACTCGGATTAGCTTGCTCGCTAGAACTACCTCGTTAGATTGCGAGGGACTTTATTAGTGATCTTTTTAGTCCAACAAATTTTGGCGCCGTTGTCGGGGAAAACTTTAGGCGTTTTCTTTATGTTTCCTGTTTTTCGTTTTTATTCTTCTCCTTGCCCTTCTTATTTTGTACCACAGTTGCGTTTGATCTCGTTTGTTGAGTGTTTTGTATGCAGGGACGCCGAAGTCTAACTCCTAGATTGGCATCCCCGTTGAAGGATACTCGCAAGCCAAGGAAACCGCGACTGCTTAGTGTGGCGGATTTTGATCACTCCGATTGTGATAACTCCTGTGAGGATAGTTCTCTCTCTCTCGTTGGTGAGGTGTCTTTTGTGGGAGGTCTAGGAGGATTCACTACCGTCGAGAATTTTTTGTTTGAAGAATCCCCACCGAGAACCATGGGTGACCGACAAAACAATAACCATGACAATGTAAACAACAATCATGGCGCGAACGCTGCCCCTCGCCTGATGGGGGATTACTTCCGCCCAAAGATAGAGGAGGCTACAAACCCTATCGTGTTATGTCCCACGGCACGTGGGTATGAGTTGAAGCCTAACCATTTCAATCTCATTCCCACTTTTCATGGCATGGCGAATGAGGATGCCTTAAGCTTCATCAGAGAGTATAATCAAGTGGTGCAATCGTTCCCTCTGTTTGGCCTGAATGAGGAATAGTTGAAGATGCGTTGTTTCTCCTATGCTCTGAAAGATAAATCCAAGTCTTGGCTTATGAGCTTTCCCGCCGACTCTTTGGCAAATTGGAACACTGTGGTGGAGCAGTTCATGTTGAGATTCTATCTGCAGCAGAAGACCAAAGATCTTCGATCCAAGATTATGACGTTCAAGCAGGAACTGGATGAGCCATTTCATGAAGCCAGAGAAAGATTCAAAGAACTAAAGAGGCAATGCCTGTTTGGTATGATTTTGTGATGATTCTTGGTATTTTTTTACGTGTCATTTTCTATGGTTTGTCCAATTTATGCCGTTGGTTCGATTATTATTTATCGATTCGGACTTACTTCGTTCGTTTCGATGTTTTGTAGGAAAATGGCAGAAAATAGGATGAATTGGATCCGCCAAGAATCAAATATATTGAAGAGCATTTCGACGAGTTTGTAGGCGAAAACCATGCGTAAGTGGAGTTGAGCGAAGGAGAGCGGGTCGAACGACCAAAGTCGCGCCACGGCACCCCGTCGCATGGCGCGCGCCACGCTCCACGCCTGCGCCCGCCCGCGCCTCGCCACACGACTCGGCCACCCAGCGCGCTCGCTCCGGCGCGTGTCATATTCCTCGCGCGCTTAGAGTGGCGCGCCTACCTTCCGCGCCTAGCGGTCGCCTCGCCCGCTTCGCCTTCACGCCCGCCCGCGCGCTCTCCCAGCAAGCGCCGCCCGTGTCGCTCGCCTCACCTCACCTCTCCGCGCGCGCTCGCCCAGAACGCGCGCTCATCCGCACGCTTCCGATCCGGCGCTCGCAACCAGCCGACGCTCGCCCGGCAGTGCCCCGCAAAGCCTCGTCCAGCGCTGCATCACCCAGCGCGTTCCTTCTCCAGCTCTCACCTGCCCAGCCGGCGCTCCATGCGAACCGGCGTTCAGGCCGAAGTCAGAATGTTTTGTGAGCGCTCGCTCATTCCAAGCCGGCGTTCAGTCTGACTTAATATATATATTTACTAGGTCTTTTAAACGGTGTTCTCAGTTCTTATGTTCACTCGGCCAGCGGCTACCGATTTCTTTCGGGAGCTTCACTTGACCAATGATAGAAACAATATCATAGTATTAATTTCAGTTTTTCATCCTTTCAATTTATGCAATTCGTTTCTTAATTCTTGTTGAACATTTACATGCTTTGTTTGGAGATTTTTAATGGAATCAATTCATAGTGACAGTGGATTGTGTTCATGTTGCTTTAATCTATCTTGCTTTCGATTAATTCCTGTTCTTGGAGAATGATTGATGATTATGTTTTTATTTACAAGTAGACTTAGATTAGGGCATGACGAACCCTAAGAATATGTTTGCTATTGCTTTGTTTATCGCTTTCGATTTATCGCTTTTATAGTTCAACTAGGGATTGACAACCCCTGGTTTAGATTTATCGCTTTATTAGTTTAGCTCGGGATAAACAACCCCTAGCTTAGGATCTTTGTTTAATTCTCCATATTTCAATTCTGCGCATTTCAACCCTCGTTGGTATTAGAATTTTTAGGATTTTATCGTTTTACGTATATGACATGAACAATCGCATACATTAAGTTTTCCTTGAGAGCGACTCGTGTTAACTTACCACCCTACAATTACCTCGTGCGATTGCGAGTAATTTGAGTGTGTTTTAGCTCGATCAATTTTGGCGCGTTCTTAAAAACTTTAGGCGTATTGTTTGTGTTGTTTGTTTTCGTGTTTCTTTTTGTTACTGTTTCGTTATTTTCTCCCACAGTGCGTGTGATCTTGTTTTTGTTGTTGGTGTCATTAATGCGGGGTTACAGCGATGCGAATGTGGTCAAGCGGTGGGGGAGAAAAGTTCGTCAGATTGGGCAAATTCTTCTTTGAAGAAGGAGCCCAGTCGATTTCGAGGATGTCCGTTGGGCTACGAGCATCAGCGTATGATTCCTATCCCGAGCAACAAGCCTACAATCCATATTGGGATCAACCACCTCCACCGTACTATGAGGATCAAGCCTCCAATCCCTACTGGGAACAACCGCATTCGCAGCACTATGAGGATCAATCCTACAATGCCAACTGGGAGCAACCACCTCCTCTGCAGAATCCATACCCGCAGCAGCCACCACCACCTCAGAGGTCATCATTTGAGGATTCGTTCACCCCGAATGGATCATTACTTAAAAAATGGATCTGCAAACATCTCATCTCAACATTTGGAGGCGTGGCGGGCATGTTCACGGCACGCTTAAAGAGTTGTTGCGAATGGAGGAATCTCCAATCCAATCCGATTAGGTCGAGCGATCCTTGTTCTAGATAGTGACCCAGTATTGAGAATTGGGTGGAAGAGACATCGGATGAGCCGACTTTCCCACACCAACCCGATCAAGCTCAAGCGGTCACTACTCTTGAAAGTGACCCAATTGTTAAAATGTGGTGGGAGAGCCACGAAGAGCATGCAGCGGAGGAGGTGAAAATGGTGGAAAAATGGGCGCGTGAGGATGAGGAGCAAAATCGAGCCACGAGGAAGTTGATACCGGGCGGTGACGAGGAAGAGTGGGCATGTGAAGTTGCAAACATGCCAAAGCCCACTCGGGAAGTGATTGCCTTTCGACAATTGGATCACGGGATCCCAGGAGGAGGACAAATCGAGGACAAAGGTTGAGGTAACATCAATTTTTGTCAACATCCTAATTCACCAAAGTACTTGTACTTTGGGAATTGAAATTATTTATTTTATTTTGGAGAATAGGATGTTCGACTTGAGCTTAAATTGTGCATTACTTGTTTTCTTTACTGTCCTCTGTTCTTATATGGTTCATACTGATGCTTTGGCCGAGATGGTATTCCTGCAGGTGAAGGACTATGGATAGTCCGTTGTTTACCGGAACATGTCGTGCTCACGACGTTAAATTGAGTACTACGTGGGAGTTTACCCACGGATTTTTCTATTCTTTTCCTTTCTTTCTTTTTGTTTGTTTTCCTGTTTTTCTTTGATCTATCTGTTGTTGTTGAGTTTGTTTTGCTCAGATCTGAAAAGTTGTCAGTAGCGAGATGAAGCCGTGATGCTCTAACTCTACAGCGCACATTCGTCGATTATCAGGGAAGTATCATCCTCTATGGTCATTTTGTGCTTTTAATGTTTTGAGCACTAGGGACGATCTTTCGATTTAAGTGTGGGGGATGTTTGCTCGGTTTTGTATCGTGATATATTGTTTTGTATGCTTAATGACGTGCCCTTGTGCTTATTTTGATTGTTTGGAGGTAAGCTTTGTCTATGCTAGTAAGTTAGGATCTTGATTTGTGCAACTGAACTCTGTGGTATTGGTCAAACCGATTTTGAATTTCCAAACTTTTGGTGATATATGATTTGAGTATAATGTGAATTGACGAGGCTGTGATTGATAGAAAATTAATAGGGAAAATTGATGTGATTTGTCCGGCTAATGTTAGGGGTAGTGTTAACATTGTGGTTGCCTATATACTTGTTTCATTTATATATATAAAAAAAAATGTGAAAAGAAGAAGAAAATGAGGAGAATGAAAGCTCCAAGATCTTGTTGAGATTGTTGAAATGGAGGATAGGATTATGTCCTCTTTCTCAAAATTTGAGAAATGGACATGGAAACCACGTTAGGAGACTCGAGTTCATCGAGTGCACCTTCGAATATTATTCAAAATCATTAAAACATTCCTTGTGCTTTATAAAAGAAACTTGTTGCTAAAGGTGACCACATTAGTTAGTTCACCCTAACGGAGAGTTGAGTGCGGCGAGATTACCTTTTTATTTATTGGAAGTCGATTGCCGTTCTTGATTTATTTCACATTATCTTTAAATTCGTAAACACCAAGTGTGGAAATGCAATAAGGTTTGATTGATTAGAATAAGGATTAAGTTGCATGAGTTATCTTTCGACTCTTATTAGTATAGACTTTGCTTGAGGACAAGCAAATGGATAAGTGTGGGGGAGTTGTTTGGTATGATTTTGTGATGATTCTTGGTATTGTTTTACGTGTCATTTTCTATGGTTTGTCCTATTTATGTCGTTGGTTCGATTATTATTTATCGATTCGGACTTACTTCGTTCGTTTCGATATTTTGTAGGAAAACGGCAGAAAATAGGATTAATTGGATCCGCCAAGAATCAAATATATTGAAGATCATTTCGATAGGAGTTTGTAGGAGAAAACCGTGCGTAAATCGGAGTTCGACGAAGGAGAGCGGGTCGAGCGACCAAAGTCGCGCCTGGCACCCGTCGCATGGCGCGCGCCCGCGACCCACGCCGCGCTGCCGCGCCCGCCCGCCCGCCCGCCGCCCGCCGCCGCGGCTTCGGCCACCCAGCGTGCGCTCGCTCCGGCGCGTTTCCCATTCCCTCGCGCTCGCCTTCCGCGCTTAGCTTGTCGCCTCGCCCGCTCCGCCTTCATGCGCCCGCCGCGGCGCTCTCCCCAGCAGCGCCCGCGTCCTCGCCTCGCCTCTCTCGCGCTCGCCCGAAGCGCGCTCATCCTGCGCTTCGATCGGCGCGCAACCGACGACGCGCTTCGCCCGGCGGTGCCCGCAAAGCCTCGTCCAGCGCTGCGTCGCCCAACGCGTTCCTTCTACAGCTCCCACCTGCCCAGCCGACGCTCCATGCGAACCGGCGTTCAGGCCGAAGTCAGAATGTTTTGTGAGCGCTCGCTCATTCCAAGCCGGCGTTCAGTCTGACTTAATATATATATTTGCGCTAGGTCTTTTAAACGGGGTTCTCAGTTCTTATGTTCACTCTGCCGCGGCGCTGGATTTCTTTCCCGGAGCTTCACTTCAGCCAACAGATAGAAACAATATCATAGTATTAATTTCTGTTTTTCATCCTTTCAATTTATGCAATTCGTTTCTTAATTCTTGTTGAACAATTACATGCTTTGTTTGTAGATTTTTAATGGAATCAATTCATAGTGACAGTGGATTGTGTTCATGTTACTTTAATCTATCTTGCTTTCGATTAATTCCTGTTCTTGGAGAATGATTGATAATTATGTTTTTATTTACAAGTAGACTTAGATTAGGGCTTGACGAACCCTAAGAATATGTTTTCTATTGCTTTGTTTATCGCTTTCGATTTATCGCTTTCATAGTTCAACTAGGGATTGACAACCCCTGGTTTAGATTTATCGCTTTATTAGTTTAGCTCGGGATTGACAACCCCTAGTTTAGGATGCTATTTAATTCTCCGTATTTCAATTCCTGCATGTTCAAACCCTCGTTGGTATTAGAATGTTTAGGATTTTATCATTTTCTGTGTATGACATGAACAATCGCCCTGTTAAGTTTTCCTTGAGAGACGACTCGTGTTAACTTACCACCCTACGATTTTATCATTTTCTGTGTACGATCGATAGTAATTTGAGTGTGTTTTTAGCTCGATCAATGCCCACATCACTTCTTCCCGTTGGTTCTCTTGTGCCAATTCTTCTATGACGGGATCCTTAAATCCAATCAGGAAAAAGCTGACGACGCGGCAGGAGGCAACATAGCTCATATCACAGCCGAGGCTCTAGACGAGATCTTTGATATCATGGCGAGCAACTCCCTCCAGAAGGCATCTTGTACGCGCCGGTCTTCTTTCAATTCCGTGGAGACATGATCGGAATTAACGAGGCAGATGGCACAGCTTATGAGAGAAATGAATGAGATGAAGATGAAGCAGGCTGAGTTCCCTTCACCGTCCCAGGAGTTCGCTGCACCTCCTCAGGAGTTCGTCGCACTGCCTCAGGATTTCTCTATGTAGCCTTGTGGAATTTGCATGGAGATGGGATATACAACCGATGTTTGTCCTAATATGGGAGCACCCATCTATGAAGGCGGAGTCGAAGCCTACGCTATGCAAGGCTTTCCGCCTCGACAGCCTTATGAGCCGAGGCCGACCTATGAGCAAACTCAGTCGCAATACAATTCGAGATGGAAGAATTAGAGCCAAGGTCAGGGGTCGGGTTAAAACCCACAGACTCGATGCCCCTCAAGCAGCAGCGATACCATCACAAGCGGTACCCATCATAGGAGTACCGTCTCGGCGGTATCCATCAAGCGGCGGGCTTATAGTCGCAGATGTCGATATCGACAACGATCATATCCACAACCGTCATACCCGCAGTATCCCTACCCGTAGCAGCCACCTCCACCTCAGTATCTATACCCGACGTCGTCTCCGCGCGCGGTACCCTCGGCGACCTCCGTCGCAGCAGTACCATCAGCAGCATCCACCGCCACAACAGTTTCCACGCGGCTCCCAGCTATCTCAGCGGACTCCTGCTGAGGATTCTCTCGATGCCTACATCACTAAGAACAATCGAGAATCGGCGATCGAGGCGGCGATGAGGCACCTCGAGGACACTATGGGTCAGATTACCACTTCAATTAATGAGATGAGGCAGCAGAGTGAGAGGAACAAGTTGCCCGGGCAAGCTCATCAAGCTCATGCCGTGATGGTGCTTCGAAGTGGAAAGGTTATCGACAACATGGTGACTATGCCGACTCCCGTGCCTTCACAGGCACCTACTGTCGACGCTGAGCAACCTCAGGTAGAAGAAGAGGTTCCCGAGAAGAAAGATGAGAACACGTTGCATAGAGCCTCCAATCCTTATGTTTCGTCGGGATAATCTACAAAAGCATTGTTCAAGCCCCGGGTTCCTTATCCCCGCCGGTTGACGAATGCCAAGCAAGACCAACAGTTCAGTGATTTCTACAAGTTGCTGTCTCAAGTGCATGTCAACTTGCCTCTGTTGGACGTCATCCGAGTTGTCCCTGCCTATGTTAAGTTCTTTAAGGTGCTCACCTCCAAGAAGAGGAATTAGGGAGACATGGCCAATGTGGTGATCTCCGAGACGGCGAATTCGATCATGCAACTTCCCCTTCCACCCAAGCTTCGCGATCCAAGTAACTTTATCATTAAGATTGCTATGGGGAATGGGAAAGAGGCCTTAGGTATGCTTGATTTGGGGGCGGGGATTAATTTGATGCCTTATTATATTTTCCAAGAATTAGGTCTTAAGGAGTTGAAACCCACAGGAATGACCCTTCAACTAGCTGATAGATCTATGAGATACCCCAAGGGGGTTGTGGAAAATGTTCTGGTTAATGTGGTCTAATAATTTTGATGGATTTTGTGGTCTTGGAAGTCGGGGATGTGCGGGAGAATGGTAGGTCTCACACTGTTCTCCTAGGTAGACCGTTTATGGCCACCACTAATACCATGATAGATGTTAAGAGTGGCCTTATCAAGATGACTGTTTTGGGGACTACAAATACCTTTTCTGTAAGAGACAGCCTTAATGCTCCTTCTGCTCATTATATTGATGAGTGTGCCTTTATTGATGCTATTGAGCCCTTGGTCGAGAATGTATTTTTGCAAGCACACGCAGTAGAAGAGGTTTTCATGGGATCGGCCGATGAGCAAGAATTAGCACGTGAGCTGGCAAACTTTCTCGAGTCATCGGTAGAGCTCAAAGAGCTCCCAACGCACTTGAAGTATGTGTTCCTTGAGGAAGGGAAAGCCAAGCCAGTGATCATCTCCTCGGTTTTATCTCGGTATGAGGAAGATGCATTGATTGGTGTTTTGAAGAGGAACAAGCTCGTCTTCGGGTGGAGTTTGGCTGATATCCGTGGTATTAACCCCGTCACATGTATGCATCGCATTACCTTGGAAGAAGGAGCTCGCCCGACGAGAGATGATCAAAGGATGTTGAACCCTGTGATCTCTGAAGTTGTGAAGAATGAGATCTACAAACTCATAGGCGAAGGTCTCATCTTTCCTGTCGCCGATAGTGAGTGGGTGAGCCCCGTGCATGTAGTGCCGAAGAAGAGGGGCATCACTGTAACTGAAAATAGCAAGGGGGAGTTGGTGCCGGTCTGAGCCACCACGGGATGGCGCATGTGCATTGACTACAGGAAGTTGAATACCGCCACCAAAAAGGATCACTTCCATCTACCTTTCATTGATCAAATGCTTGATAGGTTAGTCGGTCACGATTTCTATTATTTTCTTGACGGTTTGTCTGGTTATTATCAGGTTGCCATAGCTCCGGAGGACCAATCCAAGACGGCGTTCACGAGCCCGCATGGGACATTTGCTTACCGCCGTATGCCGTTTGGCCTTTGCAATGCACCTGGGACCTTCCAACGGTGCATGATGTCCATCTTCTCGGAAATGATCGGCGACTATATGGAGGTATTTATGGATGACTTTTCTGTTTTTGGCTCCTCGTTTGATGACTGATTGGCTAAAATTGATCATGTGCTTAATAGATGTGTCGAGAGTCATTTAACTTTGAGTTGGGAAAAGAGTCATTTCATGGTTAAGAGTGGTATAGTACTCGGGCACTTGGTTTCTCATGAAGGGATTGAGGTTGATAGGGCTAAGATTGATGTTATAGGGAAACTGCCCCCACCTGTTGACGTAAAGGGGATTAGGAGTTTCTTGGGGCATGTGGGTTTCTACCGTATGTTCATTAAAGATTTTTCAAAAATCTCTCAAACCCTGTGTCGTTTGCTTGCCCAAGATGTGCCTTTTGTGTTTGATCATGATTGTATGCATGCATTCTCTGTGTTGAAATAAAAGTTGACTAGTGCCCCCGTGGTTGTAGCCCCGAACTGGAATGAACATTTTGAAATCATGTGTGATGCTAGCAATCACGCTGTAGGGGCTGTTTTAGGTCAACGTGTTGATAAGATGCTCCGTGTAATTTACTATGCTAGTTCTACCTTGAATCATGCACAGGTGAATTACACAACCACTGAAAAAGAAATGTTAGTTGTGGTATTTGCTTTAGAAAAATTTCGCTCTTACATCATAGGTTCTAAAGTGATGGTCCATAGTGACCATGCAGCTTTAAGGTACTTGTTAACCAAACCTCAAGCCAAATCTAGGTTGATCCGTTGGGTTCTTCTCCTTTAAGAGTTCGACATAGAGATTAAGGATAGGAAGGGGGTGAGAATTGTGTGGCTGATCATTTGTCCCATCTCCAGTCCCCGAGTGGTAGACTCTTGCATGAGACTGTTGCTAATGATTTTCCTTATGAAAATGCTTTTGCGGTCTCATCTTCCCCGTGGTTCACTGGCATTGTTAATTATCTTGCTTGTGGGAAGATGAGACCTGATCTAACTTTTCAGGAGAGGAAGCGTTTTCTAACCTTGTGCAGGCAATATTTATGGGACGAGCCATATCTGTTCAAATTCGGGAAGGATGATGTGATCCGCCAATGTGTGCCTGAGGAAGAGCAATCCCAAGTGTTGGAAAGATGTCACAATGGTCATTGTGGAGGGCATTTTGGGGGACAAAAGACAGCCTTCAAGGTGCTCCAATCGGGATTCTACTGGCCATCATTGTTCAAAAACGCCCAAGCGTTCTACCGTGCTTGTGACCGATGCTAGCACACGGGATCTATAGGTGCCCGAAATGAGATGCCCCTCAATAATATTCTTGTGGTAGAAATTTTTGATGTGTGGGGAATTGATTTTATGGGACCTTTCCCTAATTCTTTTTGTTTTGAATATATTTTGCTTGCCGTTGACTATGTGTCCAAGTGGGTCGAGGCTATCCCCACTAGGACATGTGATTCTTATGTCGTTTTGAAGTTTGTGCAGGAGAATATACTTTGCAGGTTTGGTTTTCCCAAGGCAATTATTAGTGATGGGGGAAAGCATTTTTGCAACAAGTTTTTCGACAAGCTGATGAAAAGGAATGGGATTAACCACAAGATGGCGACGCCTTACCACCCACAGACATCGGGACAAGCCGAGACTAGCAATCAGCAAATTAAGGGGATTCTAGAGAAAATGGTCCAACCTTCTCGAAAGGATTGGTCCACCAAACTTCCCGATGCACTTTGGGCGTACCGCACCGCATACAAAAGCATCCTTGGGATGAGCCCTTACCGTTTGGTGTTTGGGAAGGCGTGTCACCTTCCGGTGGAGATCGATTACAAGGCCTTGTGGGCTATCAAAACCATTTCTTTGGAGATGCAAGATGCTTCCCAGCGCAGGATGTTACAACTTTCAGAACTTGAAGAATTCCGTAATGAGGCATACGATAATGCCCGAATCTACAAGGAAAATTTGAAAGCCCTCCACGACAAGCACATTGTGCACAAGGATTTGAAGCCCAGAATGAAGGTCTTGTTGTTCAATTCCCGGTTGAAGCTCTTTCCTGGGAAGTTGAAGTCCCGTTGGAGTGGCCCGTTCATTATCAAAGAGGTGAAGCCGTATGGCTCGGTTGTGCTCACTAAAGAAGGTTCGGAGGAATCGTTCGAGGTCAATGGTTAACGTGTGAAGCTCTATGTAGAAGGGGGTCCTACCTCCATCACGGTGGAATCTATTTCCGTTGCTGACCTCCCATCATCATGATCTTTTCTCGTCAAGCTAATGACAGTAAACAAGCGCTTTCGTGGGAGGCAACCCACGTTTCTTTATGTTTTGTTCTTGTTTTCTTTTTGTTTTGTATTTGGTTGTGTTTTTGTTCTTGTTTTGTTTTTGGTGGTGCAAGTTTATGAGCTATATATCAAGGAGTTTTGGATATTTGGAGAATAGAAATCGACACGAGGAATGTTCTTGCTCAGAAAGCGCTATGCTATTTTGAAAATTTGTCCAGAGAGATACCCCAGGCGCCGGACGCTCCCAAACCGGCGTTGGGTACTATTGATAAGAGAATAGAGGGAGTTCACCTAGCGCCGGACGCGGCGAAACTGCCATTAGGTACGAATCGAATGTGGGCAGAGAAGCTGACCCAACGCCGGACGCCATGAAACCGGCGCTGGGTCCATTATTCCTTTATAAAAAAATAAAAATAAAATAAAAATATTTATATTATATATAGAGCTGCGTCATTTCTAACCCTAGCTTTCACTCTCTCTCTCGCGCAGCTCCAATTCAACCCAGCGCCGCTCTCTCGTCCCGTCCGCCGTTCCTCTCCCAAGCGCCGGTTCCGTTCCTCCGTGCGGCGCTCTCTCCTATCCGTCGGCTTTCCGCGTTCGGCAACAGCGCCGCTCGCTTTCGCGTCTCAGTCCGACGTAGCTTCCCAGCACCACGCGCCCGCTCTCGACTCCGTCTGGCATTCGAGCCAGTCGCGCCGCCTCCGTACCCAACGCCCGTTCTCCATTCGTTCGGTGCTGCCTTCAAGCATCGCGCGCCTCAACCCCAGCGCACCTCGCCCCAGCGCCCGCCTCCGTCCGGCGCTGTCCCAGAAGCCCGCGCGCTCCATCCGATGCTATCTCCAACGCTTCGCTCCTAGCGCCCATTCCTCGATCTACGTCCAGCGCTCGCTCCTCCGTTCGGCGCTTGAGTCGCGCGCCTCAGCCCCAGCGCCTGCCTCCTCTACGTACGGCGATACACTCAGCGTGCGTCTCCTACGCAAGCGCCCGTCTCACTCCGTCCGACGCTGCCATCTACCCCAGCGCGTGTTAGCTTCCGTCTGGCGCTCGCCCAGCTTCCGTGCCCCATCTTTCGCTCTTCTCCGTCCGATGCTGTCTCAGTGTCGCGCGCCTCGCGCAACCCAGCACCCGTTCAACCCAATCCGACGATTCCCTCCAAGCTTCAGCCTCCGTTTGTTCGTCCAGTGCCCGCTTGCACGCATTTCAATATGGTTCGAACGAAACAAGCTGGTGGCTCCAGTTCTCGTCATCCACGAGATGATGATGTTCCTATAGAGGAACTTGTGGAAGATATAAGCATAATGTATTCAGCCGCATTTCCCATCTTTAATCCTATGGAAGGTACTCTTCATCGTCGTTTTATCCATCAAGATATAACTCCTCCGCGTCTATTTAATTGGCAATTGATGCAAAGCTTGGGTCTTGATGATAGAATCAAGAAATATTTAAAGAACTTAGGCCTTCGTCAATATGCTATGATGGATTTGCCTGGTTATTCTCCGTTATTAGTTGAATTCTATTGTACGATGAATTTTGATGATGAATCCGACACTATGACATGTCGTCTGTTGGGTCAAGAATATGTTGTCACACCCTGTATTATGAAGGGGGTGTTTGGATTCCCGACTTCAGGTGCACGTGGTGTACCCCCTACATTTAATGTTAGAGAAGCTTGGCAGGAATTATCAGGGTTTAACAACTGGTCATCAGTTGGAATGCCGAGCGGATTCATTAAGGATGCAGCATTGGCAATGGTACATAAATTCATCGCATTCAATGTTTTTGGGAATGCGCAGGCCAACAAGGTTAATACTGCTGAGGTCTTCTTGCTCATGTGTGCGGTCAAGAAGACAAAGGTTTCGCCGACATTGTAGTAACCCGAAGATTTTTAAGTCTTAGTTAGACCCTAATTAAGGATAATTAGGGGCTTAAAAAGTATTTATTTCTTAAGAAATTATAAAGAAGTGCATAATAGATTATTAAACGATAGAAATTCGATTAAATCTTAATCAAAGGAATAGAGATTTGGAGACGTAGAGATTATTTAGAAATGAGTTTTATTATGATTAAATATGAGAAATATGATTATTAATGTGTGTTTGAATGAAAAATGTTATTAAATAGAAATTGTGCTATGAAATGCATTAAATATTTTTGTATGGGAATTTTCTTATAAAATGAGATGAATTATTGTTCAAGCTATTAAAGGACTTGAATAAATTTATTGTATTGTTATTTAGTGATAAAAGAATTATTTTGTATGATTTTCGAAATTTAAGAAGTATGAGTATAATTATTTAAATTTTAACATATGAAAGAATTTAATTTATGTTATATGAATTTAATTTCAATCATGGAAATAAATTGCTTTGAATTTTAATATTTATTAGAAATATGGTTTTATATATTAAAGGATATTAAGGTATAACATTAGTAATATTAGAGGTATAATTATAAATTATGGAAATTTGTGTCAAATTTTAATGAAATGAATACAAAATGTACATGAAATGCAAATAAACATTCTAGAATTTTATAAACAACATAAGATCATCATCAACCTTATTTTCTCCCACATTTTCGCCCTCACACACACAAGCACACACTAAAATTTTCTTTACACTTTTAATCCATATTTAAGTGGGGAAATTAGTGGTAATTCACTCCAAGGAAGGTAATTACCTTGTTTAAGTTAAATTTTTGTGATTTAAATTGATGAATATGATGTTCTACATGTTTAGAGTTTTCGAAAATTTGAAGATGTGGGTTAAGGTTGATTTGTTTAATTTTTGTTATGTTTATTGATTTAATTATGTTTATGATGCATGAATAATATGATCTATGGTTTTAATTCCTTAAATTATGAAAATTTGTGAATTAAAGTATGAGTTATTAACCCTAATTTTTGTATATGAATTATATGTTGTGATTTAGTTAAATTGAGTTTAAATACATGTTTAAGATTGGAAATAAACACCATATTATCAAAGAAATGAAAAAAATTAAATCATGTATATTTAATCCCCAAATTTTCGAAAACTATGAGTGATAGGAACTTAAGGGTTTTGATTTTATTTGATCAAATTCACTTGATATTTAGACTTTAGGATATATATAATGCATGATATGAATTTATAAGAATTTAATTCATGCATAAACTTTATTTCCCTAATTTTCGAAAATGAAGGGGAAGTCTTGAACTTTGATTTCTTGATTTTATTTGATGTATTTGATATGATTTTTGAGATCTATAGTAAAAATAATGCTTAAGTGGAATTTATGGGAATTATTGAAAATATATACTAAAAGATGAAAAATTAAAGTTTAGTGCAAAGTTATGATTTTATGTGATGAACTTGGTTGAGATTTGAAATGATTATGGATTAATGATCATTGATGATGAATAAGTATAAATGTGAGATGTTTGGTACTAAGTGAATTTTAGATAATGAAATATTTGAGATTTAGTATAAACATGGTTGAAGGGCATATTGTGATAATGATGTAAATGAATGAGTTTAGACTTGTTTTAAGTTCCTAAATATATATTTAAGCATATGGTGGTGATTGGTGGAGTTTGGGAATGAAATTGGTTGAATTTGGTTTGGTATGGCTATTTAAATTACAAACGTTACTCTGCCGAAAATTCGTTAGAAATTATCTATTAATATGACGTTTGAAATTCTAATTGGTGAACTATTGATAAGTGGTTAAGTGGATAAGAAAGTTTTCTAAATTCAATAATAATTTTATGTTACAAGGATCAAGTGGGGCAAGGAAGGACTTGAAGAACGAACAATTTGAAAAAAAAAAAAGTTGAATAAAAGGTGACTACTATCCAGGTGGGCAAATCTTAACTATCTTTTAATGAGCGCTCAATGAATTGTTTATTTTCAAATGAAAGTGCATGTTTTGAAAATAAGTTGACTTGCCTATTTTAGCATATGCATTATGCTTATCTACGAGATCATAGACGACGTCGGGCTTGGGCTGGATGAGCTTCCAGTACGAGTCGTGTGTACACAAGGATGATCGGGGAGCCTTCAGGATCGATCATGGTATTGAGAGGGAGGCCTACCTCTTGATACCTAGAAATAAGCGTAGATATGGTATCCGTGAGCGGGGAGCCTACGGGACCGACACGGAAAGATTGCCGGCATAACATGAGATAGAATGATAAGAAGCATGCATCATGAAATATTTTATTTGTAAAAAGCTAATGCAGGTTATTTTTCTAAAACCCCTGTGTTAGAAGCATAAGTGGCAAGTCAATTATGTTTTATGACAGTGCCCACTGAGTACTTTTTGGTGCTCATGCCCTGCATATGTTTTCCTTATATGAAGGTTAAGCGAGGAGATGGCGGAAGAAAGGACACTGAGCTAGGGTTTTTGATCATGTATATAGATATTTTGTCATGCCCCGGTAGTTGTATCTTCATACATAATTCTCAGTCACCCTATCTGTTGTGCATACTCTGAATTTTTGTTGATACTGATGTGATACCATCGCACTGGAATGTCCTTGAATTTGATATACTTCGATGTATATAGATGTGATGGTTGTTGTTGATGATCTTGTTGGAGGCTGAGAATTGTTTCTGTCAGTTTATTGTTGTTTGTTGATATTTGGGCTATCCTATTTCAAAATAAAACTCTGCGAAATTTTTATAAAATTTTGATAACCCGGAATTTAAGTATCCCTATTGAGAAATTATGATCCAAATCACCCCATAGTCACAACTTGTCTGTTTAATTGGCTAGTTAATTAAGTAACTAATAGTGATTACTTGATTAATTAGTTAATTAAGTAGGCGGGTCGTGACAGACATTCTTCATATGGGAACACTTGCAGCTGGTGCAACGGCGTAAGAAATGTCGGCCAACCTTGTGTCAAATCCCTCTTTCTGCATCAAGACACTTAGGGATCATTAATAATGATGGACGACATATTCACAGGCAAGATCGATCGACCTAAGATAATTGATCTTAGTGAGCTTCGAGGTGCCCTTTTCATATAACGAGACAACTCTTGTACCTCATCATTGGACGAATTGCATGAAGAGATATATGCATGCGCAGCTCGCAGAAGCTCAAGCAGCAGGTGCAGGACCATCTCATGCACCTACGGGGGATATGGCCATTTTTGATACTACTCTTGCATCCGATGATGAAGGCGACCAGCATACCGAGGCAAGAGAGGATACAGAGCCCGTTTAGAGCAACGTCGATCCCAATCATCCACAGTTCCCTTTTCAGCAAGGTGCATCGATGCAAGGATATAATTCTATATGTGAAGAGCTGGGCCAGTTCAGGAGTGAATTAGCTGGCCACTGGATAGAATTTTGTCAAGACATATATTCTCGATTTGATCAGCAAAATCAACGTCTTGACGAACTGAATCAATTGTGGCATGAGTAGAACCAGCGCTGGAATGAGTATAATCAGCAGATGATTGAGCAGAATCAGCGCATGGCTGCTCTTGAGGCCCGGTGGAACGAGTGGACTTTATTTCATAGCGCTCATCCTCAACCACCGCCGTCTGACCAATAGTGATTCTTCACTATTGGAGTGTATGTGTTTTTTTCTGTTTTTGTGTGCTTCGTTTCGTTTTTGTTCTTTTGTTTTTCTTTGTTTGTTGTTTTTGTAGGTTTTGTTTCGTGCTTGATGCCCCGTCGTTCTGGTTCTTCGCTTTCAGGGAAGTCGCCTCTTCTTTTCTCTTATATATTTTTATCCAATGAGGACTTTGTCTGTTTTAAGTGTGGGGGGTTTCATCTTCTGTTTTGTTTGTGTTTTGTCGTTTCTGTTTCGTTTTTGTTTTGTCCTTAACTTTTTTTTTGAATAAGAGAGGATTTTATGTCTTGAAATAAATGGTTTTGAAGAATTGTGCTTTAAGTTGAATTAATTATGTTTTGATCTGAATTTCATTTCGTCTTGGTATATATGGTTTTTAGTGTGATGAAACTTAGGTGTCAACTTAAACTGTGGGAAATGATTAAAAAAGTTGTGATTAGACAATGTGTGTATCGGTTGTCATATATTTCATACATGGGACCCTTTTTCTTGTGTGATTTTTCCATAATAAACAAAAAAGAAAAAAAAAAAAAGAAAAGAAAATCATTTTTGTGATGTTTGAAATAAGTGGGCTTAAAATTCGAATAAGGGGCTCTACCCCTCTTGCTTGTGTTGTCTCTCGAATGGAGACTCTATGCGATAGGTATAGATTTCTATGTTAGGATACTCGAGTGTACAACTTGAAGGTTTCACCTAACGATTATTGTACTATAATCGATTTTAAGTTCCACATGTTTTATTTATTTTTATCTTTGGGATGTCTTACATGAAAGGGAACCATGTGAGTCGTATATTGATTTCTGAAATCATATTTGAGTCGAAGTACAGCTATTCTATGATAAGTCACATCTTTGGATTGATGAATGAGGATCATTGTATTGAGAATTATATTGTTAAGATGCATTGAAAGGATGAGAATATGTGATTGATTCTATTTGAAGTATTAATTCGATGTGTACCATTCTTTTCAAGAAACTAAAGTTGCTCGAGGAAAAGCAAAGAGTTAAGTGTGGGGGTGTTGTTTTGCATATTTTATTATGATTTTCTTTGTTTGTTTTTGACGTTTTGGTTCTTGTTTGGTTTATACTTGAATATCTTTTATGGGAATCATGTTCGTTTTCGTTTTGTGTAGGGAATGATCGCGTTGAACCAATTTGTGCATAAAAAGCGCACCCAAGCGCCAGACTCGGAGTAGCCAGCGCTGGGTACGCACCGTATCCCGAGGAGGCTAACTGAAGACCCTCGTGCAGCATCGCAACACGTCCGTGGCTGGGTTCCCGATCCGAGCGCCAGCGTCCGCGGCGTCGCAAGGCCCAGCTGGTGCCCAAAACAAAAATCATCCCGAGATCGCCCGCGTCCGGCGCTGGGCGCTGAAGCCGAATTCCTCCCGAGGGCTCGCACGTCCGACGCTGCGTCACGTCCGGCACTGCGCAAGAATTGAAGATCATCCAGGAAGTCGATGAGTCCGGTGCTGGCACCCCATTCCGAAAGCGCGCGAGTCCGGCGTTTGCGTGCGTCCGGTGCTGGGCTGCTCGCGTTTCGCTTTGTTTCATAACGCGCACGTCCGACGCTGCGCGTGATTTTTCGGACGCTATATATAGGATTTAAACGTTGAAAACCCGAGGTTTTAAATTCATTATTCAGTTTTTCATCTTTGGTGCGCCTCCTCCACGAAGAGAATTCTCTCTAGTTCCTTCAAGTTTTCCAAGTATTGTTCTTACTCTTTTGATTCAAGATTATTATTTGTAAGGATTATTATTGTTGGATTTCTTCTCCCGAACACTTTAATATTCAATTCAATAGGTTGTTCGTGTTTGTATGATTTCTTATCGTTTTCTTTCGTGTTCTCGCATTTCTTTGATGTTGATTTCTATGCTTTGGTGATGATTAATATTGGTATTTGTCTAATTACTCTTGTCTTTCATTTAATCTCTTCGAATTATGTCTAGGGTTTATCATTTTGATTTCGTGTTTTTCAATTTAGGGTTCAATTATTGTCTAGATTATTTATGTGCTTGGTAATTTCCGCCTAGTTAATTCGCCTTTCTTTTCTTAATAATTCTTAGCCTAGGTAATTAATTTACTGTTTTAAAGTGACGATCAAGCAACTATTTGTGATTAGAATGTTTAGGAATTTAATTGCTTTCGTGAGGTAACTTAGTAACGCCTTGTTAAGTTTTCCTTGAGAGACGACTCGGATTAGCTTGATCTCTAGAACGACCTCGTTAGATTGCGAGGGACTTTATTAGTGATCTTTTTAGTCCAACATTTACGTTTGGGGTTTTGTTTGTCGGCACAACATAAACATAATCATTCAACACTATACAATACCATACACAACATAAACATACGAAAGCATTAGAAAACCCTAATTTCTAATATAATACACAATCATTGTATATGTGTGCATAAGGGTTCCATTCATTCATCATAATTATAACCCTTTTATTCCAAGCTTATAGCTTAACTATCATAGCATCATTTACTATTAAAATTAAGCTCATGTTTAACCATTTTGCTATTTTTTCGATAATTAGCAATAATTAGCATATGTATCCAATAAAATCATGTTATACTCCTATTATACTATATAATTTAATTACCAACTCGATATCATCATATAAAATTTCAAACCATAGGTTAAAAACACCAAAGTTTTCGGCAATAATGATTTAATGAGCATTGGTGTTCAATAAATTCCACAAAAATTATATCATGCTTATATCATATACAAAACATGAAATATTATCTCATATCATACATTAAAATTAAAACACATGCTTATTAGTACATATATAGTTTCAGTAATTTCACTATATACACATATATATTCAATAAATTTCATTCACTTCACAATACATTTATATTATGCAATAAACTTGTAATATTAACATTAACATCAACTAATATTTATAATATAAACCAAATGCTTGGAATTCTCTTTGTCCTTACACATATATTACATATATGTTCAATAAATTTCCAAAAATGCATATTAGGTTTATATTATTTCTAAACATTACATATCATATTATTTTCAACAAATAAAAACCAAATAAATTCTAAAATATACATATATAGTTTCGGTCCTTGTAAACAAATAGCCGTAGTGTCTCAAAAATTTCAAGATTAATATATGATGTTCATATCATATATTAAACATTATACCTCAACTATTTTTCAACAAATAAAAATCAAACAATGGACTAAAAATATACATATATATTCGGCCTTTTTAAGAAAAATAGGAGATGTATTTCAAAAATTTCAAGATTAAGATATGATGTTCATATCATATATTAAACACTATATCTCAACTATTTTCAACAAATAAAAATCAAATCCATGGCCTAAAAATAGTTATAGCTCTCGGCCTTCTTAAAAAAATCAAAAAAATTTATAAAAATTTTCATATTTATTCTGCATGCTCCTAATACATCAACAAGAAACAATATCAAATAATATTCACAAAATCATGCTTTATCCCATATAAAAAGAAATTATAACAAAATCAAAAAATAACAAACATGCTCCAAAAATTCCCAAATTTAAAACACAACCTTAGAAAATATTTCTAAGCATATTTCATTCATGCCTTGAGAGCATTTGGTGGCTCAAAAAGCCACGAAATTTAAATGGTTCGAAACTAGGGTTTCAAACTAAAAAAAATTCCACTCCATTAGAATGGAAGAGGGTGATGAATAATACATTTATATGGTCTTAGAAACTTATTTTGAGAGTTGGAATGTGTTGAGAATGAGGATTGAAGCTTAGAACATGGAAGAACAAAAGAGAGAAATTTGAATTAGAGAGAGAAAATTGGTCTCAAAGAGAGGGGCTGCAAATGGATGAAATGCTACTGTATTGGCAGCCTAAAGAGCTGTTGTGAGCTCATTTTGGGTGGTCTTGGTGGTAGTTGGGAGAAGGAATGGTCAAATTACCCGATTTGGCATGTTAATACCGACTCTATAAGTTTTATCGCACTTTCGATTGATTTCTCAGAACCTTAAGGTTTTATTTTCTTAAATAGACTTAAAATACTTATTTCATAGTTTATAATAATTTCATGATGTTCGGATGGCCTCCGATAAGTCAATTCTGAGTTATCGCGGAAAAACAGCGTCCGGCGATTAAATTATGCTCATTCAAAATTCTATTGAATTCTTGAGCTTTCATAATTAATTTGAGTCTTATAAATCATTTCTTATTGATTTAGACCCTTGGTTCAAGTTTCGGGTCGTTCGAATCAGTTTAGGGTTTTTCGATATATATTCCCGGCGTTCGGTTAAGTTCTTTAGGAATTTCTTTAAGAAATTGATTCTTATGAATTCTAAATTCATAATAATATATTCCTCCTTGATTTTGATTATTATCATTAGTTTTCATGATTAGCACGGACTGAAAGTTGATCCGGCTCGTGAATAGTACTTTTGAGACTGACCGGACGAGCATGCCCGAAAATTCTCATTCTTTGGCTTCTCACATGTTTTCGTGAGAGGATTCTATAAATGAAATCCTTTTGTCGAGATTCATTCTCGATCTTTCATTCTATGTTCAGGCTATTCAGAAAACCATAATCCGGTAGGACTAGTCACTAGTTTTTGATTTCTCTAGTTTTCGACCTCCGAATCGATTGTAATTCGTTTCGTTGGCCACCTTAAACATAATTAAGGTCTAAGAAACACAAATAATTTGTTTAAGCATCACCAATAAAATTTTTAAATTTTTCGGGTTATTACATATTTACGGGTTTTGCAAAATATTGAAATGAATAAATGCCAAAATATAAATTTATATCGTTGTCGGTATCAAAATAACAAAAAAACTACTTCAGACGTCCGTGACAAACCCTGATTTAATTTCCATACATGCTATATAAATAAGGGTAATGAAACTCAAATTCTTTCTTTCAAATGAGAGAAAACATACAATCTCTTTCAAGCGAGAGAAAACATTACCCGAGGGAAAACATTACCCAAAACATCAAAGGTAATTTCAATTTTAATTCTTGTGTATTTAATATTTAATTATCTTGTTTAGTAATTTCTTTGTTACAATTTATATTCTATATAGTTATAAATTGAGATAGAATATGTATTTGTATGATTGCATTGTTTATTACAATTTTCGCTCGTATACATTTATATTTAGGGCGTGTTTGGTAGCCTAGATAAGGCCTGGATAGCTAAGATATCCATCATAATATCTTGTTTGGTATCCTAGTTAACTAAACTCGGAGGCCCGTATTGTAATCCAAGCCCGAGATTTAAACACTATTCCATGTCTATTACACAACCCGTCCCCACCATCTGATTCCTTATCTTGCGTAGAACAGGAGTACAAATTATTTTTCAAGCATTCAAAAATGCCCTTTTGAACACAAACAGATTTCGAAATTTATTTATTAAATTTTATAATAATTAATGAAGGAAATATCGGGGGAGTTAATGCTCTTTCGAATCGAACCAACTATTGATGAATTTATAAATTACATAAAATAAAAGACCAATTCGTTCTTTCTATTTATGTATTTTTTTAAAAATATATCAATTATAATTTATGGTATTAAAATTTTAAAAAAAAAATGTTGATGTGAACTGTGTGTGAAAAATGATTAATATGGTATTATATTATAAATGAAACACTCTTTGTAAACCTTAAACCCAACATTTAGTTTTAGCTAGGAATTATATATTAAACTAAAACCCAACGTTGGGTTTTAGCTAGGAATTATATATTAAACTAAAACCCAATGTTGGGTTTTAATTTGTAGGTGAATTTAGATTAAGTTGTGCATTTTAGATTAAGGTGTATGTTTAGGTGAACTTTGATGTATTTATATGGTTTTTATGGTTTTTTATTTGTAGGTGAATTTAGATTAAGTTTATGTTTTTTTAGGTGAATTTAGATTAAATTTAGGGTTTTTTTATATTATATTTGGAAAATCCACTAATATAAATTGTTTATTATAAATAATTTAGGTATTTTTATGGCACTTTTAATTTATGATTCGTTATAAAATAAGCTATTAATATAATGGTTTATTGTAAAATTATTTATCGATAACGTGAGTGTATTTACTTATTTAAATAAATTTTAGAGACAATTCCTCTTTATATAAAATATGCGTTATTTACTTTTATATATACACCATTTATAAATTTTACAATAATATCAACTATTGTAAATAGTCTATTATATTAGTTTGCTTTTTTATTTTACTTAGGGTACTTTTAATTTATGATCTGTTATAAATTTTTAAACAAGTTACTAATAAAAATAGTTTATTATAAAAAAAATTTATGGATAAGGCAAGGATTTTTAAATGAGCATATATATATTTTGCACTTAGTAATATATAGACACAGTTTATATTGCAAGTATATATAAATTATGATTATTTTTTTTTCATTTCTTAGAAATATTAATGATAACATTATTTCTATATTTAAATTTAATTGCATAATTATTTTTATTAGTGTATTGATTTTATAATTAAATGAAATATGTTACTAGAATTAAATTATGTATCTTAGATGAAAATATAACTAACTAAATGCCTATAATTATTATTAAGAAAAGATTATAGAATTCTAAAGTTGGATTTGAATATGACATATTTGAATCTCTTCCTTAATTATCGCATAATAGTGATTCTAGTATGAATTAACATCAATTTATAAATTTGCATGGAATTATTTTATTATTTATCAAATAAATATTTGTTTTATACATTAGAAAAATCATATTAAGATTGTAGATTTCTGTTAATGTAATCTTGTTGTTGTTATAGATGTCGCAAAGGAAGAAAATTATTATTAGATATGGAGGGCACTGAGATCCTTCTTTATGTTACATTGGCGGGTATCAGTCAAATGCCTTTGTTCGAATGGACAATGTAATTATCTCGGAGTTCATAGAGATGATTAATCAAATTGTGTTGGCGAATTCGTTGAGTACTACCTACCAACTGCATTATCTATCGAGATCTCGAAGTGGTAGAATAATCAAATTAGTTTTGAGTAATGATGATCAACTTGTTCGATTGGCTCATGATGCCCAACTAGAGGTCTATGTGACTCACGATGCCGACACATCCCAATCGAAGCAAGAACTATATAGACCTTCGCTTGAGATACCATCCTCGTCAACATATGACTACACTTCCCAACACATATCGTTCGATGAGTCGTTTACACAAAAATTTGCATCATCAGATTGGTTTGATGCTGATACACCTCAATATATGCCGCAACACATGGATCCATCGAGGAATTCTGTTTCCCAACATATGCTGCAACCAGGGGCTGATACACTTGTCGAGGACAACGATGATGAAGACTACGTTGAAGAAGAAGAAGATGAAACAGAGTCAGATGAAGAGGAAGAAGATCGCGAGTCTGCTTTGGTGAGCTATGGCTCATTTGTAGAGTTTGACACATGGATCCGTCGAGAGGGTGGATTCGGCAATCTTCTATATACGATTATGCAGAGTAACACACAATCGCACATAGAAGACCTAGAGCCAGAAGAAGTTGTCACAGCCGCTCTAATTCAAAGGACAGATTAGAGAGAACTGGAGCTTGGAACAATGATTACAACACCTTGAATCTGAATAATCAAAGACTTCAAAAATAAAACTTATCGAACTTCGATAATTAACCTTATTTACAAGGCAAAAGTAATGTACAGATATAAGGCTACAAGTCCTTACACAAAAGGGTCGATAGTTTGGACATAATAAATTCACAACATCAACATACATAATATTCAAAATATGCAAAGAGAAACATGTGAATGCATATATGATTTATACGCACCAAGGGTATTTTCTTTCAAAACATATAAACACCAAAAGACTTCTGACTACTCAACATCTCCGCTCCATCACCATCACCAGCTCAATCTGCACATTTAAAAACAAATATGCAGGGCTGAGTACAAATAATGCACTCAGTGGCTCATGCCAAAATAATTTATCAAGTTTGAATTACTCTGCCCCATCACAGTAACACACGAGGTTTTAATTTGAAATACTCGTGTTTACTAAATATTTTCTGTCATTTTCCATAAATATTCGTCTGCGCAGACATTTTCCTTGTATGTATGATCCATATCCACCACAATAATTCATCTCACAAATAATTCCCGCGCTGGAGAGGAGGCCTCCTCTCACAGACGCCATGACCGGCCGAGCACCCTTTCAGCACACAGTCACAAATAATCAGTGCACAAAATCCAGGCCATCTCGGCATAGAATACTAATTCTCCATCATCCTTGGGGTACTGTAATACCCGCAGTGATAAATGCCTAATTACGGTATTTAAAAAAAACCGTAAATCAAAGCTTTCGCTGAGATATTCAATCAGAATGATATCGAATAATGACTTCGATTATTTACGAAGGAATGAATTCCTATTTTACATTCACTGAGAATTGTGAATTAAGGAATAAGAGTATATGAAGTGTATAGGCCGTATTTTACTTTAACGTCGATTTCGTATCGATAGTTAAAACGTCGTAAATTTTTTCTAAGAAATTAAGCTTAGAATTAAATTCCATTATTAATGGAATAATTTATTAAAGTAATGACGACCATTTCGAGATGAGTCGATAATGAACGTTTTGCAACGTTTTCAAACGTTAACGTTTTGAGATGAAACGAAAAGCGTTTTAATCGATCAAGAAATTATAGGAATTAATTTCCTATGATTGGTATATGTAATTACAGTATGATTTAGCATTAAATCAATGCTACATCATCAAGATTCGATAGTTACCAATTTTTCAAACGTTCGAAAACCTAATTTTCGAACTCGATTTTGTCGCATAAAATGATGCCATTAATTTATCCTATGATATTATTTATCATCTAAGCTATATGTCATAACATATATCAATGTTTGGCATGGAAAATAAAATTTGGACCTTTGGCATAGTGTAATAGCCGAGCTATATACACATATATACTAAGCACTTATTTGTTGATTTATCTATTACATGTATCTAAGTGACATTGGATTAATTATATCCTAACTACACTATTAAAATCTGATATATATATATACATATATATGTAATTTTCGTGCATGTGTGTGGTGTGTAGGTAGAAGTGTGTGTAGGTGTCAACTACATGTATTAAGGGTGACAATTGTCACCCATAAGCACCCCACACACATCCCATACCTCTCTCACCCCCAAAATCAGATTTCATTCATCTTCTTCCCCATTTTCGTCCATCCCCTCCAAGAACAGCTCCAAGAACAGCTCCAAGATCAGCCACTCCACCATTCAAAAAGTGGACATAAGCTCCTAGCTCAAGATGGACAACCGTCCCTTCCTCTTCATCCTCTCGATTTCGTGGCTAAGGTAGATACCATCTCCTTAGATCCTAGGGATGATCAAGATATACACATGCATGTTCATCAATATGCTTGAATGTGTTGGGTCTATGCTTGAAAGTGATTGCATGTTGATTTAATAGGTAGATTCAATACTTTTGATCATTGCATGTTGATTTCCTGGACGAACAGCAACTTCACGAATTTATTTGACTAAGTTTCAGTGTAAAATTTCCTGGACGAACAGCAACTTTTGATATGTTAAAATTATATGTGTCTAGTATGCCTCTGTAAAATTTCAAGTCCATCCAACTTGATTTGATATTTTATTTGTATTTATCAAAAACACTGCACAAATCTGTGAAATCGTCGTGTTCATCACCCATAATCCGTGGCTTTCGTTTTAAGTTTGGCTAATGATAAAACTCTGAAATTTGGCAGAAACATAATACAGCATGTCTAGAAGATTCCTGTAAATTTTCAGAACTTTCTAAAAATCTTTACTATTTATTCCAGATTTTACAAGCTAACTGCACAAAATTGTCACGGGAGTGATAGCTTGTGGTAAAATATTTTTATCTCCCAATCTATTGTGAATCATTGAGTGAGGCTTTTTCTGGATAAAACTAGACTTAAGTGGATTTTCAATATGATTGGTTTCATTTCCAGATTCCTTAAAATGAACTCACGGTGAATTTTTAAAGTTGATACATTACAGTAAGTTGTTTTGGACAAACTGCCTTAGTAAATTTTTCATATAATAGGCTGTTCGAGTATTACTTTTACGTGAGGTGTTCAAGCCATTTTTAGTCCGATTTGGACTTGGGTTTCTTCATAAGAAATGTTCCTCACCATGTCTAGTTATGATCTGGAAAGTTTGATCCCAAACCAAGGTTTATAGGTATACCTTTCATCGACCCAAAGTCACCTACTGGAAACTGTCCATTTCCAACTAGTCAACTTTGGACTTATGTATTTCTCGATGAGTTAGATATTTTCCAGTATGGTCTTCATGACATATGAATTACTTGTTACAAGGTTTCTAAATTGGTAGCCTGCAGACATTTTGGCATTGCGAGTCAAAAGTTACGAGCCTCGCAAAACCCCTCATCGTTAAGCTAAAACTGAAAATTCTGAAAAATTTTCTAAGTATAGAAGTCAGTTTGAGTTGCCCACTTTGAGACCCTATATCTTCCGAACCACGACTCTTTTGGATTTAATTCCTTCTTAGAACTTGTAGTACATGTTTAGAGGTTTCCAGAATGTATCTTTGTGCGACCATACGTATTCTGAATCGAGAGTTATGGATCGTCAAAGTACGTCACTTGGGTTGTTTCAAGCTGTTTTGCTGAAATTAAACACTTGAAATTTGACTAAGTGTTGGAAACCCTATGTGAAGTATGTCTTATGTGACTAACATGCTATTAATCGATGCATTCATTATGTTATGTCGCAAGGTGCGATAGAGCATTATAAGATGTACAATTATGTTAAAACATCATGATACGATATTTTCACGAAGCATACCTTAACGTGAAATATTTGACTAAGTCTACTACATGGTCATTCGAGTGTATATCATACCATGATATACACTAAAATAGAAATATGGGTTCTAAGACCCAATGGATTTTCCAGCTCCAAAACCTCGAGGCCAAGAATAGATAGGCTAAAGCTAGGACTTACAGTCCAAGAAATGGGATTAAGGCAATCTACGATCCGGTGGGCTTTACTCTACTCAAAAATAAAATGCTTCAAATATTTATTTACGATGCTTATTTCAACTGTTGATAAAATGTTTACAAGATTACCTGCCAAAATGTTTATGTTTTGTGTATGTATCCTATCCATGAGATATTATGAGATGTTATGAAATGTTATGAATGTTGTTGGTTTATTCCCAACTTATGAATGAAAATCGATATCGGATCTTATCTTTGGAAGGCTTATACCGGTCGATTAACGTGTACACTAAGGTGACTGTGTCTTGTAAGGACAATTCACGGCGGTCACGGCGTCGTAGAGGAGGCCTCCTTCACGACGCTCGACTATGATGTTATGATGAATGATGATAAGGGATATGGATCATACACACCTAAAAATGCCCGCCAGCGATGATTTTATGAATCGATAAAATGCTTTAGTAAGCACAAGGTATTTTCAACTAAAACCCTCGTGTCTTACCATGATGTGGCAATGGTAATCTTCAAATGATAAAATATTTTGGCATGAGTCCACCGAGTGCATTCTTGTACTCACCGCATGTTTGTTTTAAATGTGCGGGTTGAGCGGATGATGGATGGGCGGTGTTGAGCAATAGGAATGTTGTCATTTGAATTGTTTTATACCTTGATTGTACATCGTCATATGTACATATCACATGTCTTCCGCTGCAAGAACCCTAAATTATGTAATATAGTCCAAGAATATAAATGACATATGTATTACGCTTCTTGTTAAAAGAGTCTCCTCGTATTTTTATCCTGCTTAGAGTTATAGTCCTGTTAATCCGCACATAGGATTGAGGGGTCGTGACAGAGTGGTATCGAGCGCTTCGCTCTTGAACCCAAAATCTTCTTTAAGGTTAAGTCTAGATTGAGTCATTAGACTTCTAGAGATCACCGACAATGCTCAACACTCCATCACATCAAGCTCAACCGAAATGAGGTAAATGACTCTTTTCCCAAAGTTTTGAAAATTAGCCCGGCGGACGAATGTTTATGAAATGATTTTTTTAAATAAAATGAAAAGTTTGAAGTGAAGGATGATTGAAATGATCTTTGAAAAGAAATGAAAGCTATGAGAACGGTTGAATATGAATGATATGACAAATGACTTGTCAAGAAAGTTATGAAAAGAAGGAAAATATAAGAAAGATGATGACAATGATATGAGAAAGTTTTGCACGATATGCCAAAGATGAAATGTTCAATTCACGAATTTAATAGGGTTCATTATTATGAACAAAGTTATGATTTTCACGTTTTAAAATGATTGAGATCGACATTGAATTGTCAATATGTTATGTTGAATTCTATAAATTCAACGAAATACGCATGCATAAATGAGCTACGAGGGAATATTCAAGTTTTACTTCAATCTCAAAGTTGATTATGATGATGAGCATGCTAGTTCAACGTAACATAGACTTTATAGACGCATGATCCCTTTCTACGAAAGAACATAGAAGTAAGAATTTCCTTCAATTACAAGAACAAGATTAGTGATGGATTTGAGAACTTCATTCCATCTTGAGTGAAGAAAAGTGAAAGATTTATACGAAATTGTTCGACCTCGACATGTACGACCTCGGCTTCGACATCGGCATGTGCGACTGTCGACTTCGAAATCGGCATTTATAACACCGCCTTTGACATATCGACTGGGGTAGTTTGTCTGACCTCGGTGTCGGCAATATTCTGTACTACCTCGGCGTCGGTAACGGCATGCACGACCTTGGTGTCGGCATTGCTTATGACCTCGGCGCGAACGCGTGTAAATTTCCCTGCACTGCGCAGTGATTTTGTTTTGATTCGTTCTCGGTCGTGTGAACTCCGATTTACGTATGGTTTTCGTCTACGTGCTCCTAATGCACTATTCTTCATTTCTTATGGAGGACCAAATTCCTGATTCCTACTCCAGAATTCACGAGAATCAGTTGAAGTTAGATCTATGATCTGTATAGAGTAAGAATGCTATAGTATGATACGGACCTTAGAATTTTATAAAGAAAGTAAGATTTCTAGTAACACAAGTAGAACCTTGACATACATGAGAATTTTGTTGATGACCTATTACGGGTATATAAGCTTTCAAATTATATCCATTACCCAATTTTTGTCATTGAATTTAACTCTATGACCTAGTTCCAATTGAGAAATCATTCGAGTTTCTCACTTCTTCTGAAGAAAACTTCCAACTCAAAAATTTACAAAGTGTCCTTTTGAACCCAAAGCCTTATGTGACTGAGAATATAATTGTGACGGGTCTGGCCAGCCCATATGACCAAAGAAATCTCAGTAGTCGTCATTCTGGTCTTCGGACCCTAGAGCCCCATTTATTCAGTCCAAGGAGCATATCGGTTCAATCATTGAAAAGATGTTATCTTGATGGATGAGACAAGACTTTGTAGGTAATCGTGATAATTTCTCCTTGATTTTGAAACCATCAAGTATGATAAATGTTGACTTACCCTGTCACCTAAGTACGAATTAGTAAAGCGATAAATGTCGGGCATGGAATAGGTTGACTTATCACAGTCACCTAAAAGTTTTAGACCAGTAAAGTGATAGACATCACGAAATTATGATGTAAAGAAAATCTCAATGAGACGAGATATTTTTCCTATGGCACACATGATGTGATGACCCTAGATGGGCTTAACAAAGAATGATAACGGTGAAGTTATACCATCATAGACTATTGTGATAACAAAGTTATGAATAAGATACTCTTTAGCATTGAATGCAACGAGTAAAAGTAAAGAAAAGTATATAATATCTGCGGGATATGAATTTCCCTTATTATGTCATGACGAGAGCGATTACAACTTATCTTTAAGATAGTTGGATGTCCTTGAAACCTCATTAGTAGGTTGGACATGTTTAAAAAGAATGAAGACACATACAAGATATTCTTTTCAAAGAATATATATATATAAGGAAATGATAGCGTCTCAGATAATAAATCTTTCGCTTTATACCTAATCAATGAGATTATGCTTGAGCATAATCGATTCCGAGTAATTGAAACTTGGTTGGACGAATGATAATGAGATTTAGAGATCATAATCATTGAGATGTGTGAATAGCTAGGATATCCCTAGTATGTGAACTAAGTATGGAGGAAATAACTCCGAAGTCAAGACATGGTAATGAGATGCTTAGAATTAAGTTATGGTGTACGAATGTACTACCCTACCAAGCCATATGACGATGATAATGATTCTAGTCCTGAAAGTGAGAACTGAAGTATAACGAAAGTAAGATAACTTTCAGATACCATGCTCATGAAAACAGACAAAAGTCAAAAATAGCAGAAGAAATTACGAGCTATACAATTAGATAGTTCCTGATATGACATAAGTTTCAGAAATGTTCTGACTTCGATAAGTAAAGTAATTCCCTTGAAGTAAGGAAACGGATTAAGAAATAGATTCATTATTTTGAAATGAATCTTAATACCCTAAGTTATAATGACACAAAACGCTTGTCTTGTGTAACTTAATAGTTAACAAGCAGGATAGTTCCTATAGATCTTGCAAAAGAAATACATTCAAGAGAACACAAGAAAAGATTCACATGGAAGGATTTTAAAGTGGACCTAATTGTAAATCTTACCCCCATATTTTTGTGACGATCAATAAAGTGAGGTATTAAGTATCTCTGACATGGAAATGAAGAAATCATTGAATGTCAAGGAAATGGTAAAGATTTTTGACGTCAAGGCAAAAGTATAATACGTCCCTAGTGGACAAAGAATTTTATCTTATGCGAAATTGCATGATGAATCAATAAAAGATTAAGAAGAAATGACGTATATCCAAAAAGAGATATTACAAATGATGGCACTAAAGGTCAGTACAAGGATTTCTCTAGAGAGGAGTTTAAAGTAAGGATATATGAGAAATATATTCCTAAGATCGATAAAGTGAAAAGGGGAATTAAATCATTCATACTGGACTAGGAATGAATGATAGTGATAGAAACATGACGGTCTCTAAGATGAGACTTAGTTATGAAAATATATCAATATCAAAGGATAAGTTGATGTAGACCTAACCACGAATGCTATTAGTAAAAGTATAACGATACTAACACCGAGAAGTATAAAGTGAATGAGGCAACAGAAAGCCATAGCAAGGGAACATGATGTCCCAATGGAAAAGACAAGGACATATGAAATAGATGTTTACTTGAATAAACGGAAAGACCGTTGACCAAAGCCTATACTTCAAGACCGAAAATGATCAAACAGAACCAAAAGGCGGGATAGGTGTAAGGAAAGTTTCTCGGAATACCAGTAAGATCTTGTTCGACATAGGTGCTTGCTTTTGACATCGCACAAGTGTGCGTGAAGTCGATAGAACCCAATTCGTGGTGTTTAATCAAGAAATGAAAATCCCTTACCTATACGAGAATTTTGACCATCGCAAGTGTTACTTAATTTCGAATTGAACCTAGAATCGCCTAAAGTTCTATCCAATGATTTGGATCATTATATCTATGTGGAACGTAGATATAATTTTAGAGACAAGAAGTTTCGAAATGGTCATCATTCATGTGATTAGTGACACAGGCCTCAAATTTTTCGTTAGGGGTTTACATGACGAATATCAAGACCCACCGCTCGCCTATGCGAATATCTTTAAGGCAACATACAACTCAAGATGTAAAGCGAAATGAGTATTAAGATAAGTGTCATGAGTCGTGTCATAAGTATTCTACAGTTTATACACGCCTTAAGGTGTATAATTCATTAAGAGATCCTTCTTGTTTAGAAATCCTCCATTGCTTAAATTAAGTCGGATTTATCTAAAATATCCGCTACGTATGACAAGAAAAAGAGTTTAACGGGTAAGAGTTAACCCCAAGGCCTACAAGTCTATAACTCACACGAGCGATCGGCTTTTGATATGAACTAGAATGAATTTAGAACAGTTTTGGGGAAAATTTTTGCACCTCGGATGGATACTAGTAACTATAGAGTGTTAAATGAAGATGGTACCCAACGACGATTCATCATTTGCCAATGATTAGCGAAATTTTTGCAAAAGAAGTATCAAGAGAATATTTTCTCCATGAAAAAAATTCCAAAGTCTTGGCAGACTTACCAGGATTTGTCAATAGGCTCAAGTATACATATAATGCGTAGGAAACGACACCTACGAGTACTTGTCCTGGACCTCGGCAAGTTACACCGCACGGTATAAAAGAATGGTTGTACCCGATATTCCAAACGCCGCCCCACGTCCTGTGCCATCAACGGTACCAGAAAGAGACGAGAAGGCAAAAGGACAGGGTCTTATCGCCCTCGCGGATTAAGAGAATTACCGCTACCAACCCAACCATACTTTCTGATAAAAGTAACACCAACTTATGGTATTGAAGAAGAAACGGGGAGCAGTTGGACCCCTGGCTCTCTGAAGGAGAATAATCATCGAAATATGAAACAAAAACGTACTTGGAGAAAAACATGTTTCCAAGGGAGGAGTACGAACCTGATGAAGGTCACTCAGAGACCTAGAATCTTAGGATCCTATAAGACTTATATGTAAATAATGGTTTATGATGAAAATGATGTGATTATAATATGTAAAATAAACGTAGTTTGTAAGAATTTATGAATATGGTAAAGAAGTGTCAAAGTTTTGAGTGTAAAAAAAAAAAAACTAGACAGCAGTAATCGATCACTTCGGTGACCGACCGTAAGTAATGTATGAAAAGTCCTCATCGAGGCATTATGATGTAATATTATGTGGTCTTGAAGAATGGTATCCGAAATACGGAAATGAGTTGTTCTGAATAAAATATGGATACCATGAGATGATAGTTACGCCATTCGGACTAACCAATGCACCAGCCCTGTTCATGAACCTCAAAAATCGAGTGTTTCACACATACCTAGATAATTTTTATCTCAATCCTCATAGATGATGTTCTTACCTATTCAAAGGACGAGGAAGAACATAAAGAAAATCGAAGGCTGTCTTACAACTTTTAAGAGCCGGGCAAAATTTTGCCAAGTACAGTTTTGTAAATTTTGGCTTAAAAGAGAAATATTCCTCAGGCACATAGTGTCTTAAAAGAGAACAATGTAGATCTGACAAAGGACAAAACAATTAAAGATGAAAGACGTCAATGACCTAAAATAAGATCATGAATTTTATAGATTAATTGACTTCTGTTAGAGATCCATTAAGAACTCTCTAAGGTAACAAGATTAATAAGATAGTTACCCCAAAATAGAGTCACAATTCTCACGGATTAATAAAAGTAAGGCTATGTATTAATATGAGATAAATAATAACTTATGTGACACAATGACTTAGGCTACATGAACAGAATTTCCCAACTCATGACTTGAAATAGTGATGCGAATCGATTTAAGAAAAAGGATCGTCGAGAGACAAAGGATGGAGGAAAAGTTAGAAAAGATCCGAGAAAAGGTAAGGGCTGAAGGATTTAAGAACTTCCAGGAGGCGTCGGACAACGCCTTATTGTCTAAAGGAAGAATATGCGTTCGACGACGCAAAACTTCAAAATGAAATAATGAGTGAGGCTCACAATACACCCTACACCGCCACCCGTATAGTACTAAGATGTACCAAGACCGAAAGAAAAGTTTTGGTGGGAAGGCATGAAACGAGACATAGCTTCTTTCGTAGAACACCGCCTTGTTTGCCGCCAGATGAAAGTGTTACACCAACGTCCATACGGAAAGTTACAGCCGTTGGAAATACCCGAGTGGAAATGGGATGAAATAACGATGGACTTCGTTACGAACTTACCCAAATCAAAAGAGGGAACACCGCTATATTGGTAATTGTTGATAGACTCACCAAGAGTGCTCACTTCCTACCAATCCAAAGTACTTATGGATCTGACAAGTTAGCCCAGCTGTATGTAAAGGAGACTATACGACTTCACGGAGTGCCAAAACCTATTACCTCTGATAGTGACAGTAGTATAAATACCAAAGTCTTGGAAATTTCACTCCTATATTAATAAATTAAGAACCCTTCACAATTTACAAAAGTTTGAATTTATTCTTCGAGCAAAGAAACTTGGATACAGGTTAGGAAAGATGGCACGAATCAGTAAAAGATTATAAATGTGATAAATAATCACCTAAGGAAGGGTAATGTATAATCTAATGCCTAAGATATAAAATTCAGTCTAAATCATGGTATGTCTTTATAGAAAAGGAAAACTCATTGGAAAGATTAAGAAAACGAGAACAAGAATAGTCGGGCAATCGTGACGAATGTAGGTAGTATTTCCACAACCAAGGTGAAATATGACTAAAAAGAGAAATGGAAATGGAAATGAATACAAATTAAAATAAGGAATGAAGAGCTAAAGGATATTTTAAGGAGCACCGACAAGATTATATTGTCTAAGAGAGATATACATATATTTCAAGCAATAATAAGCTTAGAAATGAAACAAAGAATGAATTTCACGATCCTTCTCATACCGCCCAACCGTGCATTTTAAGTGACATTGTGAATTATGAGAAGGTTAGATAGGAAGGAATGAGATAAGATATAACCACATTGTCGAAAGCAAAGGTCTCGCTTATCAACAAGTAAAGGCATTGTATCAAAGGCCTTATAAGAGTATAATCTCTAGAACTACGCGAATGGAAATAGAATGATATAGAAATAGATCTTGTGATGATTTTACCAAAATCATAAAGAAGTCGCACTACTATATAGCTAGTAGTGGATCGACTCGCCAATTATGTTTTGTCTCGCCTATTCGGATGACTCGTAGATCCAATAAGTTAACTCGGTTGTACAAAAGGAAATTTTATATTTACAAGGAGTACCAAAACCTATCGATTCGGATAGAGACTTCAAGAGTATCCTAGATTTTTAACTAACTCCCAAAAGAAGTTAGACACGAGATTGAGCCTTAACATAGATGTCCACCACGAGCGTAAGGGCAATAAAAGGGACAATATGAATGTTTAAGGATACGATAGAACACAAGTGTTAAACCAAGATGCAAGTGAGAACGATTGTACCACTTGGTAAGTTTACGTCGACCATAGCTACCAAATAACGATCAATGTAGCCTTATGAGGCGTACAAGAAAAGAAGTGTTGACCACCACTTTTTGTAACAAAGTAGGTGAGCAAAGGTATAAAATCGACGTTGTAAATGAAACGATTAAGATATCTACCAACGAGGCAAGGAATAAGAAAAGCTTAGGACGTATAAAAGTCTTACTGTTGACGCCAGAACCCGAACTGCATTCTTGAATGCGGAATTAAAGTTTCTTAAGATTTCTCCATCTAGAGGAATTATAAGTTTAGATACAAGAATGTTGAGATCACGATTTATAGGACCTTACGAGCTCCTAACAATGATAAGCCTAGTAGCCTATAGCTTGGTACTTCCACCACATTTGGGGGAAAGTACGAAATGTTTTTCCACGTGTCGCAGTTAAGGAAATACGAAAATTACCCAATTCACGTAAACCAACATGATGACGTGACCTTTGACTCAGATGGGTTATGATGAAAATCTACGACTAATTTGATCGTACGATTCAACGATTAAAGAAGCAAGTTTGGGTCTTATAATGAAAGTCCAATGGAAGAACCATGGACGAAAGAAAAGCACATAGAAAGTTATGATGTTATGATGTTAAGATACCCATACTTTATGAGGTATGCAAATTTCGGGACGAAATTTCTTTTAAGGGGGGTAGGATGTAATACCCCGCAGAATTAAATGCCTAATTACGGTATTTAAAAAAAACCGTAAATCAAAGCTTTCGCTGAGATATTCAATCAGAATGATATCGAATAATGACTTCGATTATTTATGAAGGAATGAATTCCTATTTTACATTCACTGAGAATTGTGAATTAAGGAATAAGAGTATATGAAGTGTATAGTCGTATTTTACTTTAACGTCGATTTCAGATCGATAGTTAAAGCGTCGTAAATTTTTCTAAGAAATTAAGCTTAGAATTAAATTCCATTATTAATGGAATAATTTATTAAAGTAATGACGACCATTTCGAGATGAGTCGATAATGAACGTTTTGCAACGTTTTCAAACGTTAACGCTTTGAGATGAAACAAAAGCGTTTTAATCGATCAAGAAATTATAGGAATTAATTTCCTATGATTGGTATATGTAATTACAGTATGATTTAGCATTAAATCAATGCTAGATCATCAAGATTCGATAGTTACCAATTTTTCAAACGTTCGAAAACCCTAATTTTGAACTCGATTTTTGTCGCATAAAATGATGCCATTAATTTATCCTATGATATTATTTATCATCTAAACTATATGTCATAACATATATCAATGTTTGGCATGGAAAATAAAATTTGGACCCTTTGGCATAGTGTAATAGCCGAGAGCTATATACACATATATACTAAGCACTTATTTGTTGATTTATCTATTACATGTATCTAAGTGACATTGGATTAATTATATCCTAACTACACTATTAAAATCTGATATATATATATATATATATGTAATTTTCGTGCATGTGTGTGGTGTGTAGGTAGAAGTGTGTGTAGGTGTCAACTACATGTATTAAGGGTGACAATTGTCACCCATAAGCACCCCACACATCCCATACCTCTCTCACCCCCAAAATCAGATTTCATTCATCTTCTTCCCCATTTTCATCCATCCCCTCCAAGAACAGCTCCAAGATCAGCCACTCCACCATTCAAAAAGTGGACATAAGCTCCTAGCTCAAGATAGACAGCCGTCCCTTCCTCTTCATCCCTCTCGATTTCGTGGCTAAGGTAGATACCATCTCCTTAGATCCTAGGGATGATCAAGATATACACATGCATGTTCATCAATATGCTTGAATGTGTTGGGTCTATGCTTGAAAGTGATAGCATGTTGATTTAATAGGTAGATTCAATACTTTTGATCATTGCATGTTAATTTCTTGGACGAACAGCAACTTCACGAATTTATTTGACTAAGTTTCAGTGGTCCGATGATTGTGAATTTTTGATATGTTGAAATTATATGTGTCTAGTATGCCTCTGTAAAATTTCAAGTCCATCAAACTTGATTTGATATTTTATTTGTATTTATCAAAACACTGCACAAATCTGCGAAATCGCCGTGTTCATCACCCATAATCCGTGGCTTTCGTTTTAAGTTTGGCTAATGATAAAACTCTGAAATTTGGCAGAAACATAATTCAGCATGTCTAGAAGATTCCTGTAAATTTTCAGAACTTTCTAAAATCTTTACTATTTATTCCAGATTTTACAAGCTAACTGCACAAAATTGTCACGGGAGTGATAGCTTGTGGTAAAATATTTTATCTCCCAATCTATTGTGAATCATTGAGTGAGGCTTTTTCTGGATAAAACTAGACTTAAGTGGATTTTCAATATGATTGGTTTCATTTCCAGATTCCTTAAAATGAACTCACGGTGAATTTTTAAAATTGATACATTACAGTAAGTTGTTTTGGACAAACTGCCTTAGTAAATTTTTCATATAATAGGCTGTTCGAGTATGACTTTTACGTGAGGTGTTCAAGCCATTTGTAGTCCGATTTGGACTTGGGTTTCTTCATAAGAAATGTTCCTCACCATGTCTAGTTATTATCTGGAAAGTTTGATCCCAAACCAAGTTTTATAGGTATACCTTTCATCGACCCAAATTCACCTACTGGAAACTGTCCATTTCCAACTAGTCAACTTTGGACTTATGTATTTCTCGATGAGTTAGATATTTTCCAGTATGGTCTTCATGACATATGAAGTACTTGTTACAATGTTTCTAAATTGGTAGCCTGCAGACATTTTGGCATTGCGAGTCAAAAGTTACGAGCCTCGCAAAACCCCTCGTCGTTAAGCTAAAACTGAAAATTCTGAAAAATTTTCTAAGTATAGAAGTCAGTTTGAGTTGCCCACTTTGAGACCCTATATCTTCAGAACCACGACTCTTTTGGATTTAATTCCTTCTTAGAACTTGTAGTACATGTTTAGAGGTTTCCAGAATGTATCTTTGTGCGACCATACGTATTCTGAATCGAGAGTTATGGATCGTCAAAGTACGTCACTTGGGTTGTTTCAAGCTGTTTTGCTGAAATTAAACACTGAAATTTGACTAAGTGTTGGAAACCCTATGTGAAGTATGCCTTATGTGACTAACATGCTATTAATCGATGCATTCATTATGTTATGTCGCAAGGTACGATAGAGCATTATAAGATGTACAATTATGATAAAACATCATGATACGATATTTTCACGAAAGCATACCTTAACGTGAAATATTTGACTAGTGTCTACTACGAAATATTTGAGTGTATATCATACCATGATATACACTAAAATAGAAATATGGGTTCTAAGACCCAATGGATTTTCCACTCCAAAACCTCAAGGCCAAGAATAGATAGGCTAAAGCTAGGACTTACACCCAGAAACGGGATTAAGGCAATCTACACCCGGTGGGCTTTCCTCTACTCAAAAATAAAATGCTTCAAATATTTATTTACGATGCTTATTTCAACTGTTGATAAAATGTTTACAAGATTACACCGCCAAAATGTTTATGTTTTGTGTATGTATCCTATCCATGAGATATTATGAGATGTTATGAATGTTGTTGGGTTATTCCCAACTTATGAATGAAAATCGATATCGGATTCTATCTTTGGAAGGCTTATACCGGTCGGGATTAACGTGTACACTAAGGTGATTGTGTCTTTGTAAGGACAATTCACGGCGGTCACGGCGTCGTGAGGAGGCCTCCTTCACGACGTTCGACTATGATGTTATGATGAATGATGATAAGGATATGGATCATACACACCCGAAAAATGCCCGCCAGCGATGATTTTATGAATCGATAAAATGCTTTAGTAAGCACAAGGCATTTTCAACTAAAACCTCGTGTCTTACCATGATGTGGCGATGTAATCTTCAAATGATAAAATATTTTCGCATGAGTCCACCGAGTGCATTCTTGTACTCACCGCATGTTTGTTTTAAATGTGCGGTTGAGCGGATGATGGATGGGCGGTGTTGAGCAATAGGAATGTTGTCATTGAATTGTTTTATACCTTGATTGTACATCTTCATATGTACATATCACATGTCTTCCGATGCAAGAACCCTAAATTATGTAATATAGTCCAAGAATATAAATGACATATGTATTACGTTCTTTGTTAAAAGAGTCTCTCGTATTTTTATCCTCGCTAGAGTTATAGTCCTGTTAATCCGCATAGGATTGAGGGTCGTGACAACTTCCAAGAATACGAATTCAAGCATGTCATAAAGTGGGAGCTACCCAACATTATCCATCAATAATCATGGATTGGATACATACATAAAATATAAATATTTCGGGCAGGTAATTAAATAAATCAGTTCATAAATATTTGCTTGCAACAAAGCATCATAAATAAATCATTTGATAAGTTCTACCAATTTGAGTATAGTAAAGCCCACCTTGACTTTTAAACTTCGAATCTCGGTATGCGTGTTCTTCTCCTCGTTGCGCGTGAGTTTCACGTCCCACCTTTACGCAAAAATTTACGTTTAGCACGTTGGCACGCTTTTCAAGATTTTCAAAGTTTGTTCAACTTTGATAAATAAAATAATTCGAAGTTCTAATAAACTCTATACGTAGAAATGACGTATTTCAAAAAAAAAAATTCTCGTATATCGAGGGAGACGTAATATGATCTATAGTCTCATTTTAACCTTTTAGGTTAAATAATTAACGTATAATAACGTTATTCAATAATATGATTTCAATTATGAAATCTTTTCTCACAATTGAGTTATTCAGATAAAAGTAATACGTTTTTCACGTATTAGAGTATTTAACGAACGTAATTCGTACGTCAATTTCGAAAGTCAACCATTTTGACTTTTCTTTATAAATTCTTAATAAAACATATTTTAATGAATAAATCAATATAAATCGATTTTTAATCGATTTCCTTTCATAAAGGTTTAATCCTCGATTTTTCACGCAAATCGATAAACTCGATTAATATTTTCTTTCAATATTAATCTTTTAATACATTAAGCATTATTTTATGCTTTTAACGTTATTTGATATAACGTTTCGTCGTAAACATAATATACTATGCTTAATAATTCTCGAAAATTCTTAATATGTCTAAGTTAATTTCTAGACATATAATTTATTATTTTTCTTGATATTAAGGATTTAAAATCCTTAATATATATTTATAAGCTTTCGGTTTTAAGCTTATAAATTCATTCTTCTTTCAAAAAACTTGTAAATTCATATAGTGTACTATTGTACCATATTATCACCAATATGTATTAATACTAACTATAGAAAATTTTGAACATCACTTAATTAAGTCCAAGGTCCACGGTTTTTTCCAAAATTTGTCCAAATGATTTTCTAAAATTCTAGTTAATTTATACAAGGTTCCAACATTAATTTATAACATAATTATAACCTATAGTCCAACATATGAAATTTCTACACCAAGGTATGAATTGTTCATGGTTTCGGTTTTCATCAAACTATATACTAACATTTTTATAAAATTCTAATTAAATTATACTATACCTATATACTATAGTGTAACACTAATACATCATAACATTGATCTAAAAACAACTAAATCATGCCTAACCTATACATGAAACTCTCGGCCAACATGAAATAAATGAGCAAATAATATCCAAAAATTCTAGTAATTCCCAATATCACCTAATTAAAACCCTAAATCAACAATATGCTATTGGATTTCTTAAATTAAAATTATACAACAATCTAGCATCTTCCATGCATTTTCGGTAATTAGAGATTTATAGCTTAGGATTTTTTTATAAATTTCACAATAATCACTTTAGGCTTCTACAACAACATATATAATTAATCCAACCCTAATTCATCCATGGAAATTTTCGACACCCATAAAATAATTTCATAGCATGTTTAATTAATTTCTAAACATGCTACATGCTTTCATTCTATATGAATACACATAATTAATAAACAAATATCATACTTAGCATAAATTATACTTAAGAACACATGCTTGAAAACTATGATCAAACCATTAGAAAATTAAAAACTTAAGGTATAATCGAAGCTTGTTTGAGTCCTAACCTTGTTAACGGTATCGATTGGTTATAGGATAACAAAAGATCAAAGCTTTTGGTGAAGAAAGGAGGATGAACACTTAGGTTTTTCTAATGAAAGCTCTCGGTGGTTTTGCTTTGAATGAGAAAGAGAATGTGTTTGTTTTAAAGAAGTAATAAGCTTAAGTATTGAATTAATACTCTCTCATTTCTCTCATCCTATCTCTCGGTCCTCTCTCACACAACACATTTAAATTTTGGAAGCCTTTTCCAATATAGCCTTGTGAGTCATACTAGTATACATCATCATACTAACTTCTTGTATAAAGTTTTTGGACAAAACAAATTCATCCATTGCCTTGGGATGAATTGTCGTCGCCTATCACTCACACACAAGGATCAAAAAGTTGATTCACTATATCATATGTCATGGTATTTACTATCTCTTACATTTTGGAAGAAACAAAGAAATATCTTTTGCTTTGGGGATCTTAGAGCCGTCGGCTCTCTTGTTCAAAGAGGAGAAATTTTATTCATGAATTAAGAAGATGTATTTAGTCAACAATACACTTCCCAAAATATATATACATCATCAAAGTATAATTATAGTCAAACAAATCGGCTAAACACATCACAATTGCATCCACTTGTTTGATCTATATATTTTACTTGGTAAGAGTGTAAAAATATCACACTTGTATTACTTGATCACATAACAAAACAATTCTACACTAAATTGACGTAAACCTTGTTGTATAAAATAGTTCACGGCTATTTTCCTTTTACAAGTGATAATATTTGATTTTCCATGCTAATTATACATATATATCATAATATATGTTTTAGATGATAAATTATATCATAGGAAAAATTATTGGTATTATTTCATGCAAGAAAACCCTAATTTTCGAATTAGGGTTTTCGAAAATTAGTGCATTGTCCAATAATTAATCCTTAATGTTCTAGCATTGTTTTAATGCTAAATAATACTCTAATTAAATAAAATAATCATAGGAATTTAAATACTATAATTTCTTGATCATTAGACTTGATTCTCAAGTCATCTCTAAACGTTAACGCTTGAAACGTCTCAAAACGTTAATTATCGACTCATCTCCAAATGGTCGTAATAAAGTCGTAATCACTTTATTAAAATATTCCAATAATAATGGAATTAAATTCTAAGCTTAAAAACTTAGAAAATATCACGAGCATTTAATTATCGATAAGTAATCGACGTAGAATTAATACTGTTGAATTACGTTACATATTCGTATTTCTCAATTCACATTCCTTCGTGAATTGTACATATGAATTTATTATTCTAAAATAATCGAAATCATTATTCGATAATTTATTAATCAATTTATCATAATAATATTCTAATTTACGAAATTAATATCGTAATTAGGCGTTTAAATAATCGGGGTATTACAGAAGTAGAGGAGATGAGTAACTGGCTAGTTCCTGTTATTCCTCATGATGCTTCAATTAATCTCTTTGCTCGTCCTCTGGACTCGGATCCGAGACTCGATGAGTGAGCGAAGGTTCCATCTTGACGGCAGGGTGAATCAAGATATCCATGGGGCTATGGCATTTGGACGTCGGTAGAATTTGTTATTCCTCAATTCGATAATTCGAGGATTACATTCAAATGTCGATATCATAATCAATGTCCTTTTCTACTACGTGCATCGCAGCAGGGTGGATTTTGGTTTTTCCGTAAGTTTGATGCTATACATACTTGCGCACAGAACCTAATGAATATCGGAGTGAGGAAGGTGAATGCCCGTGTAATTGCAGCACACATATCACGAAAAATACGCGAAGAAGGTGAAGTGATAAAGCCGAGGTCCATTATGGCTGATTTGCAGCGAGAGTACGGTGTACATGTTAAATATAGTGTAGCAATGCGAGCCCGTAATAGGGCGATCGAGATGATATATGGTGGACATGAAGAATCATTTCAGCTACTACCGAGTTATCTGCATATGTTACGGATGAGTAATCTCGGTTCGATGACTGACTTGGATATTGGATCAGATGGTTGGTTCTGTGACCTCTTTGTTACGCTCGGTTCATGCAGATTGGCGTACACATTGTGCCTCCGACCCGTGATTGTATTGGACGGTACGCACTTGAAGGGCCGCAATAAAGGCATATTATTCGTTGCCGTGACAAAGGACGGCAATGAGCAACTTTTTCCATTAGCTTATTGTCATTACCCGACTACTTAATTAAATAATTAACTAAGTAATCAGGTTATGACTAAATTAGAATAATAACATATTAGTTTCTAATTTGAAATGTGTCCAAGAATCAAATGAGTGTAACTAACTAATTGATCATTAAGATAAAGATCAAGATTATCGTTTAAAAGTTTCATATACAACCTTAACATACAAAAGAGATTGTCATAAGTTAACATCAAGATTGACAACAGAAGGATGGCTGAATGTCATGTATGAAGACATGACACTCAGGCATAATAACTACAAAAGAACCCTAACTCAGCATCCTCTCCCATCGTCATCTCCGAGCTCAACCTGCACAAAGAAAATTTCAGGGTGTGAGTACCAACAAGTACTCAGTAGGTTATCGCTAAACAATAAACTTAAATGACTTACCGAACTTTCTCATTGTAAGAATTGAAATAAATAACACCTGAATAGATTTTCAGTGACAGTAAATTTTTATGCAACTGTAACAATGCAATCTCATTTAACATTGTTTTATGTTGGTATTATCTTCCTGTGTTGGTCCCGAAGGTTACCAATCACAGTCCTGCCCTATCTACGTTAATCGGTAATGAGAAGTAGGCCTCCTTCTCAATACCTTGACCGATCTACATAACCATAAACTTCCCGGTCATTGCCGGTCTATGAAATTATAACTTCCCAGTCATTAACAAAATTCTTCCGTAGATAGGTAACATGAACTTATTCTCAATAATAACATGATTTTATGCTCACAGACAGCATAAATTAACAAATAACACAATCTTATACTCAACAAGTTATACGATCTTATGCTCAACATATAACATGATATTATTTTCAATAAATAAAAATGTACAAGATATAAATTAAATTTTCAATATCCAACACACATTAAAGAGAAGAAAACCTACCTGGCACGTTGTCACTCGAGAATTTCCTCTTTCTCGTCCTTCAGAACGCCCTTGTCCTTGCTTGATCATTGTCATTGAAATAATTATCGAATTCAGCAACATTATTGTTCACTTGAACATATTATATCTTATTCTTGATTTTACCAAATTCTAAGACTTAAATTGGTCCATTGCATTCCTTAACATTTTATGTCTTTAGTAGACTTAAATTTTTAATAATGTTCATAATATGCCATAATCATAAGGACTTAAGTAACATACGTTTAGTTTTATTCATGTACAACAATTCAAACCTTAATTTAAACAATCAAGTGAACAAATCTCACAGATATACTTATCATAAGTTTGCTAATTAAATCCTCAAAATACATTATTAATAAGCCAATTCTAGCGAAATTTCGGCAGAGTAAGGTTATAAAATGAATCGCCATTTCATTCCAACGTCAACCAATTCATCCCAAAATCAACCAAATCATCACCATATGCCTCAATATACACTTAACAACTCAAAACAAGTTTAAACTAATCTATTTAGATCATGGTCTTAACATGCCCTTCAACCATATATTATGTAATTAAATGAATTTTTCAATCTATAATCAATTTAATTCAAAACAACTCACATTCATACTCATTTATCATGTATGATCATCAATCCATAATCACTTTCCATCTTCATCAAACTTATCATATAAATTCAACAACTTAGTATAAACTTTAATTTTTCAACTTCCAATATATAAATCCATAAAATCCCATAAATTCAACTTAAGCATTATTTATATCCTAGATCTCAAAAATCATATCAAATACATCAAATAAAGTCAAGAATTCAAAGTTCATCCAAGACCCATAATTTTCGAAAATGATGTATTATATATATATATATATATATATATATATATATATATATATATATATATATATATTCATTCATTCAAATTCCTTTACCAAATCATGTTTATTTCTACTTAATTACACATATCTAAACTCAATTTAATCAAATCATAACAAATAATTCACATACAAAATTAGGGTTTATACATGCTTACTTTAATTTTCCAACTTCATGAATTTAAAGAATTTAAATCATCAACTATAGTATTTAAGCATCATAAGTATAAAATAATCATCAAACATAACAAAAATTGAACAATTCAACCTTAATCTATAACTCAAAATTTTTGAAAACCCTAGTGTTCAAGAACATCATGTTCATCAATTTTAATCACAAAAACTTGGATGAAATAAGGTATTTACCTTCTTTGGACTGAGTTTCCTCAATTTCTACACTTAAACTATGGTTTAAAATTGAAGAAAAATTTGTGTGTGTGTCGAAAATGAGGGAGAAATGCAGCTTGAAGATGATATTAAATGAATATTGTTCCAGAAGTTGGAAATATATATCTAGCTTTATTCAATTATTCATTTATTTTCTTTTATTTCCTATAATTTTTGAAAATTACCTAAGTATTTTTCTAAAATTACTAATGTTGCACATTAGTATTCTTTAGTAGTAAAAACTCAATTTTCTCATTAATATAAAGATCTAAAACAATTATATCCATTATTGGAATTAAATTCATATAAATATAACTTTAATGCTTTCATATACAAATAATCAAATAATTATTCTATTTATTCATAAAATTCGAAAATCATAGAAAATATTTTCTTTATCACTAGATATTAATAAAATAAATTATTTAAGTCATTTAATAGCTTAAACATTATTTCATTTCATTTTATAAATAAATCCTACATAGAAATAATTAATGCATTTCTTTAGCACATTTTCTATTTAATGAAAATTTTCATCCAAACATACAATATTAATCAAATATTTCCTATTTTATCAAAATAAAACTTATTTCTAAATTATCTCTACTTCTTCTAAAGCCAAATCCTTCAGTTAGAAATTAATCGAATTTCTATCGATTTCTAATTTATTATGCACTTCTTTATAAATTTTTAAGAATTTAATACCTCTAAGCCCCTAATTATACTTAATTAGGCTCTAATTAAGACTAAAAGATTTTTGGATTACTACAGTTATGGAATTGGTCCGATCGAGAATGATATCTCATGGACTTGGTTTATGTCTCGACTACAAACTGCTTATGGATCAAATTCAGAGATGTTGATTGTTTCAGATGCCCATGTCAGTATAATGAATGTGGTCAAGTGTGCTCACCCCGATGTAGCTAGAGCCAAAAATGAGCCCGCCCAAAGCTCACCCGGTACCGAGGTTTGGACCGGTTTGGGCTTCAAAATTAAAGGCTGAAAAACCGGGCCTAAAAGCCCGCCTCAAAAACCCAGACCTCTGGGCTTCGAGCCAAAAAGCCGGGGTTTTGTGCTAAAAAAGCCCACCCGATTTCTATTAAATATATATATTTATAATATTATTTAATATACATATATATAATTTTTTACTAATATTAATTATATTTTATATAATTATTTATTTTTTATAGCAACCATTTTCTTACTAATTCACATACTGGTCAGGAAAATAAATTCTGTAAAAAATAATAACTTCATAAATCATTCAAAAATAATTCTTAAGAGAAATGATCTCCAAAAATATATATATATTGATGATTAATGACCTTATAGTATGTAAAATCTATTTTGAATCCTTGATCTTAAATATATACTGTATAATTAATTTATTTTCTTCTATTATTTTATGCGTATAAGTGAGATTGCCGTTTAATAATATCATTTATCTTTGATTTGTAATTACTAGTTTTTTCTCCTTAAATTAAAGAATTAAAATTACACTGCATTACAACATCATCGCATGAATACATAAATAGGTCAAGATATACAAGAAGCATTATCATAAGAAATTAGGAATAAGTAAGCTCAAAATATTCTCATTACTGATTCTTTATTTAAGTAAAGGAGTTATGAGATCTTAATTAAGTAATTAATTTTTTAAAATTTAAAATATTAATTTTATATATTAAAAAAATTAAAAAATTATCTAAAAAAGCCCGCCCACCCGAAAGCCCGCTCGGGGTTGGTTTGGGCTTCATATTTTAAGCCCGGAAATTTTAACAGCCCGACAAGCCCGGGGCCGGGCAGGCCCGACCCGCCACTTTGCCAGCTCTAGATGCAGCACACGGATTATGCTACTACCATCTGTTGAAAAAAATCACCCTGTTTGGGCAACCATCCACAATATTATTCCGTAAAGCCGCTTATGCGTACCAAGATGCATACTTTGACAAAACGATGGCTATGTTAAAGTCTCTCGTCAAGCCCGATGGTAGTGGTGCATATACTAAGTTGGTGGAGGTTGGAGTGAAGAAGTGGGCTAGATCACAGTGCCCCATTAGGTGCTACAGTTTTATGACATCGAACATTACCGAATCATTCAATTCTCGATTATTGTGGGCTAGACGATTGCCAATTTGCTCAATGATTGAGGCAATCTGTCACATTATAGAAAAATGGTTCGATGCGAGACATGAAGCAGCAAAGAGGTACGCGGCTGAATTGACCCCTGAAGCAGCACGTAAGATCATGGTATAAATGGAAATATCACGTAGATACGATGTAGTGCCCTCATCAGACACTACAACAAAATAGACTTATTGCGACATACACACATGCGACATTACATGTATGTACCGTAAAATTACCACACTTATGCTTCTAGTGTCGCATATTTATGTCATTTGTGCGTCATTTAAATATTGTGTCGTAGTTTAGTGACAAAAATACAACACTCGTTTTGATGTCTCAAAATTGCGTTAATTTATCTACGACATCTCAATAAAATGTCATAATTATATCACATATTTAGAATAGTGTTGCAATAGTGTTGCATCTAGTGTTGTATATATATGTCAATTGTGCGTCATCTACATATTGTGTCATAATTTAGTGACACATATGCGGCACTCATTTTGATGTCTTAAAATTACGACAATTTATTTGCAACACCTCAATAAAATGTCATAATTATATCACATATTTAGAATATTGTTGCATTCAATGTTGTATATTTATGTCGGTTATGTACCATCTATATATTGTGTCATAGTTTAGTGACACATATGCGACGCGACACTCATTTTTATGTCTCAAATTTGCTATATTTTATTTAAACACTTGCTAATTATTCATTCATAATATTTAAATAATCAAATATGAGCTATTATAATATTGTATACACGTTCAGTAAAAATCCAAAGGTTACAAATAAATAAATAAATAAATAATAATAATAATAATAATAATAATAATAATAATAATTTAACACAAGAAATTGTGCCAGTCTGTATTATTAGTCACAAAAAGAAAAATGTGACATTAACCATGTGATGCTTGGGGTAGAAGTACAGAGTGATCGTCGGTGCGGATGCATGGACAAGGAGCGGCTCCGATTAAGACTTCAAAGCGGAGGGGTACATGAATTAATCGAAATGCACCGAAATGAGAGGGATTTCGACAATATATAGGTATGGGACTGCATATTTGAGGAGAGCTTACAGGATTTGATATGTGCTACTCATAACAACAAGATGCATCTTCTTTTCGGGAGTCTATCTCATAAAAACTATAAAGTTAAGCGTGCTTGGCTTGTAGCAATTGTGGGATGGGTGACCCCTTAGGAAGTTTTCTCAGGGATTGTGTGAGTGGGGACAAAGCATACTGAAAAGACTCGTGTTGGTCTGTGGGATCAGCCGTCAATCCGAAAGCCGGGTCGTTACAGATGGTATCAGAGCCGAACCTCTCCCAGTACGGTGTGGTTCAAGGACAAACCAAGCGGAAGCTGGTGGACATGTGACACCCGGGGCAGAAGTACGGAGTGATCGTCGGTGTGGAGGCATGGACAAGGAGCGGCTCCGATTAAGACTTCAAAGCGGAGGGGTACATGAATGAATCAAAATGCACCAGAATGAGAGGGATTTCGAGAATGTAGGTATGGGACTGCATATTTGAGGAGAGCTTAAAGGATTTGATATATGCTACTCATATCAAGAAGATGCATCTTCTTTTCAGGAGTCCATCTCATAAAAATTCTAAAGTTAAGCGTGCTTGGTTTGGAGCAATTATGGAATGGGTGACCATCTGGGAAGTTTTCTCATGGAATATGTGAGTGAGGACAAAGCACACTGAAAAGACTTGTGTTGGTCCGTGGGGTCAGCCGTTAATCCGGAAGTCGGGTCGTTACAAACCATATAATTAAAATATGTTATAAAGAAATACAACAATAAAATTATTTATATTTATGTATCATGTAATGTGATATAAACTAACATATGCCACTTTTACGGATGACGCATAATATGTCGTAAATTTCAGAAGAAAAATTAATTTTGTGATGCACAAAATGATGTATATGTTGCAACATTAATGGAAACAATGTCGTAAAAATTATACTACAATTGATAATAATGTCACAAGCTAGTGTCGCAAATTAGGATGCATCAATTCGACTAATGTCATTAAATATGATGCAAACTAACATGCGTCACTACAACTAAAGTCACGTAATATGTCGTGAATTTTATACGACAATTAGGTTAGCGATGCACAAAGTGTCATATATGTTGGGACATAAATACAAAAAAAAGTGTCGTAAAAATGCTACACAATATAAAGTGACGCAAAAAATGTCGCAAGTTAGTTTTTGCGACATTAAAACAAATGTTAACAACACATTTTTCATGTCGCAAAAAGTCAACTTTCTTGTAGTGAGACTCCACTTTCAAAGTCAAGCACGGAAGCAAAACATTCAGAGTGAATCTCAATATGCAATCGTATGCGTTTTTGGAGTGGGACATGGATATGATACCGTGTTCTCATGCTGTTGCAGCTATATGATACGAATTTAAGTTTAATTATGTTAATTTTTTGGATCAAAATGATTTCACTTACATATAATTGATTATACCAATTTTTTAGTCATAAGGGTCACCATATATCTAACTATGTGGGGAAGTACTTCCATTCTGCAAAGCTAGCCGAAACATACTCGTATCGGATCAATCCTGTTCAGCCACATTCTAGTTGGACTGTTCCTCCAGATGTTGTTGAAATTATAGTTATGCCTCCTAATATAGTTAAATCGGGCTCGGTGGCCGAAAGTGGATCGATATCGTCATCCAACAGAAGTGGGATCGAGTAGTAGAAGTCGTGCACCACGAACATGTAGCTTGTGTGGTAATGAATCTCATACGCGTCGGAAGTGTCCTTGCTTGTCAAGAGACGAGTGACATTGTAATGAAAGCACTTATTCATGTAAAGACATTATTATTATTATTATTATTATTATTATTATTATTATTATTATTATTATTATTATTATTATTATTATTATTATTATTATTATTATTATTATTATTATTATTATTATTATTATTATTATTATTGTTATTTGTTATTGATATGAAGATATTAGTATTATAATTGGTTATTTAAAAGTTATTATTATTATTATTATTATTATTATTATTATTATTATTAAAAGTTATTAAAAACCCACTAAAACCCAACGTTGGGTTTTCGTCTTGCTGTCTCGTAAAACCCACTGAAACCCAACGTTGGGTTTTTGCCTTGCTGTGTAAAACCCACTAAAATCCAACGTTGGGTTTTCGCCTTGATATCACTATCTCGTAAAACCCATTAAAACCCAACGTTAGGTTTTCGTCTTGTTGTGTAAAACCCACTAAAACCCAACGTTGGGTTTTCGCCTTGATATCACTATCTCAGAAACCCACTAAAACCCAACGCTGGGTTTTAGATATCTCCTAGCTCCTAATTTCTCTTTATCTTGGTTAATCTTTCATCTCTGGAACCAATTCTACGAAGAGTGGTAATGATGAATGCATTGTGAATTCTGTTGTGAAATTAATACAATAATATTTCTTCTATTAATAATCGTCAGACGAATATATATTTAAAACTTCAACGAAATAGCAAATTCAAACTTCAACGAAATAGCAAATTCAAACTTCAAATTACAAGTATGGCCTAAGAGTCATCACACAACTCATAAATATAATTAGCTACATATTTCCTATACGATCCCACATGACCATTCCCATATGCAATACTTGGTGATCCGAATATGAGTCGTTCTACGTACATGCAAAGATTGGACCAGAAGCAACCGGATTTTTCTAGGTAAACTGTTGCTTGGGTGGAGAGACCAACGATGTCAATGCGTTTGTCATCCCCGTTAGGCCCAACATATTGTTGTTCCAATATCCACTACGTTGCAATACGTAGGTAAACAAACATGTCAGTGGAGCTAATTGTTGTGCGTGTCTCTATTGTGCCTCTGGAGATAATCTATAGTACATGGGATCATAGAGCTCACACTCCCACTCATGTAGTCTGACACAAACCATGATGTAGTGTGCATCAACAAGGATCGGAGCAATCAACTATAACAAATCAGAATTAGAATAAACAAATTAGTACATTCGTGCAGGTTTTTATCTAAAACAACTAAATAAACATAGACAATCACCTGATGTATGTTTCTCCACGACCTCATAGTGGATTCTTCGGTGCATCCCTTAACCATATCGATAATGCCTTTTGGGACTTCCCAATCATTAAAACTATCGTATGAACCAGGCATGTAGTTATTCAATTTGCTCGGTCTGGAAACTATATTCCACCTGTGGTTAAGGGATTGCTATTGAGAAAAACAAATAAAAACAATAAAACTTAGTATTGGAACAAAGTGATTTAATCATTGTATAAAAATATTAATACTTACAAAAAAATCACAAACCAAAATGATTGTGTTTTCAGCTGTCAAACCGGCCAGTATGTGATCGTTCCTAATGAGTCTCGCTCTACAACTCATCATGAACAAATCAACAGCCTACAAGAAAGACCACAAAATTAGCTCAGCTTAAAGATTGAAAATACTTATAAAATTAGAAGTACTTACGTTTGTAGAAAATTTGGTATTCGGATTTTCAATATCAACAAAAAACATTCGTGGTAGTACACTGCGACTCTCTGTGAGAATTGCACTCCGTGGAGGCTTTGTAGCTTGATAAGCCTTGTATCGAGCGACGATTCTTTCCGAGAGCATCCGTGGTGCATCTGTAGGAATGTAGGGAAAATATAGAGCGGTTGATGGTAACCGTTGTCGATGACTCTGTCTGTGGAAGGCCTGTGGTGTCACCGCAGTACTCGTCATCCCTGAGGTCATCTGAGGCATGTCCGATTACCCATATTCCAGCTCTGGTCCATATTGAAAATCAAAAATCAGAATTAGAACATATATATCAAAGATGTCAAATATATTAAATATGTATTATGATGTCAAATGTTTACCTGCTCAATACTGGTAAACATGTCAAAAATCTCTAAGGCATAACTGGTCGGCTGCTCGGGTACAGAAGTACGAGATGGGTCCTGATGAGTATCAAGTATGTAGGGAAAACTAATTTTAGCCCTCTCCCAATGATCTATCTTTGATGTTTAATTCACCATAAATTGATTATATCCCTAGCATGCACCTATATAATTAATTGCAACACTTAGGAGTTTTCTCGTGTTCACCTGCGAATCTGTCGGGGATGAATAGATCAAGACTCGTGCTTTGATCTTCTGGACTGTATCCCGTTTGCCTAAACTCCAATGCCGAGTGAGGACAATCTATGGAGAGTGCTTTAGAAATTCGCCTTCTTCCTTCTTACAAAGTTTTCGAAAATCACTCTATTTTTGGAATAGAATTCTCGAAAATATACTTAAGGATTAATCTTGATTTTCTCTCTCACCTTATATTTATAATGCAACCCTAAACCCTATATAGATTGGATTTATGCATATCTAATAAATATAATCATATCACTTAAGATAGAGAGGATCAAGTAGAGTCCTAGATGGACTCTATAAGGAGGGGGGGCGAAAATCACTAAGCACCAGGCCTGGATGGGCCAGCCCAAAGATCAAATGCAGGAATAAAGATGGGCCTCAAATAAATTAATTATCTTATGTTCACCCGAACATAAATTAATTTATAAACATTTATTCATGCCACTAGAGAATAAATCTTGACTTACCCTTTATTACCGAAGGTGAGTCGGACTTGCACTTAGACTTTACTTAATCCCCATATTTAAGATATCGTCGTCCATTAATTATTTACAACGCTCGATTGCTTAAAATAATTAATATCTTTAATTCCTTAAGTAGTACCACTCAACCTTATTATTGTACTTGAGATAACTCAACTGTAGGGTTTAGTACAATAAACCTTTGAGCTCCTTAAGGGGCGTCATCATCCTAAACGGATACGGTGACTCGACACAGGTAACTAGCATGACATACAAGCACTGCCACCACCCAAGATGCAGAGAATCTTGGGTTATCTCATGTAACCCTCACCCATAGCAAGTCAAAGTGATGGTTAGCAACTCAAACTCACCTAGTACCTTATCGAGATTTAGATCAACGTAAGTCTCCGAGATCTAGGTTCTTCACGATGGTCAGATAGAAGAACTCATCTCACTGTGATCCATCAATACGTCAGAGACGTACCACTATAGACAAGCAACTAAGTCGGTCACTTCTTATCTACACCGCAACCTATACCGACAACTCGTCCTCAAGTTGTCTCAGCTGTGATACTTTTTATATCTCATTAAGCTTGACCAATCATACAGACTTTTGTGATCTACAACACAATCGTATGATCTAACTTATATATGAGATAAATGGACATACATATGCAATCAGTAAACAATTCGGATAGGAGATTGTAATAGTGGTAACAGAAACATTGTATACAAGCTCAACCAAACGCTTTCAAGATACAAATCCAACAATCTCCCACTTATACTAAAGCAAAACTTTTAGTATACAATGTGTCTCTACTAGCTATTACAAACAACAACATCACTTTACTTCTCCCACTTATACAAAAGTTTCCTTTCTAAGTGGGTGCCATCTTCATTGCAATCCAGTCCTCGAATATGCTCTTCGTAGAATTTTTGCGGAAGACTCTTCGTGAATAGATTAGCTAGGTTATCCGCAGTACCAATCTTCTCAATCAGCACATCCCCTCGTCTAACGATTTCTCGTATGACATGGTACTTTCTCTCTATGTGTTTCATTGCCTTGTGGGTCCGTGGTTCCTTCGAGTTTGCCCGCACCGAGTTATCACGAGAAACTATGATACTCTTGGGCAAACCGGTACCACATCTAGATCCATGAGTGGTTCTTGAACCATACAACCTCTTTAGCGACCTCCGAGTGGCTACATATTCGGCTTCCATGGTGGAGTCCGCAATGCATCGCCGCTTTGCACTCCGCCAAGATACTCCTCCTCCCAAGGTAAACACATAGCCTGAGGTAGACTTCTTCTCATCATGGTCGACTTGGAAATCCAGTCAGAATAACCCAAAGGCATTAGACTATCTCGCATGGTAAACCACCTATAATCTCGAGTCCTTTTCAGGTACTTGAGTATATGCTTTACCGCAGTCCAATGAGCTTGTCCAAGGTTAGACAGATATCTAGCTACTGTTTGGAATGAATTTTTGCTTATTCTTGGTATTGTTTTACATGTCATTTTCAGTAGTTTATCCTATTTATGCCGTTGGTTCGATTATTATTTATCGATTCGGACTTACTTTGTTTGTTTCGATGTTTTGCAGAAAATAGGCATTAAATAGGATGAAATGAATCTTCCAAGGATTAAATATATTGAAGAGCATCTCGACAGAAGTTTGTAGGCAAAAACCGTGCGCAAATCGGAGTACAGACAAAGGAGAACGGGTCAAAATAATGAGGTCGCGCACGTGCATGCGCGCCAGCCCGTCGCCCGCGCGCATCGCATCGGCCGCCCAGCGCGCCCGTGCACTTCACACGGGCCCGCCAGCGCCCACCGCGTACCCGCACCCGCCGCCCAGCCTCCCGCACAACCGCCGCGTGCCCGTGTCGGCCGATGCTCGGTAGCGCCGCCTCCTCTCCCAATCCGGCGGCTTCCAAAGACGCTGCGCCAATCATGCGCGCTCTCCTCGAACGCTTCGCTCGTCGCTCGTCGACAACTCCGCAACCCGGCGCCGCTCGGGCCTCTGCGCCCGCTCCAAGACGCCTCCGTCCGACGCCGGAGCCCAGCGCTGCCGCCACGCCAGCCACGCCCGGCCGCGCCCGCTCCGCGTTGCCACACCAATCGCCCACGCAACACCCGCACGCTTCTCGCCAGCATCGCCCTTCCTCGCGTGCGCTCGATAGCCCAGCACTCGCCGAGCTGCAGCGCCCGCTGTTTAGTATGAATTTGTGCTGATTTTTGGTATTGTTTTGTGTGTCATTTTCAGTGGTTTATCCTGGTGATGCCGTTTGTTTGATTAATATTTATTGATTCGGACTTACTTCGCTCGTTTTGATGTTTTGTAGAAAAACGGCATAAAATAGGATGAATTGAATCTGCCAAAGATCAAGTATAATGAAGAGCATCTCGACAAGAGTTCGTGGCGAAACCGTGTGTAATCGGAGTTGAGACGAAGGAGAGCGGGCCAAAACAACGGTCGCAGACGCGGCGTGCGCGCCGCCCGTCGCACGTCCCCGCACACGCGCACACGCGTCGCCCAGCGCCGCCAGCCCCGCACGCCTCGGCCACACCACGCACACGCGTCGCCCGCCGCCGCCAGCCCCGCACTTCGGCCACACCGCGCAGCGCCCGAAAGCGCGACATATTTCCTCGCAAGAATGGCAACCGACGCCACCAAGGCCCCAAGGCAGCCCAACGCCCATTTTCCTTGCGCGCAAGCAGCCTCCGTCCGGCGTCCCACTTGCGTCCGGCGCTGGACGTGTCTCCAGAACCTTGGCGAGTCCGGCGCTTGGCTCCGTCCGGCGCTGGGTTGCTGAGACTTTTCTCTCCAGAAACTCCTCGCGTCCGGCGCTGCGTCGCGTCCGGCGCTGGGAGTGAAATTTTGGGACTATATATATTGATTTAACGCTGAAAACCTAGTTCAGTTCATTATTTTTATTCGCAGACGTCAGTTTTTTCAATAGTTCTCCCACGCAATTGTTCATCTATATTCCAAGTAATTTCCTTACATTGTTTTGATTCAAGATTATTGATTGGAGAAATTCATCAACGACATTTACAATTGTAAGGATTGTTATTCACTTTTCGCTCGTTGAATTATTTGATAATGATTTCTATCAATTATAATTGTTTGATCCGTGAGATGAGCATGAACTAATCCTCTTCTAGGGTTGGGTGATTCAAATTGATTGATTGATTATTTGTTTGATTGAGAATACCAATTGAATCCTAGGGTTTATTGTTGAGTGATTGATTTCTATTGAATTATTTATGTTTCGTGTATTATCGAGAGATATATACGTGCATGATAGGAATTTGCTAAGTGATTAATCACTATTTAATTTGTATGTTTCGTGTATTATCGAGAGATAGATACGTTGCATCATAGGAATCAATTGGGTTAGAGGTTACCGGAAACGGGTACTCTAATAGTGTATGTATTTGTGAAATTTGATAACCTAGGTTTAATCCACGGAACGAAAGTCGAGTGTTTGGATTTAGGTTTGAGGATTGCATGAATAGGTAGATTTCTTGATCAAGCAATAATCGATTAATCAAGGCGAAGAACCCTAATACCCTAGTTTATCTCACACTCTTGATTATTCCTGTGCGATTGAACTGCTTGAACGCTTGGTTTGAATCATTTACGTGTTTAATTTCCTGTTAATCTTAGTTAATCATCACCCCCAATCAAGTTTAGGACTTAGATTTATTGCTTTCATCGTAACACATCATAAGCCCTGTTAAGTCTTCCTCGAGAGATTCGACTTGGGTCGACCTTGCCACACTATAGGGATCTCGTACTATTGCGAGCGACTTAATAGAACAATTTGGTCGGAACAAATTTTGGCCGTTGCCGGGAAAGGCTTTAGGCATTTTTGATTGTGTTATTTTTCCCTCATATCTTCTATTTTTCTTTATTTATTTTTGTTTGGTTAATTCTTCCCACATGTGCGCGTAATCCGTTTTCTTGTCTTGTGTTTGTGTATGCTAGGTCGTCGAAGTCTCAAAAGGAAGTTGGCACCAAGTTCGACAACATTCACGGTGTAGGAGAATTTAATCTTCGAACTCGGAAGAAGAAAGCTTGTCGAAAGTGAGGCAAGTGCGTGACGGTTAGTCGAGAGTTTGGAGAGTAGATCTCGAAGAGAGGAATCATGCGGAAGAAATGGCGAGAAAATGGAGGAGGCCATGAAGAAGGAAACCCGAGGATCGTGATTTTGCTCGACCCGTCATTGGGGTGACAACGTCATGCATAGTCCTCGGGGATCCGCCCGTAACTATGAGTTGAAGCCCATCCACTTCAACTGATTCCGTCGTTCTATGGGATGCTAGCGAGGATGCCTTGAATTTCATTCGGGAATTCTATGCGATGGTTCGTACTTTTCCACCGAGCAGGCTTCTGAAGATACACCGAGAATGAGGTGTTTTCCTACACCACGAAAGATAGAGCGAAGACATGGTTGATGTCTCTACACTTGTTCAGCGACGAGTTGGCAAGGCGTATGACAAGTTCATGGGAAAGTACTACTCGAACCGAAGACACAAGAGTCGAGGGCTCGAGATAGCCACATTCAGCGGATGGTGGAGAACCTATGCATGAGGCATGAGATCGTTTCAAGTCATTCTGACGGTGCCGCATCACCATTACCGGTGAGCTTCTCGGCCGCTTTTCTATGATGGATTGACAATGGACTATCAATACATGATAGATAATGCGGTGGAGGAGACATTGAAACTACACCGCCGAGGATGTTAGCGAGATTACGAGGCGTTAGCGCAAACTCACAAAGGAGAAGTGCGGGGCGAAGACCTGCTGCAGGAAGAAAAGAGATGGCGCCCAATTATGAAGTGACACGAATCGGCGGATCTCACTCGTCGAGTTCAGCTATTGAGAACAAGCTCAACCTCGAAGTCACTTCCATTCCAAAGAACAACAAGCGATGTCGATGGAAACTTGTGGAATATGTGGAGAAGCGGGCATGGAGCTAACATGTGCCAAAGAACCATGAGATGGCATATGAAGAAGTACAAGTGAATGCTATGCAAGGTTTCCAACAAGGGTACCAAAGAGGAAATCAGCAGGGTTATCCGTCGAGGCCCAGACATGACCCCTACTCAAATTCTTACAATCCCGGTTGGAGAGATCACCCTAATTTCTCTTGGAGTCAGAATCAAGGGGGATCAAGTCAGGGTGCCCAGTTCAGACAGCAACCTCACCAACAACTTGAGGTCCCCAATAAACCATCGCTTGAGGATTCTCTTAATACTTTTGTCCAAGCAAGCACTTTGAGATTTGAATCCTTGGAGGCATCTATCAAAAGAGTGGAGACTCAAGTGGGACAATTGGCAACTCAAGTGGTATAAATGGCGGAACTGCTGAGCAATTAGCACGACGAGATCAAAGGGAAAGTTTCTAGCTAATCGGACATGCCAAGGTCATTCTCGCTATGGAAATGAGAACGAAAAGTGCAAGGCGATGAAGAGATCGGAGTAGAAGAAGAACGACCTCGCGAGTTTATGAAACCACTGCTCCATTTCCGAGCCGTCGATAGTCGAAAAGAAGAAGACGGGGAATATGAAGAAGGTGGTAGCTGAGAAGAAGAAGAAGCCCATTCTGCACCAACCTAAACCAAGGCAAAGTGATCCAGGTAGCTTTACTCTTAACATTGCTTTTGGTAATGGAAAAACTGCATCGGGGATGCTTGATTTGGGTGCCGGGGTTAATTTAATGTCCTTTTCTCTGTTTAACTCATTGAAACTTGGGGAGTTAAAACAAACTAGCATGCGATTAGAATTAGCTGAGGGAACTATTCGTTACCCGAAAGGTGTGATAGAAGATGTTTTAATAAGAATGGGTAACCTCTTAGTCTCAGTTGATTTTGTTGTAATTAATATGGGAGAAGAGATTGGAAAACATGAGAGTGGGCATCCGTTGTTGTTAGGTAGACCATTTATGGCTACAACAAATACCCAAATTGATTTCACTAAAGGATTGATAAGCTTGACAGTTTTGGGAACGACGGAGACATTTCATGCTAGTAGTACGAGTGATAATTCTACTGTTTCTACTACTACATCATGTTTTTCTATTATTGCACTTGATACTTCGGACGAGTATAAGGTCTTGCAGGAACAGATGCCTAAGGAAGAAGTTGAGAGTAAGACTGACCCCACACTCCAGGCTAAGTGTAAGAAGGATCGGGGTGAAGTACAAGTCGAGGATAAGTGGAAAGAGCCGCCACCTTATTCTCCGGAATATGGTTATCGCCTAGCGGTAGCGTTGGATAATGAGTCGGAGCGAAGCTTCTCGCTCGACAAAATTCAACAAAATGAGTAATCAATGGTCGGTGGCGACGTTAAAACTAGCGCTTCGTGGAGGCAACCCATGTTTGTTTCCGTTTTGTTCTTGTTTTATTTTGTTTTCTTTTGTTTGTGTTTCGTTTTGTTTTGGTTTTACGTGGTGTAGGTTTCGCGTTTATCATTTTGAGTTAAGGACTTTGTAATCCATGTGGTGAAGTCGTGATGCTCCAACTCTACAGCAAGACACCGCTCATTATCGTCGAAGTATCATCCTCTATGGCCTTTTGTATTATTAATGTTTGGAGCATCGGGACGATTACTCGGGATGATTATTCGCCATGTGCGCATTATCTATTTATATACTTGGTGATGTGCATCTATGCTTATTTTGATTTCTTGGAATCAAGTATCGTATATCTGAGTAAGTTAGATTCGATTTGTGCATCTAAGCTCGTGGTATTTAAACTAAACTTTTGGTGATATATGATTCGCATGCTAATGCTTACTAGATTGTGATTGATTGAATAGAGGAGAATTGATGTGATTTGTCCGCTAATGTTAGGGGGAGTGTTAACATTGTGGTCACCTATATACTTGTTTCATCTATTGATTAAAAAAAAAAAGAAGAAATGTTTGAAAAAGAGTAGAATATGAGATTGTTGAAATGGAGGATGGGATTCTGTCCCTCTTTCTCGTAATTTGAGAAATGGACATGGAAAACCACGATAGGAAACTCGAGTTCATCGAGGGTTCGCCTTTCGAATATTGTTCCAAAATCTGTTAAAACATTCTATGTGCTTAAAAAGAAACTTGTTGCTAAAGGTGACCACATTAGTTAGTTCACCCCTAACGGAGAGTTGGGTGCGGCGAGATTACCCTTTTATTTATTGGAAATCATTTGCCGTCTAGATTAATTTCATATTATCTTTGAATGCGTAAACACTAAGTGTGGGGGAAAGCAATAAGGTTTGATTGATTAGACTAAGAGTGAAGTTGCATGAGTTATCTTCCTATTCTTACTAGTATAGACTTTGCTTGAGGACAAGCAAATGGATAAGTGTGGGGAGTTTTTAGTATGAATTTGTGCTGATTTTGGTATTGTTTTGTGTGTCATTTTCGGTGGTTTATCCTGGTTATGCCGTTTGTTTGATTAATATTTATTTATTCGGACTTACTTCGCTCGTTTCGATGTTTTGTAGAAAAACGGCATAAAATAGGATGAATTGAATCTGCCAAAGATCAAGTATAATGAAGAGCATCTCGACAGGAGTTCGTAGGCGAAAACCGCGTGTAAATCGGAGTTCAGACGAAGGAGAATGGGCCAAAACAACGGTCAAGTCGCGCGCGTGCGTGCGCCCCTGCCGCACGTCGCCGCACCATGCGCACACGCGTCACCCAAAGGCCGCCAACCCGCATGCCTCGGCCACACCACGCGCACACGCGTCGCCCAGCGCCGCCAGCCCCGCACGCTTCAGCCACACGCGCAAGGCCTCGGCGCACGACATATTTCCTCGCCGCAAGAATGGCGGCCGCTCGGCCAGCCCCAGCCCCAGCCAGCGCCCATTTTCCTTGCGCGCAAGCAGCCTCCGTCCGGCGTCCCACTTGCGTCCGGCGCTGGACGTGTCTCGAACCTTGGCGAGTCCGGCGCTTGGCTCCGTCCGGCTGGGTTGCTGAGACTTTTCTCTCCAGAAACTCCTCGCGTCCGTGTTGCTGCGTCGCGTCCGCTACCGGAAGTGAAATTTCGGGACTATATATATTGATTTAACGCTGAAAACCTAGTTCAGTTCATGATTTTTATTCGCAGACGTCAGTTTTTTCAATAGTTCTCCCACGCAATTGTTCATCTATATTCCAAGTAATTTCCTTACATTGTTTTGATTCAAGATTATTGATTGGAGAAATTCATCAATGACATTTACAATTGTAAGGATTGTTATTCACTTTTTGCTCGTTGAATTATTGGATAATGATTTTTATCAATTATAATTGTTTGATCCGTGAGATGAGCATGAACTAATCCTCTTCTAGGGTTGGGTGATTCAAATTGATTGATTGATTATTTGTTTGATTGAGAATACCAATTGAATCCTAGGGTTTATTGTTGAGTGATTGATTTCTATTGAATTATTTATGTTTCGTGTATTATCGAGAGATAGATACGTGCATGATAGGAATTTGCTAAGTGATTAATCACTATTTAATTTATATGTTTCGTGTATTATCGAGAGATAGATACGTTGCATCATAGGAATCAATTGGGTTAGAGGTTATCGGAAACGGGTACTCTAATAGTGTATGTATTTGTGAAATTTGATAACCTAGGTTTAATCCACGGAACGAAAGTCGAGTGTTTGGATTTAGGTTTTAGGATTGCATGAATAGGTAGATTTCTTGATCAAGCAATAATCGATTAATCAAGGCGAAGAACCCTAATACCTAGTTTATCTCACACTCTTGAATTATTCCTGTGCGATTGAACCGCCAACGCTTGGTTTGAATCGTTTGCTAGTTTAATTTCCTGTTAATCTTAGTTAATCATCACCCCCAATCAAGTTTAGGACTTAGATTTATTTCTTTCATCGTAACACATCATAAGCCCTGTTAAGTCTTCCACGAGAGATTCGACTTGGGTCGACCTTACCACACTAAAGGGATCTCGTACTATTGCGAGCGACTTAGTAGAACAATTTGGTCGGAACACCCGCCGCGTCGCCCGCATAGCATGCTCCCCCGTCCGGGGCTAGAAGCCAGCGCCCACTACCCTTCTCGCCCAGCGCCTGCTGAGAAGCCACGCCCGTTGTCCTTCTTGCGGCGCCCTCGCACCGCGCCCGCTGGAACTCCATCCGGCATTGGGCATCGCCCAGCCCAGCGCCCGCTCGACCAAGCGCCCTACCCAGCGTGCGCTGCTCTCCTCCGAGCGCCGGTTGCCTCCAAGCGCGCGTGCGCCATTTCCCTCGCGCACTCTCTTTCACCCGAGTTCATTTTCATGGCAGAATGTTTTTCCAGCCGTTGTTCTCTTTGAACCAGCGTTCAAGTTCAAGGCAGAACGTATTCTCAACATGTGCTCACCTTAAACCGGCGCTCACCTTCATTTAATATATATATGCGCGTTTAGGTCAAAACGAGAGCTCTCAGTTCGCAGTCTTTCTTCCGCGGCGCCTCTCGCCAATTTCTTTCCGGGAGCTTCAACCAACAAATAAAAACAATATCATAGTATTAATTTCTGCTTTTCATCCTTTCAATTTATGCAATTCGTTTCTTAATTCCTTTTGAACATTTACATGCTTTGCTTGAGAATATTGTTGGATTCTATTTTATAGTTGATATTGGATATTTTTGATTTCTATTTAGATTGTTCTTGATTCAATTTGATATATGATTTCCTGCTCTCGATTTATCCTTGTTTTTGTTGGTTGATTGATGATTATGGTTCATTTACAAGTAGACTTAGATTAGGGCTTGACGAACCCTAAGAATAGGTTTGCTTTTGCTTTGGTTAATAGCCTTGATTTATTGCTTTCATAGTTCAACTAGGGATTGACAACCCCTGGTTTAGATTTATTGCTTTATTAGTGTAGCTCGGGATTGACAACTCCTAGCTTAGGATTGCTGTTTATTTTCCGTATTTCTATTCCCGCTTGTTCATACCCCTCGTTAGTACTAGAATGTTTAGGATTTAATCGCTTTCTGTGCGCAACACGAACAATAGCCCTGTTAAGTTTTCCTTGAGAGACGACTTGGGTTAACTTATCATGCTACAATTACCTCGCATGATTGCGAGTGAATTTGAGTGTGTTTTTAGCTCGATCAATTTTGGCATCGTTGCCGGGGAAAACTTTAGGCGTATTGTTTGTGTTGTTTGTTTTCTGTGTTTCATTTCGTTCTTTTTGTTATTTTCTCCCCTCGGTGCGTGTGATCTTGTTTTTGTTGTTGGTGTCTGTTAATGCAGGGTTACCAGCAGTACGAGTATGGTCAAGCATGCTGGGGGGGGAGAGGAAAGTTCGTTGTATTGGGCAAATTCTTCTTACAAAGAAGGAGCCCAGTTCGATTTTTCTAAGGAATACCCGTTAGGCTACGAGCATAAGGCCTATGATCCCTACCATGAGCAACAAACCTATGATCCCAACTGGGACCAACCACCTCCACCGCACTATGAGGATCAAGATTACAATTCCTACTAGGATCAACCACCTCCACCACTCTATGAGGATCAAGCCTCCAATCCCTACTGGGACCAACCACCTCCACCGCAGTATTCGTACCCACAACAAAACCCTCCACCTCAGTATTCATACCCGCAACAACCACCTCCACCTCAGAATACGTACCCGCAACAACCACCTCCACTTCAGAAACCAGCTTGGGAGGATAAGTTCATCCAAAGTTTGGATCTTAAACGCCTCAACTTTGTGTTTGGAGGCGCAAGTGTGACATATTAATAGCACCTTGATGGTACATTGCGACAATGGAGGAAACTTCCAAACCAATCCGAGCGGTGTTCAAAGGTCACTATTCTAGAAAGTGACCCAATTATTGAGAATTGGGTGGAAGAGACATCAGATGAGCCGCTGCAGTCACAGGGGGTAGAAAACGAGAAAGTGATTGAAGTCATAACTTTCCTACACCAACCCAATCAGGTCCAAGCGGTCACTATTCTAGAAAGTCACCCAATTGTTGAGAATGGGGTTGGAGAGACGCCTGACGAGTCGCTGCAGCCAGAGAAGGTGGAAATTGAGGAAGAATGGGCACGTGAGGATGAGAAGCAGGATCAAAGCCACGAGGAAGTAGTTACCAGGATGGCTGACGAGGAAGAGTGGGTACATGAAATTGATGACACGCCAAAACCCACTCTGGAGGTGAAAGAACTACCCAAACACATGGAGGAAGATGAAGAGAGGATGAAGAAAGAGTGGACACTTGAAGTTACTAGAATACCAAAACCTACTCTGGAAGTGAAAGGACTGCCTCAACAATTGAAGTACCTGTTCCCAGAGGAGGACAAAGTGAGAACAAAGGTTGAGGTAACATCCATAATTTGTCAACATCCTAATTCACAAAAGTATTGTGCTTTGGAAATTGAAATAATCTATTTTTCTTTGGAGAATAGGATGTTTGATTTGAGCTTAAATGATGCATTACTTGTTTTCTTTACTGTCATCTGTTCTTATATGGTTACTACTGATGCTCTGGCTGAGATGGAATTCCTGTAGGTAAAGGACTATGGATAGTCCGTTGTTGACTGGAATACGTCGGGCTCACGACTTTAAACTGAGTACTACGTGGGAGTTTACCCACGGATTTTTATTTTCTTCTTCTTTCTTTCTTTTTTTGTTTTGTTTCGTTGTTCTCGTTGATCTGTCTGTTGTCGTTGAGTTTGTTTTGCTCAGAATTGGAACGTTGTAAGCAGTGTGGTGAAGCCGTGACACTCCAACTCTGTCGTGCATGCTCACATTCCAACCCTACCACTGCCATCTATTATCATGGAAGTCTCCTCCTCTATCGGCTATTTTTGTGTTATGAATATTTTGAGCACTGGGGACAGTGCTCGAATTAAGTGTGGGGGAGTAGAGAGTATTTGGTTTTGTGGGCGTGATATATATTTTTGTATGCTTAATGATGTGCCCTTGTGCTTATTTTGATTGTTTGGACTTAAGCTTTATCTATGCGAGTAAGTTAGGATTTTGATTTGTGCAACTGAACTCTGTGGTATTGGTCAAATTGATTTTGAATTTTCGAGACTTTTGGTGATATATGATTTGAGTGTAATGTGAATTGACGAGATTGTAATTGATGGAAAATGAATAGGGGAAAATTGATGTGATTTGTCCGACTAATGTTAGGGGTAGTGTTAACATTGTGGCCATCTATATACTTGTTTCTTAAAATAAAAAAATAAAAAAAAAAGGAAGAGAAAAGAAGGAGAATGAAACTCCAGTTTTTTCGTTTAGATTAGATGAATGGAGGATGGGATTCTGCCCCTCTTTCTCGTAAGTTGAGAAATGGGCATAGGAAACCACGATAGGAGACTCGAGTTCATCGAGAATTCACATTTCGAACATTGTTTCAAAATATGTTAATATTTTCTTTATTATAAAAGAAACGTGTTGCTAAAGGTGACCACATTAGTTAGTTCACCCCTGACGGAGAGTTATGCGGCGAGTTTTCCCTTTTATTTATTGAAAGTCAATTGCCGTCCTAGATTTATTTCACATTATCTTTGAATTCGTAAACACCAAGTGTGGGGGAAATACAATTAAGTTTGATTGATTAGACTAAGAGTGAAGTTGCATGAATTATCTTCCCTATTCTTATTGGTATAGAGTTTGCTTGAGGACAAGCAAATGGATAAGTGTGGGGGAGTTGTTTGGTACGAATTTGTGCTTATTCTTTGTATTGTTTTACATGTCATTTTCAGTAGTTTATCCTATTTATGCCGTTGGTTCGATAATTATTTATCGATTCAGACTTACTTCGTTTGTTTCGATGTTTTGCAGAAAATCGACATTAAATAGGATGAAATGAATCTGCCAAGGATTAAATATATTGAAGAGCATCTCGACAGGAGTTCGTAGGCAAAAACCGTGCGCAAATCAGAGTTCAGACGAAGGAGAACGGGTCAAAACAACGAGGTCGCGCTCGTGCGTGCGCGCCAGCCCGTCACCCGCACGCAACGCATCGGCCGCCCAGCATGCGCTGCGCGCGCGCGTGCCCGCGCATGCCGCCCGCCCGCCCGCCGCCCGCCACGTACCCAGCGCTCGCCCGACCTCCCGCACAACGCAGACGCCCCGTGTCGAGCGGCGCCAAGACGCAGCGCCCACTCCCGTCCATCCGGCTTCCCAACGCATGCTCGCCAATCTTGTGCATGCGCTCTTCGAACGCTCGCCCGTCGCTCGACAACTTCGCAACCCAACGCCCGCTCAGGCCTCAGCGCCCGTTCCAGCACGCCTCCGTCTGGCGCTGGGAGCCCAGCGCTCACCACGAGCCTTCACGCCTCGGCCCAGCGCCTCGTCCGCTCCGCGTTGCCTCACCTGCCGCCCGCGCACGCACGCTGCGCTGCGTCGCCGCCGTCGTCGCGTGCTCGGCAGCCAACGCTTGCCGAGCTGCAGACACACCGCATCGCCGCATAGCAAGCTCCCCATCCGGTCTTTGAAGCGGCGCCGCCTTCTCGCCCGCCGCACGCCTCTTCCTCGCGTCGCCCGCGCGCGCCAGCTGGAACTCCATCTCGCGCTGGCATCGCCCGACCAGCCCGCCGACCGAGCGCCTACCCCGCGTCTTGCGCCTCTCCTCCGGCGTCGGTTGCCTCCAAGCGCGCGTGCGCCATTTCCCTCGCGCGATCTCTTTCACCCGGCGTTCATTTTCAAGGCAGAATGTTTTTCCATCCGGCGTTCTCTTTGAACCAGCGTTCAAGTTCAAGGCAGAACGTATTCTCAACCTGCGCTCACCTTAAATCGGCGCTCACCTTCATTTAATATATATATGCGCGTTTAGGTCAAAACGAGAGATCTCAGTTCGCAGTCTTTCTTCCGCGGTGCCTCTCGCCAATTTCTTTCCGGGAGCTTCAACCAACAGATAGAAACAATATCATAGTATTAATTTCTGTTTTTCATCCTTTCAATTTATGCAATTCGTTTCTTAATTCCTTTTGAACATTTACATGCTTTGCTTGAGAATATTGTTGGATTCTATTTTATAGTTGATATTGGATATTTTATGATTTCTATTTAGATTGTTCTTGATTCAATTTGATATATGATTTCCTCCTCTCAATTTATCCTTTTTCTTGTTAGTTGATTGATGATTATGGTTCATTTACAAGTAGACTTAGATTAGGGCTTGACGAACCCTAAGAATAGGTTTGCTTTTGCTTTTGTTAATCGCCTTGATTTATTACTTTCATAGTTCAACTAGGGATTGACAACCCCTGGTTTAGATTTATTGCTTTATTAGTGTAGCTCGGGATTGACAACTGTTTAGTATGATTTTGTGATGATTTTTGGTATTGTTTTACATGTCAATTTTAGTGGTTTGTCCTATTTATGCCGTTGGTTTGATTAATATTTATCGATTCGGACTTATTTGGTTTGTTTTGATGTTTTACAGAAAAATGACATTAAATCGGATGAATTTTATCTACCAAGATCTATCCTATATTGAAGAGCATCTCGACAGGAGTTCATAGGCGAAAGCGGATCGAAAATCGGAGTTCAAACGAGAAAGAACGTGGTAAAACGTCAAAGTTGCGCACGACTCCGTCGCACGCACTAGCGCCGCGCCCAACACCGCATCCGCGCCCAGCGCCCGCCGCATTTTGCGCCCGGTAGCGCGCCACGCAGCCAACGCCTCAGCGCCTCGCCCAGCGTGCGTTCTTCCGCCAGCGCGCCGCCGCCGCACATGCCGCTGGCTGGCGCCCGTCCGGCGCTGCGCGACACGCCGCGCCGCCGCCCGCGCGCCGCGCCGCAAGCCGCCGCCCGCTGCCGCCGCCCAGCACTCGCCCGCGTCGTCCGCTTTCTCCGTCCGGGCGCTGGAAACCGGCGCCATTGCGTCCCGGCTGGGAACCGGCGCCGCGACCGCCAATTGAAGCGCCCGTCCGGCTGAACCCAATCGGCGCTGCGTCTTGCCAAGTGCACCCCTGCGTCCGGCATTTCATCAAGTCCGCATTTGGGGTGCTATGGCCGTTCACTCGAGAGCTTTCGCGTCCGTGCCGCGACGTGTCCGTGCCGGGCGTGATTTCTGCCGCTATAAATACGATTTTAGGCGTAAAACCCTAAGCTCCCATATTTTGTTTCTCTCTCATTACGCATTTTTCTTTAACGCTTTTCTTTTCTTTTCCTTTAATCATTTTGTGCTTGGATTAACAATTGAATTATACGATTCGGATATTTGGAAGACAATTTGTCTATGAAATGGTTGTAAGTTTTTCCGATTTTGATTATGTCTATGTAATTGAGATTTGAATTATTTCTTCCATGAGATGAATTATGATTTGTAGAAAATATATGTTAGGGTGTTCTCGTCTTGAATCGTGATTGTTGGGTTGATGATTTGTGATTTTCCTATTCAGATTAATTGATTATTTCATGATCTTCATGCATGGTGTTCGAGAGAATAGTATAGGATGATTGTGTGCTTATATTTGATTATGAAGATATGCGAGGCGATTTATATTAAATATGAGTTTGACAACGAAAGTGATCGAGAGATTGGTTTGTTGTTGAATAATTGATATATGTGGATAGGGTTTTGCTATTGTGTGCATTTGTTGTGAAATATCCTTCGTAGTTGATGGTGGGGTGGTTGAGATCTCTCATCATTAAGTTCGAGTCTAGCACCGACGTGTCGAGAGATTAGTTAGTGTTGACCGTTAATTGAGAAGCGTGGGTATTTTATGCATTGTGTACCGGTCCTTGATTTATTAATTGTGAGGATAGATTCGAACCCTAGAACACCGTCTCCAATTCCGTGTATCGTCAATTTCTATTGTTGTCCAAGTGCATCCGCTTTCCCTGCTTTATTTTATTTCGTGCTTTCGTCCTGTTCATGTCAGCCCCCCCTTTTGGTAGGACGTTAGTTTTCCTTTCTATTTTCGTGTTTGACATAAAACCTAAGCCCTGTTAAGTCTTCCTCGAGAGATTCGACTTGGGTCGACCTTACCACGCTATAGGGACCTCGTGCTATTGCGAGCGACTAAGTAGAACAATTTGGTCGGAACAAATTTTGGCACCGTTGCCGGGGAAGGCTTTAGGCTTTTGGTTTTGTGTTGTTTTGTTTTTCTGTTTCTTCCCCCGTGCTTCTTCTTTTTGTTTCTTTCTTTTCTTTTCTTTGTTTCTATTTTCTCCAACCGTGCGTGTGATCTTGTTTTTGTAGTTGGTGTCTCATTAATGCGGGGTTACCGCGATACGAATATGGTCATACAAGCTCGGAGGAGGAAAGCTCGTCGATTGGGCAAATTCTTCCTTGAAGAAGGAGCCCAATTCGACTATTTTGAGGATACCCGTCGGTCAGTGAGCATCGTGCCTATGATCCCTCTTGAGGCATCCTCGTAGTTCTTCATATAGTCGGGACCTATTATTCCGAAGAATGTAGGTGAAGCCGACATTGGAGGAATCATTGCGGGCCTTCATTCAGCGAGTCACCCGTGAAGCCGGTGAAGCCGACATTGAGGAGTCATTGCGCCTTCATTCAGCGTAGTTAACCGTGAAGCCGGTGAAACCAACATTGGAGGTCATTGCAAGCTTTTCTTGGGCGAGTCGGCCAAAGGAAGCCGACATTGAAGACAAACTAACGCCTTTCATACGCACTAGTCAACAAAGGTTCGAGATGTTGGAAACATCTATGGACCGCTTAGAGACTCAAGTCGGTCGTTAAAGACTCAAGTCGGTCGCTAGCCGAAAGTGGAAGAATTGGTCCACAACCAAAGTGTGGAGGAGATGCCGAGTCAACTGGAGCAGACTTCTTATGTCATAGTCGATGAAGATGACGAAGTTGAGGGAGAATCGTAAGTTGAGGAAAGTAAAGAGTCGAGGTTTTATCGCCGAGACTAAGTTTGAACAACTGATATATTCCCGATTCGGTTGAAGGATGAGGAGAGGACAAAAGTTGAGGTAGCATCTATAATTTTCAACATCCTAATTCTCCAAAGTATTGTGCTTTTGGAGTTGAATTTATTTATTTTCTTTGGAGAATAGGATGTTTGATTTGAGTTTAATTAATTTATTATTTGCTACCTTAATTGTCCTTTGTGCTTACATTGTTACTATTGATGCTCGGTTGAGATGGTATTCTGCGGTGAAGGACTATGGATAGTCCATTTTTTTCATTGGTGTAGCTCGTGCCATTGAACGAGCGCCGCGTGGAGGCAACCCACGAGTTTATTTGTTTTTTTCTTTCTCTTTCTTTTCGTGTTTTAATAAGTGAGATGAGAATTGAGGCGAGTTGCATGGTATGAACACTCAAGCCAGCTGGACGATGTCACCGCTGCACCACGTTGACATGCTTTTCCAATTTCGAAGTTAACTTCTACATTTTACCTTTATGGCTTTTGTCTAATGTGTGGAGGCATGCTTGCCGTCTTTGTGTGTTTGCATGTGACTTGTGTTTGTTTGGGTGTGTCGTCTCCATTTTATACCTTTGTTTGGAATTGAGTATGCTTTATCGCCTAGTATACGAGTAGAGTTGAGTGAGCATGATTTGATTGGGTATGCACGTCCGAACCGATTTCTAGTAATTCTCATCGATCGTGACTTGGCGTGATAATTGTTGATGATTGATCTAGGCGTAGGTGCGCCTAAGTAATTTGTGATGAAGTGATACGTGTAGTTGATTGTCGTTGCTATTTATATAGTCCCCTTGTGTTTCTTATCTCGAAAAAAAAAAATTATTATGAAAAGATGAAAAAGTTTGTGATATAAAAAAAAAAAAAGAGTTGGAAAAAGTTGTTGATGGCTGAATAAGTGAGCTTAAGGTTGGAATAAGGGGCTCTACTCCTCTCGCTCTATGTTGCTTCTCGAATGGAAGCTCAAAAGTGATGAGTATGGGAAACCACATTAGGATACTCGGGTTTTCAACTCGAAGGTTTAACTTAATGAACATTGTCCTATAATCCTCCTTGGGTCATCACATTTGGTATTGAAAGTTGTGTGTTACGTTGAAAATGAGATATGTTATGCAAGGATCTATATGAATTGGCTTTTCGATTATTAAATGCATGTAGATCAAAATTGTGATTTGCTTGGATTAAGCCGCATGTTCAATTAATTATTGATTTATTATCATGTTGAGAAATGTATTGGTTTAGAATTTCTAGAATGAAGTGAAGTCATGTTTTATCTATTTGAATTTATGTTTTCTTGATTTCTTTTCTCGTGTCGTGATGATAATGTTTGCTTGAGGACAAGCAAAGGTTTAAGTGTGGAGGAGTTGTTTAGTATGATTTTGTGATGATTTTTGGTATTGTTTTACATGTCAATTTTAGTGGTTTGTCCTATTTATGCCGTTGGTTTGATTAATATTTATCGATTCGGACTTATTTGGTTTGTTTTGATGTTTTACAGAAAAATGACATTAAATCGGATGAATTTTATCTACCAAGATCTATCATATATTGAAGAGCATCTCGACAGGAGTTCATAGGCGAAAGCGGATCGAAAATCGGAGTTCAAACGAGAAAGAACGAGGCGAAACGTCAAAGTTGCGCACGACTCCCGTCGCACGCACCAGCGCCTCGCCCAACGCCGCATCCGCGCGCCCAGCGCCCGCCGCACATTTCGCGCCCCAGCGCGCGCCACGCAGCCAACGCCACTCCAGCGCCTCGCCCGCGTGCGTTTTCCGCCCGCCACGCCGCTTTCACATGCTGAGCTGGCTGGCGCCCGTCCGCGCCGCGCGACACGCCGCACGCCGCCCGCATGCCGCACACAACTCCCGCCGCCGCCCAGCACTTCGCCAGCGTGAATCGCCTCTCCGTCGGCGCTGGGAAACCAGCGCCACGCGTCCGGCGTTGGGAACCGCGCCGCTCGTGACCGCCGGTGAAGCGCCCGTCCGGCGCTGAACCCAATCCGGCGCTGCACGTCTTGCCAAGTGCGCCCCTACGTCCGGCGTTTCATCACGTCCGGCGCTGGGGTGCTATGGCCGTTCACTCCAGGAGCTTTCCGCGTCCGGCGCTGCGATGCGTCCGGCGCTGGGCGTGATTTCCTGCCGCTATAAATACAGTTTTAGACGTAAAAACCCTAAGCTCCCACATTTTCTTTCTCTCTCGCACGCGTTTTTTCTTTCGCTTTTTCTTTTCTTTTCCCTTTAATCATTTTGTGCTTGGATTAACAATTGAATTGTACGATTCCGGATATTTGGAAGACGAATTTGTCTATGAAATGGTTGTAAGTTTTTCTGATTTTGATTATGTCTATGTAATTGAGATTTGAATTATTTCTTCCATGAGATGAATTATGATTTGTAGAGAAATATATGTTAGGGTGTTCTCGTCTTGAATCGTGATTGTTGGGTTGATGATTTGTGATTTTCCTATTCGTATTAATTGATTATTTCATGATCTTCATGCATGGTGTTCGAGAGAATAGTGTAGGATGATTGTGTGCTTATATTTGATTATGAAGATATGTGAGGGCAGATTTATATTAAATATGAGTTTGACAACGAAAGTGATCGAGAGATTGGTTTGTTGTTGAATAATTGATATATGTGGATAGGGTTTTGCTATTGTGTGCATTTGTTGTGAAATATCCTTCGTAGTTGATGGTGGGGTGGTTGAGAGATCTCCTGTCATTAAGTTCGAGTCTAGCACTGACGTAATCGAGAGATTAGTTAGTGTTGACCGTTGGGTGAGAAGCGTGGGTATTTTATGCATTGTGTACCGGTCCTTGATTTATTAATTGTGAGGATAGATTCGAACCCTAGAACACCGTCTCCAATTCCGTGTATCGTCAATTTCTATTGTTGTCCAAGTGCATCCGCTTTCCCTGCTTTATTTTATTTCGTGCTTTCGTCCTGTTCGTGTCAGCCCCCCCTTTTGTTAGGACGTTAGTTTTCCTTTCTGTTTTCGTGTTTGACATAAAACCTAAGCCCTGTTAAGTCTTCAACTCCTAGCTTAGGATTGCTGTTTATTTTCCGTATTTCTATTCCCGCTTGTTCATACCCCTCGTTGGTATTAGAATGTTTTGGATTTAATCGCTTTCTGTGCGCAACACGAACAATAGCCTGTTAAGTTTTCCTTGAGAGACGACTTGGGTTAACTTATCACGCTACAATTACCTCATACGATTGCGAGTGAATTTGAATGTGTTTTTAGCTCGATCAGCTACTATGCCTACCGCATAGCAGATATCGGGTCTCGTACATAGCATTGCGTACATGAGACTTCCTACGGTGGAAGCGTAAGGAACTTGTCTCATTTCCTCTATCTCCTTTGCAGTCATAGGTGACTGCTCCTTAGATAAAGGAACACCATGTCTGAAAGGTAGCAATCCTTTCTTGGTGATCTGCATACTAAAACGAGTAATTACAGTATCAATGTAAGACGCCTGAGATAAGCTCAACATTTTTCTCTTGCGATCTCGCTAAACCTTGATCCCAAGAATGTACGCTGCATCTCCTAAGTCTTTCATTTGAAACTGATCGGATAACCAACTCTTTACGTCTGATAACAACTTCACATTGTTGCCAAGTAGAAGGATGTCATCTACGTAAAGTGCAAGAAATACCACATCACCATTGACATCTAAACGATACACACAACTTTCGCTAGGCAACTTGGTAAATCCATAGGACTTTACCACCTCGTCAAAACGTAAGTTCCAGGATCGTGAAGCTTGCTTAAGTCCATAAATGGACTTCTTAAGCTTCCAAACTAGATGCTCTTCACCCTTCACCACATAACCTTCGGGTTGTTGCATATAGATGTCTCTACCTTCTTCAAGGTAACCGTTTAGAAAAACGGTTTTCACATCCATTTGCCAAACCTCAAGGTTTAAGTGGGCTGCTATGGCTAGAAGAATTCTGATGGACTTGAGCATTACTACAGGTGAAAAGGTATCATCGAAATCGATGCCCTCAATCTGAGTGTACCCTTTCGCCACAAGCCTGGCTTTAAAAGCCGAAACCTCTCCATCTGAATCTCTCTTCCTCTTGTATACCCACTTGCTACCTATGGCTTCTTTGCCATCTGGTAGAGGTGTCTTTCGATACATCCATAGTCATTATGGACTCAATTTCTAAGTCCATAGCGGTGTGCCATGATCTTGCATCAATGTCTTGTATCGCCGCTATATGTCCATGGGTCGATTATTGCCTGCTTCGCTTCACGACTAAATTCAAGATTCACCTCGAACATAAATCGCCGGGTCGACGAACAACCCTCCCACTACGACGAGGCGCCATCGGCACAATGGCAACGGTGGGTGCAAGAACTTGTGGTTCTCGATCTTGCACAACTTGCTGGATAGGAGCCACTTGTACTGCCGGTATCTCTAGTGGAACTCGACCCACTTCAATTTCTTAAAGTATCCGTGTCGATCCTCCCACTAGACACTACATCTCGCACCTTTCGCTTAATCGGTGGTGGAATACGATCAACTTCTAATTCTCAAGAATGATTTCAACTTTGGATTTATGGTTTTCATATAATCATCTTCAAAGAATAGGGCATTAGTGCTAATAAACCACCTTCGTCCTCTAGATAGCCAATAAACAACTTTATCGCCGGATCTAGCCTCCAACTTGTCGCCCTTCTTGTGCAAAGACATGTTCGATCGCCCATATCCTTATGTGGTTTAAACTAGGCTTGCGCCCAAACCACAACTCGAAAGGGTCTTTTCGATCGACTTGATGGTACTAGATTTAGCAAGTATACCGCTTTCTAAGGCATACCCCGTAATCTAAATAGGCAATGTTGCATAACTCATCATCGATCTAACCATTTCTAAAAGAGTCATATTTCTTCGCTCTAACACACCATTTTGTTGTGGTATGCCCGATGTAGTGAGTCGAGGTAATCCCACACTGCACCAAGTAGTCCATAAACTCGTTATCGAGGTATTTCGCCACCGCGATCGACCGCAAAGTGACTTGATAATTTTACCAATCTTCGCCTCCACTTCCGCCTTTAAACTCTTTGAATTTCTCAAAGCATTCTGACTTCGCGGTGAAGCGGTATATGTATCCGCACTCGAGTAATCGCCAATGAAAGTGACAAAATACTGCACCCTCCACGAGCTTGTGTTGACATTGGTCCACACAGTCGAATGGACTAGCTCCAACACTTCTTTGGCTCTATAATCCTTCGCTTTGAAGGGTCCGGTCGACATCTTTCCTTCTATACAGATTCGCAGATCGAACCGAGTAACTCGTGAGATCACCCAACGCCCATTCTTAGCCGCCTTTGGATCCTATTTAGATTGATGTGATCTAATCTAAGATGCCGAGAAACGTGGTGTCATCTTCTGAAGAAAACTTTCTTTTAAGGTTTGAAGAAGATGCAACATAGTTATAGGTATTATGTTTGCGTAAATAGTATAAAGCTTAATTATATAAGTGCCACCACGTATAACTTCGTCATTTCTTATGATAGAAACACCACTATCAAAAATAATCGAATATCCATGAATAAATAGTTTGAAACGGAAATAAGGTTCCACCAAACTCCGCACATATAAACGCCTTTCAAAACTAAAATTGTCCTATCAAAACATAAAGTAACATCTCCGACCGCAACGGCCTCGACTTTCGCCGCGTTCCCATGGAGATCGTTATCTCGCCATCACACGCCTCCTTTGTCCGCAGGAACCCACGCAGGTGTAACAAACATGATCGATCGATCCGTGTCTACTACCCAAGAACGGGTAGAACAAGTCGCTAAACATGTTTCACATTAAAGCAAATGGCGCACCTTGAGCCTTGAGCATAGGGCACTTGGCCTTCCAATGCCCGCCTTGCCGCACTTGATGCACCGCCCTCCTCCTTGGCTTCTTCAAGCCTCCGTGGCGAACATGTTCTTCCTCCCACTACTCCCACTATTTCCTTGTCTCTACCACCTTTGGTGCCCTTTTTCCTTTTTCCATTTTTCAACGGAAAATTTGGGCCCCTAGATATGCTAGCAAGAGCATGTGCTCCTTTACCCATGACTCCTTCCGCGGCCACGAGATCATTAAGAAACTGACTAAGTGTATACTCGGTCTTGCTCATGATCGTGTTCACGCGAAATTCTCAAAAGACTTGGGCAAAGGTGTTGAGGATGATATCAACCTTGGTCACCGTCAATACCTCCTCCCAACTGATCAAGACTATCCATGAGATGAGTCATGTGGGAGACATGTTCATGGACCGAACTTCCTTCTTCCATCTTACATGCCAAGATTTCTCTCATTGTGTGGAAGCGGACTGTTCGATCCGACTGCCCAAACATACTCTCGAGACTTAACCATATTTCCGTCGCGTCTACCATCGATCGATGTCATACTACAAGCCTTTGGACATAGTAGTCATCATATAGCATTTAGCCATATTATTTAACTTATGCCAAAGTCTGCCGACTCGCTGCTCATTCTTCGATCGTCGAGAAGGGCATCGGGTTTGGGAGTAGTGAGAACAAACATGTGTTCTTCAGCGATAAGAACATATTCCATGTTTCGTTTCCACTCGATAAAATTCGGACCGGATAAAGGATTTTGTGCGAGCATGTTGATAATTGGTGTAAGAGACATATCTGAAAAGGAATGTAAACACATAAGCATACGATCGCACATAATTCATAACAATAATATTGTAACCTTTTGATAAAAAATATTAATTGTAACCTCCAATCGCCCAAGGAATCCCACATGCAAGCCACGCGTGTGGGCGCTTACACATGAACCCTTGACCGACTAAAATAAACCTTTAGTCATTTAATTTCAATCCATGTCAACTTATCCTTATGACAAATGAAATTAATGATTGGACCTTACTAGACCACATCACTATCGCAAGAAGGGACTTCGCAGGAAGTTGTACTTGAGGTGATGTCTAAGCAATGACCACAATTTTAACAATGTAAAATGAATTCTTAGAATTGGCATACTCACTAGACCATACCGCTTCAATCCAAATTCCTTTGTTATCTCATTTTAAATCTATCTCTAGAGAACTTATGAAAAATTGCATATGCAAGCCACGCGTGTGGACGTCTACACATGAAACTCCCACTTCTCAATATATTAAAATGTTTTATTTAGAAATCTCATCAAACAAACTTATGACAAATAGTGCAAGCAAGCCACGCGTGTGGGCGCCACTCACAAAGCGTATCACTTTGTTTAGAGATCAAAAGTGGAGGTCTTGACATTTTAATTTAAAAAATTAAATGTCGGGTTACTTGCTTAGTCTTTTGTTTCAAAAGGTTTGTCCATGCAGATCACGTAATCCTAACATGCTTTTCTATAGAACTCAACATGTAAAACATGCTCGCAGAATTCTAAAAAATGCTTGAAAAAACGCGATAAACCTAGCATGCTTACTATGCGCATCCAATCACGAAAACATGTAATATGTTTGTCTACGTAATTTAAACATACATAGCATGCTACTGCATAATTTAAACATCCACGAAATGCTTTGAACGATAAAAATAAAATAAAATCGTTCATCGCGACCCATTCGTGGACCCTGTACTTCCCTACCTAATTTATTACATAAAATTTGCAAAGTACAGATCTTCAAACTCGAAAACGGACCTCACGTGCACGGGCACGGACCGGATTTGTTAAAATTGGATTTGGGCCAAAATTTGAAAACGGACCGGATCGGTCCAAAAATCTGGAATCGGGCCGAAAAATCGGGTTCGGGCCGAAAATCCGGGTTTGGGCCGGATTTGGGCTGGGTCGACCCAAGATGGGATGGGCCGCGCACGCTACATCCCATCCGGCGCTGGGCATCGCCCAACACACCTCCGTCGCCCACCTGCGCCGTCGCCGGTGCCCAGCAAGCCTGGCCGAGAAACAAGGCGACCTTGAGGTTTCCTGCGCGAATCTCACGCTGAGGCTGCCGAGCGCCGCCGAGACCTCGCACGCCCCGTGTCACCCGTGCGTGGCCGAAGCCTCGTTGAGGTTTCCGCCGCGCTGGCCGTCTTTGCCGAGCACGCCTGCACACCGCCGAGAATCCACAGACATGACGCGCGCCCGCGGCGGGGCGCTGCGCGCTGCGCGCTCCTCTGGCGCCGCCGTGTGTTCAAAGGTTTCGTGCGCTGCCGCTTAGTGCGCGGCTGCACGCGCGCGCCGAGCCTCGCGACTGCTTCAACACCGCCGAAGCGTGCATGCTCGGGCCGCCGAGTCTGCCGAGGCATCCGCGCACGAAGCGCACGTCCCACACCGTCTGGCAACCGAGCCGTGAGCCCCGGCCTCGTCTGCGTCGCCCGCCTGCCGAGAAACACGCGCAGCAGCCGAGGGATGTGCTGTGAGCGCCGAGCATGCCTCACGTGCCGTCGCCCGCACGCTCTTACGCCGTGCGTCCGGTTTCTCCAGATTTCTTTCCCGTCGTCTCGTTCTTCGTGCTTTCGTCTCATTTTTCTTTTACAGATAAGATTTACAGGAAAAAATCTAATCTAACCACGGATTTTCTCGTGGTGAAAAACAAAATCCGACAAAAATAAAATGAGCCACGATGAACGACAGATTCACAATTAATTAATTGCACACATTATAATCAAACGTAAATTAATCCAACAGAGCCAAGATACTGATCCCAGGCTCTGATACCAATTGTAGGGAAAACTGATTTTAACCCTCTCTCAAGGATCTATCTTGGATGTTTAATTCACCATACATTGGTTATATCCCTAGCATGCACCTATATAATTAATTGCAACACTTAGGAGTTTTCTCGTGTTCTCCTGCGAATCTGTCGGGGATGAATAGATCAAGACTCGTGCTTTGAACTTCTGGATTGTATCCCGTTTGCCTAAACTCCAATGCCGAGTGAGGACAATCTATGGAGAGTGCTTTAGAAATTCGCCTTCTTCCTTCTTACAAAGTTTTCGAAAATCATTCTATTTTTGGAATAGAATTCTCGAAAATATGCTTAAGGATTAACATTGATTTTCTCTCTCACCTTATATTTATAATGCAACCCTAAAGCCTATATAGATAGGATTTATGCATATCTAATAAAATTAATCATATAACTTAAGATAGAGAGGATCAAGAGAGTCCTAGATGGGCTCTATAAGGAGGGGGCGAAAATCACTAAGCTCCAGGCCAGGATGGGCTAGCCCAGGGATCAAATGCAATGAATAAAGATGGGCCTCAAATAAATTAATTATCTTATGTTCAGCCCAGAATATAAATTAATTTATAAACATTTATTCATGCCACTAGAGAATAAATGATGACTTACCCCTTTATTACCAAAGGTGAGTCGGGCTTGCACTTAGACTTTACGAATCCCCGTATTTAAGATATTGTACGTCCATTAATTATTTACGCTGCTCGATCGCTTAAAATAATTAATATCTTTAATTCCTTAAGTAGTACCACTCAACCTTATTATTGTACTTGAGATAACTCAACCTGCAGGTTTAGTACAATAAACCTTTGAGCTCCTTAAGGGACGCCATCATCCTAAACGGATACGGTGACTCGACACGTAACTAGCACGACATACAAGATCGCCACCACCCAAGATGCAGAGAATCTTGGTTATCTCATGTAACCCTCACCCATAGCAAGTCAAAGTGATGGTCAAGAACTAATACTCACCTAATACCTTATCGAGATTTAGATCAACGTAAGTCTCCGAGATCTAGGTTCTTCACGACGGTCGATAGAAGAACTCATCTCATCGTGATCCAACAATACGTCGAGACGCATCAAGATAGACAAGCAACCAAGTCAAGTCACTTGTTATCTACACCGCAGCCTATACCGACAACTCGTCCTCAAGTTGTCTCAGCTGTGATAATTTTTATATCTCATTAAGCTTGACCAATCATACGCACTTACGTGATCTACAACACATCTTGTATGATCTAACTTATATATGAGATAAAGGGACATACATATGCAATCAAGTAAACAATTCAGATAGGAGATTGTAATAGTGGTAACAGGAAACATTGTATACAAGCTCAACCAAACTGCTTTCAGTATACAAATCCAACAAAGTATGGCCATGCTTCCAAGCTCGTGCATAGAATGTCGAGTTGGAATCTGAGATGACTCACCATGAATTCCTGATGGCTCACCATGAAGCACGCCCAAGTCATCGCCGCCCGTTGGCCCCTCCTCAGGTACATCAATAGAATGTCGAGCCTCCGAATGAGGAGTGTGGCGAAAGCCGGGCGAATATGCCTGCGAGCACCTTGACTGGAACAACGAATGACGTCCAACATATCATCAAACCACCTCTTCACCTTCGTCATCAGACGCTCTTCCATATCCTCCATATGCTTTCTTTGTAGTTCATCCACCATTTGTACTACTCTGTCACAAGTCCTCTCAGCCAGATTCTCTAAAAATTATCGATCTCGTCGTCGTAAATAGTGATCACCGCTGCTCGATGACGAAGAAGTGGGATGTTGAACACTGTTCAACCAAAAGTATACTTTCAATTGACTCGCAATCGTACGAGGTGTTATAGTAGGGAAAGCTAACCCTAGTCGTCTCTCAAGGAAAACTTAACAGGGCCTAATGTTCGTGTTGCTCACAGAAAGCGATTAAATCCTAAACACTCTAATACCAATAAGGGATTTTGAAACATACGATGAATCAAACACGAGAATTAAACAGCAAACCTAAGTCAGGGTTGTCAATCCCGAGCTAAATTACGAAAACAAAAGATCTAAAATAGAGGCTGTCAAACCCTAGATGATTAACTACCAAACACAGGAACAGGAAATAAATCAAAAACAATTAAATTAGATCTTCAAACAAGGATCGATGAAATTCAACAAAGAACGATTAAACATGAATTTAAAGTTCAACACCACTTGCATAGAATTCAGATTATTAAACCCAGAAACAAGAACTAATCAAGAATCTAATCAAGACAGGGAATAATCGAAATCGAATCTAATCAACATATAAACGAGTGATCAAGAACAATTGAACAAAAGTCGATCAATTACTTTCAATCCAAATCCAAAATTACATAATGTATTGCAAGAATCAGAATGAAATTATCGACGCTGCTAGAATTCATAAACAAATAGAATACCAATTTGAAGTAATGTCTCGAAATGGAAAAGTCGATTTAACAGCTCAAGCAATGACGAATGAAAACTAAAAATACGTAAAGTCCGACTCAAAATAACCTAAAATAGGCTATATATAGAAGGCAACCGAACGCCGGCCGGAAAAGAACGCTGCAGAGGGCGAGGCGTCTTGCGCTGGGGAGCGGCGAGGCGCGGGCGAGGCACGCGGGCGAGGCGAGACGCTGGCGAGGCGAGGCGCTGGCGAGGCGAGGCGCTGGCGAGCGAAGCGCCACCCGAGCGCCGAGAAAAATTGGGAACGCGCGCCGGAGTGAGCCGGCGTCGATGGCGGGTGAGGGCGGCGGCGCGCGCGCGGCGCGCGTGGTGCGTGGCGGGCGAGCCGGCGTTCACTCCGAGCGCGAGGGAAATTGGGAACGCGCTACGGGTGAGCCGGCGCTCAGTGTCTTGCGCGGAAGGAGGGCGCTGGCGCTGGGCGTCTTGCTGGGCGGCGCGAGCGTCGCGTGCGTGCGCGCGTGCGCGGATGCTCGGCCATGCGACGGGTCGTGGTCGCGACTTCAACAATTGCTTGCTCTCCTTCGTCCGAACTCCGAATAGGATCCGCCGCTTATAAACCCTATCGCGATGCTCTTCATTATACGTAATCCTTGAAGATAGCTTTCATCCTATTTAATGCCGATTTTCTGCAAAACATTGAAACGAACCAAGTAAGTCCGAAACGATAAATAATAATTGAACTAACGGCATAAATGTGATAAACTAATGAAGACAACATGCAAAACAATACCAAGAATCAGCATGATTCATACCAAACAACTCCCCACACTTATCCATTTGCTTGTCCTCAAGCAAAGTCTATAATAACAAGAGTAGAAAAATAACTCATGCAACTTTAACTCTTAATCCAATCAATCAAACCTCTATTTGAAATTCCCCCAACATGATGAATACGTAATCAAGTTAATGCGAAACAAATCTAAGATTGTGAGAAAGTCAAATAAACAATAGGATCATTTTTGCTCAGACCCAACTCTCCGTCATGGGTGAATTAACTAAATGGTTACCTTTAGCAACAAGTTTCTTTTGAGAACACAAAGAAAATATTAATGATTTTGGAACAATATTCGAAAGGTGAAGTCTCGATAAACTCGAGTCTCCTATCGTGGTTTCCCATGCCCATTTCTCAATTTACGAGAAAGAGGGGCAGAATTCCATCCTCCATTTATATAATCTCAACAATAAACATGGAAAGTCTTAATGATTTTGGAACAATGGTCGAAGGTGAATTTCGATGAACTCGAGTCTCCTATCGTGGTTTCCCATGCCCATTTCTCAATTTACTTAGAAAGAGGGGCGTAATCCCATCCTCCATTTCAACAATCTCACATAAAAATATAGTTTTGTTTTTTTTTTTTTTTTTATAAACAAACAAGTATATAGGTAACCACATTGTTAACACTCCCCTAACATTAGTCGGACAAATCACATCAATAACCCTTGATTTAAGATCAATTTCACAACCCCGCAATTCACATTGCTCTTCAAAACGTAACAACAAGATAAACGGGAACACATCAAGGTTCGACCAATACCACAGAGTTCAGGTGCACAAATCACAATCCTAACTTATTCGTATAGACAAAAACTTGAGCTCAAGAAACCAAAGTAAGCATAGATCCATGGGGTCAATCATGCACATAACCCGAGCACAACATATACAACAAATCATCAACAACTCCCCCCCACACATAGATGAGCACTGTCCCCAGAGCTCAAAACATGAACAACAAAATAAAGCCAAAAGAGAACGAGACTTCCCTGATAACAGCTGAGAGAAAAGGAGGTCGGGCGGACATCGAGTTCCAAAGATAGTCTGCAGCAAACACACCACAAAAGGAAAACAACGAACCACCGAATGAGGACGAGAGCAAAAGAAATAAGGAAATATATATATACTCCAACAAAGGAAGCTTCACCGCTGGTCCGGTGGTGGTGGTGGAGAGAGGTGTGGGATAGGGACCAGGCGTCCCATCGGGCTTGAAGGTCAGCCAAATGTCGCTCATGGGTGTCAGACGCCGTAAACATCTTGGACGGAAATCCCAAACGCCTGCTGTGAAGATTGACTGAAGGCGTTGAGCTGGCGATTTTGAGCGTCAAGACACTGATATACCTCAGTACGGAACTCTCCGAAACCCTGGGTCGAAGATTGGCTGAACTCTGTGAATTGCTGACCCATCTGCTGCCGATACCTCTCAAAGTTCTGATTCCAGGAGGAGCTAAAGTCCCCAAACTGCTGTGAAGTGGCTCATCGAACCGCCAAAATGAATCAAATGAGCCCTAAGACCACCAAGGCGCCGCCGGGGGTGATGGGAGTAGGGGTAAGCAAGGAGGGGTGTGACATTGGGTGCCGCTTGTCCTTCTTCGGTGGCCTGATCATCAGGGGAATCTTCATCCATTGGGGTAGCTGTCCCGACAATAGACCCGGATGGTCGGTTCTGCTTGAATGTGATATACTCTTGAACAGTACGCCGTGCTTCATAAGGAAGCAATGTTCTCGGGTCAGAAGCAATCAACCGGAAATCACTGAAAGTGATGGGGAGATGCTCAATAACCGTGAGCCCGAAAAAGGTATATCATCTCTAGTCACTCCCACAAAGTATTTGGCAAGTATAAAAGGGTATCGCTCAAGGAGAGTTTGGCCTTACGGTTCCGCCTCATATACTCAAATCGCCGCCATAAGAACGGTGTCTGCACAGACCTTCTTATTATTCACAGCACACCACAAGAAGAAAAGCTCTATAGCACTCACTTTATTGGCTTGCTCTTTCCCTGTAAGGTTGAATGCTAGGAACTTATGAGCGATAACCAAAGCAGGGTCTTGAATAAAGGCACTAGAAGTGCCTGCTGATGACCAATTGTCAAAACCAGTTAAAATTTTCCATGTCTCAGCCATAGGGAAATCCCTTGGTACATCAGAAAAACCACTACTATGAAAACCCAAGACCTCACGCGTAACCTTAGGTGTAACGGCAAATCTATTCTCCCCCAACCGACAGAACGCAGACTTGAAATCTTCGCTGGTCTCGAGTGACACACAAAATTCCCTAAGCAAAGGCTTAAACCATCTTCGGTTCCCTAGTTGCCAAACCAAGCGCACCCCACAATTTCAAATATCTTTTAACAGATCCATCAACACCCAACGAAGCTAAAATATTCCAATCAAATGAACGTGGTGACCGATATCTTCGAACGAATAACGGAGTAAAAGATACCTTCGGGGCGTAAAATCGCGAATGGGGCATCAGTAGTTCGCCTGTAGATCTTCGGGTTGTTCACCCGATCCCGGCACCTTCGCCGCTTCTCGTCGCGCCAAAGAGGCGAGAGGGTTTTGTGCGAACCATGCTTCGGAAAATTGCCCGAAGGAGCTCTCGAGCTAGGTGAGCTGCTGTCAGAGAGGTGTGCGCGTAGGCGCGCTGAGGGCGCGCTCGAGAGAGGGCGCGAGAGGGAGCTTCGGCGAGTGAGCCGGCGCGGGAATGAGCGCCGCTGAAGAGACGGATGTCCTGACGGCACGCTTAGGCAAGGCGGGCGGACGGTGAACGCGGATCCGGGCGAAGCGCCGTTGTTTCACAGTGGTCGAGCCGAGCGGGCGCGAGATACGCGCCGAGGAGAGGTTGGTGAACGCTCAGGGTGAGCGTGTGGAGATGCCGCGCCGTGGGGATGGGCCGACGGGCGAACGCCGGTTGAGCGGAGGCGTCCGGGCGAGCGCCGGCCGCGGAGTGAGCGAGCGAGCGGTGGCGAGCGCCGAGGGTTCTGGACGGAGGTCGGGCGCCGCTTGATGAGCGCCGGCTGAGGGGCGAGCGCTGGCTGGACGGACGGCAACGGGAGCTTGTTGGGAAGAAAGAGACGACGAGGCGCGCTACCGAGGAGGAATTTCGAATGAACCAAAATAGGCAAAGCCCTAATATATGGCCGGTTCACTGAGCGCCGGTTCTTCCTTTTTCTTTTTTTTTTTTTTTTTTTTTTTTATAAAGAAACTGAGCGCCGGTTGTGTTTGAACTCTGGCTGGAGGGGCCTCTCTCAGAGGTTGAGCGCCCGCTTGGTATGAGCTTAAGCTGAAGAAACATTCTGCCCAACTTTTGAACGCCAGTTCACATTGAACGCCGGATGCAAAATGTTACTGCCCAAATTTTGAACGCTGGTTCATATAGAACGCCGGATGAGAAAAGCTACTGACCAAATCTTGAACGCTGGTTCAGATTGAGCGCCAACTGTGAACGGCTTCTGTATTACTCTTGAACGCTGGACAACTTTGAACGCCATCTTTGAAGGGCAAATATACCTCTTTTAAAACGCCAGTCTCCACTATATAAAAGCTGCATAAATAGGGAGAGAAAGATCAGGATAACAAAACCAGATAAATCAAAGGATAAAAGAAAAAGAACAAGAAAAACATCGAAAATTCGTGGGTAAACTCCCACGTAGTACTCAGTTTAACGTCGTGAGCCCGACATAATCCGGTCAAAGGTATTGGGGACCGACGAGCCAAACGCTCTCCACTTCTTTCGATTCCTCACGCTCAAAATACGGTTTGACTCGCTGACCGTTCACAGCGAATGATTTATTGGAGTTGGGGTCATGAAGTAATACTGTCCCGTAGGGAAACATCTGTTCCAAGATGTAAGGACCACTCCACCCGGACTTGAGCTTCTCAGGGATAGGCTTCAAACGAGACGGAAGAAGTAAGACCTTCATTCCCGACTTTAAGTCCTTGTTAACTTTCTGTCGATCCAGCATCTGTTTCACTTTCCCCTTATAGGAATTTGCATTCATACCCTGCGATAAAACATTCTCGACCAAGGGATCAACAGCATCTATGGAAACGTGATAATCAATGCATTTAACGAGGTGAGATATCACACTATCATGTGTAGAGAAGGACACGATTCACCAAGTACGGTCATTTTCAATGTGCCATTCTTAACATCAATAAGCAGTGTTGGTTGTGGCCATGAATGGCCTCCCAACAAAAGTGAGTGTTCTACCCCATCTTCACTAATATCCCCATATCCAACACGACAAAATCGACGGAACAATCAACCCACCCATCTTAACTAATACATCCTCGACAATACCCTTAGGGTATCTCACGGACCTATCGGCTAATTGTAGACACATTCTAGTGGGTTTAAGTTCACCTAATCCTAATCGCTTGAACATAGAATATGGCATAAGATTAATCCCAGCCCCCAAATCTAGCATGCCACAAATTTCTTTCCCGTTACCCAAAGCAATCTTAATAACAAAACTACCTGGATCCCGGAGTTTGGGAGGCAATTGGTCTCAGAGGATGGAATTAGCGCTTGGAGATCATCACCTTCTCATTTTCTCCAAATCTTCTCTCTTCGAGCTAGCTCTTTGAAGAACTCGACGTAGGTCGGCACATTTTGATGATGTCCGAAGAGGCAAATTTACATTCACCTTGGACAGGAGCTCATAGATCTCATTGAATTGCCGATCCTGCTTCTCGTTCTTCAACCCGTGTAGGAAGTGTATCGGAGGGGTATAAGGGTTTGCTGACTTATGCAGTCTGAATCCAGTCTCTTTCTTATTTCGAACCTCCGGTGATTGCAGATGCTTGCTTGATGACTCTCCCACTTTATTTGAAAAAATTCGATCACTCCTTAGAACAGTGATCGCATGAGCCTGATGAGGCTGGCTCGGGAGCTTCCCCGCGGCTCCTTGCTGCAAGAGCTCATTCAGCGTGCTAGCAAGTTGTCCCATTTGCGTCTCTAAACGCTTGTTTGTGGAGTCTTGAGCATCCAATCTTTGGGCGAGAGCATCCATCCTTTGGGTGATCATATCCTCAAAAGCCATCCTCTGAGGTGGCGGAGGTGTCACGATATTCTTCTTCGGCCGAGGAACTGCCGGGAGAACTGCTTGAATAATGTCTTTGTCTTTGAAACCGCTGCTTTGTTGTGGAGGTTTTGATAAGACGATTCGGTTCGACCGCCTTGATGTTGGTTCCTCCATCCCCCGTTGAATTGTTGCTGATTAGGCTCAAACTGCTGTTTAGGTTGAAATCCTTGCATAGCATATGCTTCGGCTTCCCCTTCGGAGTTATGATCTCCCATCCTAGGGCAAGTATCAACATTGTGCCCAAGTTCATTGCAGATTCCACAGGGTTCCCTTAATTCCTTGTGTAGAGTGGTGGTTCTGGCTTCTTTAACTTGAGTTCTTGCACCTCCTCATAAGCTCAACCACTTGCTTATTCATGTCGAAGGAAGGGGTGACGGCATGTGCTTTGGTTCTTCCACCTCGACTGGACTTCTGCTGTGAAGTAGCAGCCATGGCTTCAAAAATTTCAACGATATCCAATGCCGTTCTAGACCCAATGTCTCCACCTGCAGCATTGTCCACCATGTACTGAAAACTCTGTGTCAATCCATCATAGAAAATTGATAAAGAATCTCTTCCGGCAAGGCATGGTGAGGGCATTTCGCAATAAATCCTCGAACTGCTCCCAAGCTTCATGGAATGGCTCGTCGACGTCGATTGAAAGTCATGATTTGAGACCTCAACTCTTGACTTTTCTTGTTTGGGTAGTACCGTCATGAATATGTCTACCACGGCGCTCCAGCGCTGCAGAGTTGGCGGGAGAGCGGAAAACAAGACTTTGCTCATCTTTCGTGGTGTCACGGAAACACCTCATCTTCAATTGATCTTCATTTAGTCCTCCCAGCGGGAAGGACTGCAAAACCGAGCAAAACTCTCTTATAAAGCCCAAAGCATCCTCACTAGCAAGCCCATGGAAAGTAGGCATGAGTGAGAAATGGTTCGGTTTCAACTCGTAATCTCGGGCTGCCGGTCCAAGAACAATTGGGGACGAGCGCCCCGATCACCGCCTATAAAATCACGCAGAGCACGTGCATTCTCACCCATCTCTCAACGGGATTATCTTCAACAATAGGTTGATCCGTGATAAACCGCTCGATTGCTCACCACTCGTGTTGGTACCAAACTCCTCCAGTTCCGGAAAAAGCGACCTTTTAGTTCTTCGAATGTGGTCCAACGGGGTAGCAAGCGGTCTATTTAGACTGCGGCGACCTAGCATACAAAACACTCAAACAAGAAAAGATCACACGCAACTGGAGAATAACAAAATAAAAACGAAAGAAACACGGAAAACAATCAACACAAACAATACGCCTAAAGTTCTCCCAAGAACGGCGCCAAAATTTGTTCAACCAAAAGTATACTTTCAATTGACTCGCAATCGTACGAGGTGTTATAGTAGGGAAAGCTAACCCTAGTCGTCTCTCAAGGAAAACTTAACAGGGCCTAATGTTCGTGTTGCTCACAGAAAGCGATTAAATCCTAAACACTCTAATACCAATAAGGATTTTGAAACATACGATGAATCAAACACAAGAATTAAACAAAGAAACCTAAGTCGTGGTTGTCAATCCCGAGCTAAATTACGAAAACAAAAGATCTAAACTAGAGGTCACAAACCCTAGATGATTAACTACCAAACACAGGAACAGGAAATAAATCAAAAACAATTAAATTAGATCTTCAAACAAGGATCGATGAAATTCAACAAAGAACGATTAAACATGAATTTAAAGTTCAACACCACTTGCATAGAATTCAGATTATTAAACCCAGAAACAAGAAGTAATCAAGAATCTAATCAAGACAGGGAATAATCGAAATCAGAACGAATCAACATATAAACGAGTGATCAAGAACAATTGGAACAAAAAGCTGATCAATTACTTTCAATCCAAATCCAAAATTACACAATGTATTGCAAGAATCCGTAAATGAAATTACTGACGTTGCTAGAATTCATAAACAAATAGAATACCAATTTGAAGTAATGTCTGAAATGGAACAAGTCGACGAACAGCTCCGCGGCGCAATGACGAATGAAAAACTGAAAAATACGTAAAGTCTGACTCCTGAAAATAACCTAAAATAGGCTATATATAGAAGGCAACTGAACGCCGGCTGGAAAAGAACGCGCGCGTAGAGGGCGAGGCGGCGCGCGAGAGTGCGGCGAGGCGCGGGCGAGGCACGCGGCGAGGCGAGACGCGGCGAGGCGAGGCGGCGCTGGCGAGCGCCACCCGAGCGCTGAAAATTGGGAACGCGCTCGGAGTGAGCCGGCGTTCGATGGCGGGCGAGCCGGCGAGCGCGCGGCGCGAGGCGGCGGGCGCGCGCGCGGCGTGCGCGGTGAGCCGCGTTCTCTCCCGAAGCGAGAGGAAATTGGGAACGCTGGCCGGAGTGAACCGGCGTTCGCGCGTCTTGCGCGGAAGGAGGCGCCTGGGGCGCGGCGGCGCGGCGGCGTCTTGCGCGGCGTGCGGCGGGCGTGGCGCTGGGCGTCTTGCGGCGCGGCGCTGGCGCGCGTGCTGCGCGTGGCGTGCGTGCGGCGCGGATGCTCGGCCATGCGACGGGTCGTCGGCGCGACTTCAACAATTGCTTCGCTTCTCCTTCGTCCGAACTCCGAATAGGATCCTTTTAGCTTATAAACTCTATCGCGATGCTCTTCATTATACCTGATCCTTGGAAGATAGCTTTCATCCTATTTAATGCCGATTTTCTGCAAAACATTGAAACGAACCAAGTAAGTCCGAAACGATAAATAATAATTGAACTAACGGCATAAATGTGATAAACTAATGAAGACAACATGCAAAACAATACCAAGAATCAGCATGATTCATACCAAACAAACACGTTTTCTCGTATCTCGACGATGGCCCTCTGACGACTGATATGGCTCTGAGGGCTGCTCTGATGGATGCTCAGAAATATCAGGATCCTGAACAAACTATGGATCCCTCCTCGGAACTCGACGTCTACGTCGAGGCTCATCCACCGGATGAGACAACACCAATATAGCACGACGAGAAGCGAACTGTCGTCCATCACTCAAAGGATTTGACGGTATCAGAAAATTCACACCGAGTGGAGAGGGGTATGAGACAGACGCCCAGTAAATGGTGTTAAGCTCGAATCCGTTAGGCTTGATCGCAGTGGGATGATAATCGACCTACAATAAATTGAAAGATATTATTTAATATTCTAATAAATACAATACCTCATACATGATTTAAAATTCTAATAAAATTCAGTACCTCTTGCTCAAAAAGAGGTTGTACAACTGCCGGTGAGGGCCTACTCTTAAACTTCTACCTCAACAATCTTGGATGCGATGTGGGGTTGACGTACTTCCAACTATATTTTCCAAGTCTGGTATGATCTCGAGTGACCAAACATATAGTGCCCAGACTGGTCCGTAAAAGTGGTACTGAGCATTTGGTTGACAATGTGTCGTATAATGTCTCAATATCTGGTAAGTGTATGCCCCCCATGAAAATCGGCAAAACGCATCCAGATCGTCAACCAATGCCCAAACCCAACAGCTATTATCTTGCCTGTCTCGTACCCAAATACGAATCCATAGAGGAGAATAACATGGGCCACACGTAAATATAAACTAACATCTACATCATTAACACTACCACTACAAAATCTATCTAATAGATTACCTAATGCAATCGGTGTGCCGTGAACAAAAGTCCTATATGATGGGAAATCTTATTTTAACCCTCTCCCGAGGATCTATCTTGGATGTTTAATTCACCATACATTGATTATGTACCTAGCATGCACCTATATAATTAATTGCTACACGTTGGTGTTTTCTCGTTTACCTGCAAATTTGTCAGGTAAGGAATTGGATCAAGACTCGTACTTTGATCTTCTGGACTGTATCCCGATTGCCTAAACTCCAACGCCGAGTGAGAGCAATCTATGGAGAGTACTGCAGAAATTCGCCTTCTTCCACACCTTGAGATATTAAAAATCCTAACTATTGGAGTAGTATAATTTTCGAATATTCTTCTCTTAGGATTAGGTTTTGATTTTCTCTCAACTTATATTTATAATACAACCCTAAATCCTATAAAGATAGGATTCTCTGCATATCTAATAAATATAATAATATCTCTTCAGATAGAGAGGATCAGAACAAAGTCCCAGAGGGACTCTTTAAGTGGTGGACGAAAATTCTCATAGCACCAGGCCTGGATGGGTCAGCCCAGTGATCAAATGTAAGGAATAAAGATGGGCCTCAAATAAATTAATTATCTTATGTTCAGCCCAGAACATAAATTAATTATCTTATGTTCATGCCACTAGAGAATAAATGTTGACTTACCCCTTTATTTCAAAAGTTGAGTCGGGCTCGCACTTAGACTTCACGAATCCCCGTATTTAAGATATCGTACGTTCATTAATTATTTACAGCGTTCTGACTGCTTAAAATAATTAATCTCTTTAATTCCTTAAGTAGTACCACTCAACTTTATTATTGTACTTGAGATAACTCAACCTATAGGGTTTAGTACAATAAAATTTTGAGCTCCTTAAGGGGACGTCATCATCCTAAAAGGATACGGTGACTCGATACAGGTAACTAGCATGACATACAAGCACTTCCACCTCCCAAGATGTGGAGAATATTGGTTATCTCTTGTAACCCTCACCCATAAGAAGTCAAAGTGATGGTCAGCAACTCATCCTCACCTAATACATTATCGAGGTTTAGATCAACGTAAAGTCACCGAGATCTAGGTTCTTCACGATGGTCAGATAGAAGAACTCATCTCATTGTGATCCATCAATACGTCCGAGACATACCAGTATAGACAAGCAAACAGTCAAGTCACTTCTTATCAATACCGCAACCTATACCAACAACTCGTCCTCAAGTTGTCTCAGTTGTGATTCTTTTTATATCTCATTAAGCTTGACCAATCATACAGACTTCTGTGATCTACTACACACTGTATGATCTAACTTATATATGAGATAAAGGGACATTCATACGCAATCAAGTAAACAATTCAGATAGGAGATTGTAATAGTGGTAACAGGAATCATTGTATACAAGCTCAACCAAAACTGCTTTCAGTATACAAATCCAACAATCTCCCACTTATACAAAAGCAAACTTTTAGTATATAATGTGTCTCTCTACTAGCTATTACAAACAATACCATCACTTTGCTTTCTCCCACTTATACAAAAGTTTCCTTTCTAAGTGGGTGCCATCTTGCGCAATCCAAGTCTTCAAACATGCATTTCGTAGACTTTTTGCGGCTGGCTTTTTGTGAATTGATCAGCTAGGTTATCCGCAGTACCAATCTTCTCAATCAGCACGTCTCATCGTATAACGATTTCTCGTATGACATGGTACTTTCTCTCTATGTGTTTTGTTGCCTTGTGGGTCCGTGGTTCCTTCGAGTTTGCCACTGCACCTGAGTTATCATAGTAAACTATGATACTCTTGGTCAAATAAGTTACCACATCTAGATCCATGAGGAAGTTCTTGAACCATACCGCCTCCTTAGCAGCCTCTGAAGCAGCTACATATTCGGCTTCCATGGTAGAGTCCGCAATGCATCGCTGCTTTGCACTCCGCCATGATACGGCTCCTACTCCCAAGGTAAACACATAGCCTGAGTTAGACTTTTTCTCATCACGGTCAACTTGGAAATCCGAGTCTGAATAACCCAAAGGCATTAGACTATCTGCTTGGTAAACTAGCCTATAATCTCGAGTCCTTTTTAGGTACTTGAGTATATGCTTTACCGCGGTCTAATGAGCTTGTCCAGGGTTAGACTGATATCTAGCTACTATGCCTACCGCATAGCAGATATCGGGTCTCGTACATAACATTGCATACATGAGAATTCCTACGGCGAAAGCATAAGGAACTTGTCTCATTTCCTCTATCTCCTTTGCAGTCATAGGTGACTGCTCCTTAGATAAAAGAACACTATGTCTGAAATGTAGCAATCCTTTCTTGGCGGTCTGCATGCTAAAACGAGTAATTATAGTATCAATGTAAGACGCCTGAGATAAGCTCAACATTTTCTTCTTGCGATCTCGGTAAACCTTGATCCCAAGAATGTACGCTGCATCTCCTAAGTCTTTCATTTGAAACGATCGGATAACCAACTCTTTACGTCGATAATGACTTCACATTGTTGCAAAGTAGAAGGATGTCATCTACGTAAAGTGCAAGAAATACCACGTCACCATTGACATGTAAACGATACACACAACTTTCTCTAGGCAACTGAGTAAATCCATAGGACTTTACCACCTCGTCAAAGCGTAAGCTCCATGATCGGGAAGCTTGCTTAAGTCCATAAATGGACTTCTTAAGCTTTCATACTAGATGCTCTTCACCCTTCACCACATAACCTTCGGGTTGCTGCATATAGATGTCTATACCTTCTTCAAGGTAACCGTTTAGAAAAGCGGTTTTCACATCCATTTGTCAAACCTCAAAGTTTAGGTGGGCTGCTATGGCTAGAAGAATTCTGATGGACTTGAGCATTGCCACAGGCGAAAAGGTCTCATCGAAATCGATGCCCTCAATCTGAGTTTACCCTTTCACCATAAGCCTGGCTTTAAAAGCTGAAACCTCTCCATCTGAATCTCTCTTCCTTTTGTATATCCACTTACTACCTATGGCTTCCTTGCCATCGGTAGAGGTGTCTTTCGTAAACATCCATAGTCATTATGGACTCAATTTCTAAGTCCATAGCGGTGTGCCATGATTTTCATCCGTGTCTTGTATCGCCTAGCCGTATGTCCATGGGTCGATTCTGACTACTTGTTTCTGGGACTAAATCCGAAGATTCACCCACGAACATAAATCGCTCGGTTGACGAACAACCTCCCACTCTGACGGCGCGCTTCGCACGGTGGAAAAAAGTGTGTGCGATAACATGTGGTTCTCTATCTTGCACAACTTCTTTGGATAGGTACCACTTTACGATCGGTATCTCGATGGAACTCAACCCACTTCAATTTCTTGAAGTATTTGGTGTCGATCCCTCCTACTAGACACGACATCTCGCACCATATGTTTAATCGGTGGTGGAATACGATCATCTTCTAATTCTTGAAGTATGATTTCAACCTTGGATTTGTGACGCTTGGGGCAGAAGTACGGAGTGATCGCCGGTGCAGAGGCATGGACAAGGAGCGGCTCCGATTAAGGCTTCAAAGCGGAGGGGTACATGAATGAACCGAAACGCACCGGAATGAGAAGGATTTCGAGAATATGCAGGTATGGGACTGCATATTCGAGGATAGCTTAAAGGATTTGATATGTGCTACTCATACCAATAAGATGCATCTTCTTTTCGGGAGTCCATCTCATAAAAACCCTAAAGTTAAGCGTGCTTGGCTTGGAGCAATTGTGGGATGGGTGATGTAATACCCCGTATTTCTGTAGCAGAGATTAGCTCATGATTAAGATCTTATTAAGAAGGGCATTGCATCCTTAAGAGAGAGTTGGTTAAGTTAGAAGTTTTGACGTTAAGCTTCGAGTTGAGACGATAGAATTTCGGCAGATTTGAGATAGAATCTGAGATAAGATTCTCAGATCTTATTTAGGATAAGAAGACCTAGATTCCAAGGGTCTTAAGATGATAGATACATGCTCAATAAAGTTTTGATTTCAGAAAATTGAGAATTTCAAAATCTATGTTTTTGTGACGTCGGCGTTTGCCGATTAAGCTCGGATGAAGAGCAAAATATTTAAAATGGTTTTTAAGGCCAAAAATATTTTTAATTATTATATTTGAATGATATTTGATGATGGAAGAATTTAGAAAGTGATTTTAAAGGATTTAAGAATAAATGGAATATTTAATTCCATTATTTGCATAAAATGGAATTTAATCTCTATTTTTATAAAGTGAGTTCCTATTATATATTTTATAATTTTGGGACTTTATATTGATGAAAATTATGAGTTTAAGGTGTTAAGAAAATAATATTCAATATTGGAAATTTTGGGAATTAATTATGGAATTTTCTTGAATATTTTGAAAAATTTCATGAAAATACATTATTATTATTATTATTGTTATAAATTCTGAAAATTTAAGGAATAAATATATGGAGATTAGTTTATAGAATCCTCTAGAATATGGTGTGTTGGCACCATTTTGTTTGGGTAAAATAAAAGAAAAATTAATTGATAATGTGAAATTACTCTTTTACCCTTATTATTATTTATTACATAAGTATACTTATACTTTTCAAACCATTTTCTTCTCCAATTTGCACCCTCAACTCACGCAGCACACACACTCACACACACATTTTCGAAAACCATGAGCCAAAATAGGAAGATCCGTAGTTGAATTTTCGATCGGCCTTGAATAGAGGTATAATCTAGTCTGAGAACACCTCTACGGTTTTAAATTTTATAAATATGCTCTTATGTATAATTCAGATTTTGATCATTTTATAAAATTATGAATGATTATGTTTTGTTGATTATTTATGAATATTATGATAGATTCGATGTCTACGTATTGTTTAACGTTGAATTTGTAAAGTATATATTATTTAATTGAAGTTTCATGAAATTTTCGAAAAGGGCAGCCCTTGATCTTAAATTTATGATGTTGTTATGATTGAATTTACTCCATATATGTGTTATTGGATTGATATAAGCGTGTTTGGAACAAGAAAACGTTTGAAATCGAAATTATACAAAATTTCCCAAAGGGCGAAACCCTAAGTGTTATAATGTTGAATTTCTGATTTTATTTGATCATTTTGACTTCATATTTGGATTCTATGATATAAATAATGCTTAAAATGATTTATTTGGATTTTTCATGACGTATTCAAAAGCGGTAAAATTTTAGTTTGTCGTGAAAAATTGTTTTCAAAGCCAAAGCTTTGATCTTTATGTTTATTGATAAAATGATGTTATTTAATGATAGTTGAGCATGTATATAGGTTCGTTGGTATTAGATGGCGTCTCACGTGAATTTTCGACGTTAGACCTATAGTGACGTCTTAAGGGATTTTCGGTTATTGGCTAAGATTTGATAGTTGAAGCTTGTTATTGAGTTTCCTATGCATATTGAGACATATGTTATTGATTTGGTGGAGGTTGGGATGATATTGGTTGATCGGTGTTGATTTGGCGATCGTTTATAAGCGTTCTGTTGCTAGAAATTTCAATAAATTTGTCATTAATAATATGTTAGAGGATGCAATGACCCAGTTTTGATAAACCATAGTGTCTTAGATTTGATATCGAGAAGATATGGTCGGTGTCGACGACTAAGATGATTAACGTTCTTGTTTGGCTATTGATAGGCTTTTATGCCGTTTATATGGAATAATGGACCAAATGGGATAATGAAAGAAATGGAATTGAGACTTAGTTCCTTAGCTCTAAGGAACATCCAGTTGGGTATAAGTATTTTCTATAATAATATGCTTATGCTTTTAAATGTTTTCAAATGATATGATATGATTATGCATGAAAGATGACATGAGATTTTATGATTGCATTGATTGAAAAGTTGATTGACTTGCCAAAGTTGAGAATGAATATGAGCATAAGCATGATGCACTACCTATCCACGGGAAAGAATGAAAGAAAGAAAGAATTTACCGACGTCGGGTATGACCGTAGTTGAGAACCTTCGGTCCACTCGGGTATGTGATATAAAGGTGTTTGAGAGGAGGCCTCTTCTCAACACGCAGAAAGAATCCGTGGATATGGGAAGGAGAGAAGAAAGTTGCATGCAAACATGATACATGCATATGCATATGATATTATGATGATGAAAGCAAGTAAGTATTTATTTATGAAAGTACATGTTATGGCAAGTCGAGTTTATAGCCCAAGGGCAAAGTTTATCTTTATGTTTTGGCGTATATCCACCGAGTGCATTTTGTACTCGGCCCGCATATATTTCTAAATATGCGAGTCGAAATGAGAGAATCTTTGGAATCGAATCTTTGCGAAGGAGCTTCTCTAAATGTTGATTCATATTAAGGTTGTTCTATTGTTATTGACATGTTTTGTTGCCCGAGAGTTATGTCTTCATACATAATTCTCGGCCACATTCGTTCTTGAGCTCGACCTTACTTGCTTATATGTTACGATATGATAAAGTGATCATGTCGATGTTCGGTGAACAAGGATTTCTCGAATGTTTAGAATGGTTTTCGTTGGTTTCAATATTATTCGGTTGAATCGTTGTCATTCCTTGTTTTAAATTGTTGATAAATCCTTCTTGTTGACAAAATATTCTTGAAAACCTACTTTATATTGTACCTTCTTGAACCGTAAATGTTAGATTCATTCATAAAGAAAGTTGTTGTCATCTTTTCTCTTGACATATGTTTGAGCCCATTATCGTTAAATTTTCTCCTTAACCGAGTCACGACCTAATTACACGATTAGGTAGTCGGGTCGTGATGTAATAGTATCGAGGCGGTTTTGAATTACGAACACGTGAAATCTTTGTAAATTTGTGCAGTTTGTGCCCTTGAGCAAATGAATTCTTTTGAAATGATTCTATTTGAGAATCTGAGTTATAGAATCAGTTGTTTGATTCTGAATTGAGAAAATAAGTTAATGAGATAATTGTTCTTGGGAGAAGCTCAGCATTCGATTCCGTCATCTCTAGCTCATCAGGTAAAAACTTATGCTTATGATTATTACAGATGATGATTGAGTATGCATCTTAATAAATAAATTGTTATATGAGAATATGTGCTTGAAATGAGCCATTGCTCTATGAGCTGTGTTGAAAAGAAGTTGAAGAGAAATAATGAGAAATGATGAGATGGCGAGAATAAAGCAGTATGTTTACGCAAAGTTCGAGCATTCTTATTAGAATGATGAAGACCATCGAGATAGTTCAGAGAAGTGCGATTCGTTTGTTGTCATCAGCAGTATTCGAGAACGTATCTATCTATATACATAAGATGAGCAGTATACCTTGAACGAATTCCTTGCTCGAGTCCATCATTCGTGGAAAGAAACGTTTGGAGCAAGGCGTATCGAGATTTGATGGAAAGATTTCAATTGATTTCTTTAACAACTAAAGAGTGGCAAGATTGGGTTGTTGCTGTTGCCATTGATTATGTTGAGTCTGGCTTTATTGTTTTGAGCAAATTGATTCTCCAGACTCCTAGTTACCATCAAATTTCAATATTACGTACCATGAGCCCCTCTTTCGATTTATTTTCCTTATTACTAAATCTATCTCAATTGTTCATCAACTTTAGTTGGTTGATAATTTCCTTCTTCATGTGATGATAATGATGGTTAAAACCTTGAAACCATGGATGTTAATTCTTGTATGCCTGAGCATGATACTAGCACCTTATTCTAAAATAGCATCTTCCTTATCAAATGCTCACTAGTTATGCTTGAATCGATGTAGATTTTGTACAATTTGATTATTCTTAACTCGATGTTGAGATGCTTCATATTGACCTAGATTAATGCAGTCAATCTTTTCCATTCCTTAAGATTTCTACATCGATTCGGTTTGTTCTATTTTCTTATGTTTCCAAGATTTCTCATTTGGGAGATTTGAGAAAGATTCAATCTAGTTCTTGAGACCCAAGTGTCTCAAGATTTTGTGTATGAACTCAAGTTGTACAAGTTGTTGACACGATGCATTCTACAACCCTAGATATTGATCATTTGTCTTTCAAAGACAACTTATTGTGGATAGAGATGAAGGCGATAGTTATAGATTATATAGAATATATCTTGCTAGAGATATCCAGTATCCATATACAAAACCCCGGATGGCAAAGTTTTCCCTTATTTTGTAAAGGTCTTTAGAGATACAAATTCCTTTTCTTGATATCTATACGATCATTTTGCTATCCAACTGTTTCATTTCACATCATAATTTTGTGATAAGCAATTTTGAAGACTTTTGAGATCCGAGTTTGTGTATGAATTGAAAACCTTTATCCTATTATAGATAAGCAAGATATGCTGCATTTTGGCATTCGTTTGCAATGCAGTACATCACCCAGATAAAGAAATTCTCATTCATTATTCTGAAGAGGAAGAATAAGAAAGCACAGTTCTTTTCAAAACTTACTTGTACCTTCTCTTCTTAAACCGATTATAGAATTTCATAATCTTTCTGCGTCAAGATCTTTTATCCTTTCATGAAGTGGATAACCGGTGATGTTAAAGAATAAGTTAACCGTTGAGCGAGTTTTACGTTTTGAAGAACTCTGAACAAGAGCATCTCATATATATATCGTTAATGTTGAAGAGTCAACAATTGTTGATGAAGATTTCGTCAGAAAGTTCTTCTTTCCGAGCAACTAGAGAATTTTACGTGGGAGCAATTCAGGAAAGAATGGTACGAAAAGTATATACCTCGGAATTCTACAACTAGAAAGAGATTCAGCTTGCGAGCACGAAGCAAAGAAAGAAGATTGTCGCAGTAAATAATCGTGAATTCTGCAGATCAATTCGTGATGCTCTTAATAAAGTTGAAAGATAAGAAGACATACGCTTTAGTTACCAAATCGAGCGTGGGTGATAATCGATCGACTCACGAAATACGCTTATGTTATTACGATCTCTATCACGTCTGGTCGACAAGTTAGCTCAAGTGTACGTCGAGAGATAGTACATTGATATGAAGTGCTCGTCTCAATCATCTCGAATAGAGACTCAAAGTTTACATCTTGTGTTGGACGAGTTTATTATAAAGATGAATACAAGATCAAATTTCAATACAGCTTGTAATAGATGGTCAATTTAAACGGACCATCCAGATGTTAGAAGACAAGATCAGAACCAAGATTTATATGGCGCTCTACGAAGTTTTCTATGACAGCAAGTATAGATCGTCGTTTTTTTAAAAAACACGATCGAAGAAGAAAAGTGCTTGGACCAGACATGATTAAAGAAATGATCGTAATTGTATGACAAGAAAGACAAGAATCCAAGAAGTTATCGAGATGTATCGAATTATGTGAGATTCAAGAAAGATTGGCTGGTCGTCTACAGATTTGCATTTGCTCTGAGATTCGCAAATATTCGCGATGTGTTCTATAGGTCGCAGTTACGAATATAGGTGTTTAATCCAGAACACATCATATCTCAAGAGAACAAATATTCACGAACAAGATTTAAGCTACGAAGAAAAGTCAGAATGCATCTTAGATTGATATGGAAGCATGATGGTTTAGAAGAAGTGACGTGGAAGTTAAAGATCAGATGAGAAGGATATATTACGAACTTTTCTCGACGCATAAAATTCGAGGACGAAATTTTTGTAAGGGGTGAGAATGTAATACCCGTATTTACATGTGAGATTAGCTCATGATTAAGAGCTTATTAAGAAGGGCATTGCATCCTTAAGAGAGTTGGTTAAGTTAGAAGTTTTGACGTTAAGCTTGAGTTGAGACGATAGAATTTCGTGATTTGAGATAGAATCGAGATAAGATTCTCGGATCTTATTTAGGATAAGAAGACCTAGATTCCAAGGGTCTTAAGATGATAGATACATGCTCAATAAAGTTTTGATTTGAAAAATTGAGAATTTCAAAATCTATGTTTTTGTGACGTCGGCGTTTGCCGATTAAGCTCGGATGAAGAGCAAAATATTTAAAATGGTTTTAAGGCCAAAAATATTTTTAATTATTATATTTGAATGATATTTGATGATGGAAGAATTTAGAAAGTGATTTTAAAGGATTTAAGAATAAATGGAATATTTAATTCCATTATTTGCATAAAATGGAATTTAATCACTATTTTTATAAAGTGAGTTTCTATTATATATTTTATAATTTTGGGACTTTATATTGATGAAAATTATGAGTTTAAGGTGTTAAGAAAATAATATTCAATATTGGAAATTTTGGGAATTAATTATGGAATTTTCTTGAATATTTTGAAAAATTTCATGAAAATACATTATTATTATTATTATTGTTATAAATTCCGAAAATTTAATGAATAAAAATATGGAGATTATTTTATAGAATCCTCTAGAATATGGTATGTTGGCACCATTTTGTTTGGATAAAATAAAAGAAAAATTAATTGATAATGTGAAATTACTCTTTTACCCTTATTAATTTATTTATTACATAAGTATACTTATACTTTTCAAACCATTTTCTTCTCAATTTGCACCCTCAACTCACGCAGCACACACACTCACACACACATTTTCGAAACCATGAGCCAAAATAGGAAGATCCTGCCATTGAATTTTCGATCGGCCTTGAATAGAGGTATAATCTCGTCTGAGAACACCTCTACGGTTTTAAATTTTATAAATATGCTCTTATGTATAATTCAGATTTTGATCATTTTATAAAATTATGAATGATTATGTTTTGTTGATTATTTATGAATATTATGATAGATTCGACGCGTCTACGTATTGTTTAACGTTGAATTTGTAAAGTATATATTATTTAATTGAAGTTTCATGAAATTTTCGAAAAGGAAGCCCTTGATCTTAAATTTATGATGTTTTTATGATTGAATTTACTCCATATATGTGTTATTGGATTGATATAAGCGTGTTTGGAACAAGAAAAAGCGTTTGAAATCGAAATTATACAAAATTTCCCAAAGGGCGAAACTCTAAGTGTTATAATGTTGAATTTCTGATTTTTATTTGATCATTTTGACTTCATATTTGGATTCTATGATATAAATAATGCTTAAAATGATTTATTCGGATTTTTCCGCCGACGTATTCAAAAACGGTAAAATTTTAGTTTGTCGGCGAAAAATTGTTTTCAAAGCCAAAGCTTTGATCTTTATGTTTTATTGATAAAATGATGTTATTTAATGATAGTTGAGCATGTATATAGGTTCGTTGGTATTAGATGACGTCTCACGTGAATTTTCGACGTTAGACCTATAGTGACGTCTTAAGGGGATTTTCGGTTATTGGCTAAGATTTGATAGTTGAAGCTTGTTATTGAGTTTCCTATGCATATTGAGACATATGTTATTGATTTGGTGGAGGTTGGGATGATATTGGTTGATCGGTGTTGATTTGGCGATCGTTTTATAAGCGTTCTGTTGCGAAATTTCAATAAATTTGTCTCATTAATAATATGTTAGAGGATGCAATGACCCAAGTTTTGATAAACCATAGTGTCTTAGATTTGATATCGAGAAGATATGGTCGTGTCGACGACTAAGATGATTAACGTTCTTGTTTGTCTATTGATAGGCTTTTATGCCGTTTTATATGGAATAATGGACCAAATGGGATAATGAAAGAAATGGAATTGAGACTTAGTTCCTTAGCTCTAAGGAACATCCAGGTGGGTATAAGTATTTTCTATAATAATATGCTTATGCTTTTAAATGTTTTCAAATGATATGATATGATTATGCATGAAAGATGACATGAGATTTTATGATTGCATTGATTGAAAAGTTGATTGACTTGCCAAAGTTGAGAATGAATATGAGCATAAGCATGATGCACTACCTATCCACGGGAAAGAATGAAAGAAAGAAAGAATTTACCGACGTCGGGTATGACCGTAGTTGAGAACCTTCGGGTCCAACTCGGGTATGTGATATAAAGGTGTTTGAGAAGGAGGCCTACTTCTCAACACGCAGAAAGAATCCGTGGATATGGGAAGGAGAGAAGAAAGTTGCATGCAAACATGATACATGCATATGCATATGATATTATGATGATGAAAGCAAGTAAGTATTTATTTATGAAAGTACATGTTATGGCAAGTCAAGTTTATAGCCCTAAGGGCAAAGTTTATCTTTATGTTTTGGCGTATACCCATCGAGTGCATTTTGTACTCACGCCGCATATATTTCTAAATATGCGGGTTGAAATGAGAGAATCTTTGGAATCGAATCTTTGCATCGGGGAGCTTCTCTAAATGTTGATTCATATTAAGGTTGTTCTATTGTTATTGACATGTTTTGTTGCCCAGAGAGTTATGTCTTCATACATAATTCTCAGCCACATTTCGTTGCCGAGCTCTGACCTTACTTGCTTATATGTTACGATATGATAAAGTGATCATGTCCAATGTTCGGTGAACAAGGATTCTCGAATGTTTAGAATGGTTTCATTGGTTTCAATATTATTCGGTTGAATCGTTTTCATTCCTTGTTTTAAATTGTTGATAAATCCTTCTTGTTGACAAAACATTCTTGAAAACCTACTTTATATTTTACCTTCTTGAACCGTAAATGTTTGAATCATTCATAAAGAAAGTTGTTGTCATCTTTTCTCTTGACATATGTTTGAGCCCATTGTCGTTAAATTTTCTCCTTAACCCGAGTCACGACCTAATTACCTGATTAGGTAGTCGGGTCGTGACAGGTGACCCCCTGGGAAGTTTTCTCAGGGAGTGTGTGAGTGAAGACAAAGCACACTGAAAAGACTCGTGTTGGTCTGTGGGGTAAGCCGTCAATTCGGAAGCCGGGTCGTTACAGATGCTATCCTCCTCTCCATGCGGTGTGGTTCGGGGGCGAACCAAGCGGAAGTTGGTGGGCATGTGGCCTTGGGCGGAAATGCGAGTGATCACGGTGTTGAGGCATGGACAAGGCGGCTCGATTAAGGCTTCAAAGCGGAGGGTACATGAATGAACCGAAACGCACCGGAATGAGAGGATTTCGAGAATATGCGGTATGGGACCCATATTCGAGGATAACAAAGGATTTGATATGTGCTACTCATACCAACAAGATGCATCTTCTTTTGAGTCCATCTCATAAAAACTCTAAAGTTAAGCGTGCTTGGCTTGGAGTAATTGTGGGATGGGTGACCCCTGGAAGTTTTCTCGGGGTGTGTGAGTGAGGACAAAGCACACCGAAAAGACTCGTGTTGATGCTCAGGGTCACCGTCAATCCGTGTCGGGTCGTTCTGATTTATGATTTTCATATAGTCTTCTTCTAAAAATCGGGCGTTAGTGCTAATAACGACCTTCTGATCCTTAGGACTATAGAAATAACACCTTTCGTTCATCTAGGATAACCAATAAACAGCCTTGCTTCAAATCTAGCCTCCAACTTGTCAACTTTCTTGTTCAACACATGTGTTGGACTGCCCATATCTTTATGTGGTTTAAACTAGGCTTGCGCCCAAACCATAACTCGAAAGGGGTCTTATTGACTGACTTGGACGGTACTAGATTGAGCAAGTATGTCGTTGTTTCTAAGGCATACCCCCATAACGAAATAGGCAATGTTGCATAACTCATAATTGATCTAACCATTTCTAAGAGAGTCATATTTCTTCGCTCTGACACACCATTTTGTTGTGGTGTGCCCGGTGTAGTGAGCTGGGAGGTAATCCCACACTGCACCAAATAGTCCATGAACTCGTTACTGAGGTATTCGCCACCGCGATCAGACCGTAGTGACATGATACTCTTACCTAGCTTCGTCTCAACTTTCGCCTTAAATTCTTTGAATTTCTCAAAGCATTCAGACTTGCGGTGAAGCAGGTATATGTATCCGTAACTTGAGTAATCGTTAATGAAAGTGATAAAATACTCGTACCCTCCACGAGCTTGTGTGGACATCGGTCCACACAGGTCAGAATGGACTAGCTCCAACACTTCTTTACCTCTATAACCCTTTGCTTTGAAGGGTCTAGTCGACATCTTTCCTTCTATACAGGATTCGCAGACTGGGAACGGAGTAACTGTAATTTCATCCAACACTCATTCTTAGCCAGTCTTTGGATCATATTTAGATTGATGTGACCTAATCTAAGATGCCAAAGAAATGTGGTGTCATTTAGCGAAGAAAACTTCATCTTCTTAAGATTTGATGTAGATGCAACATAATTAAAGGTATTATGCTTGGTAGAAATAGTATAAAGCGAATTATATAAAGTGTCACCACAGATAACTTCGTCATTTCTTATGATAGAAACACCACTATCAAAAATAAAGAATATCCATGTATAAATAGTTTGGAAACCGAAATAAGGTTCCGCCGAAACTCCGGCACATATAAAACGTCTTTTAATACTAAAACTGATCTATCAAAGCATAAAGAAACATCTCCAACTGCAACAGCCTCGACTTTCGCCACGTTGCCCATGGAGATTGTTATCTCGCCATCAAGTAGCTCATTTGTCCGCAGGAACCCCTGCAAGGTGTAACAAACATGATCAGTCACACCCGTATCTACTACCCATGAATGAGTAGAATAAGTCGCTAAACATGTTTCCGTTACTAAAGTAAATGGTGTACCTTTAGCCTTGAGCATAGCGCACTTAGCCTTCCAATGCCTAGTCTTACCACACTTGAAGCACTTGCTTGTCTCCTTTGGCTTTTTCAAGCCTCCGGTGGCCGGCATGTTCTTGCTCCCACTGCTCCCATTAGCTTTCTTGCCTCTACCACCTTTGGCACCCCTTTTTCTAGGGATGAGCAAAAATCGAAAATCGAATATCCAATCCGAACCAAACCGAAATTTATAATTCAGTTTGGATTTTTCGGATTTTCGGATCGAATGAGATCGGAATAAAATTTCTCAAAATTTCAGATTTTCGGATCGGATTTTTTAAATCCGAAAATCCGAATTATATATAATTTATATATAAAAATAATATTTTATTTAAATATTTTTAAATTTAATATAAGTATATATAAGAATTAACAAAAATTGGTTTCGGATTTTTGGTTTTTTCATAATTTCGGATTTTTTGGGTTGGTTCGGATTTTTTAATAAAAAAACGGATTTTCGAATTTCGGATTTTCGGATATTCGGTTTGGATCGGATTTTTTATCTCTCAAAATTCGGATTTTCGGATTGGTTCGGATTATGCAAAAATTCGAACCGAAATCCGAATGCTCACCCCTACCCTTTTCTTCTTCCATCTTTCAATGGAAAATTGGGGCCATTAGATGTGCTAGCAAGGGCATGTGCATGTGCTCCTTTTCCCATGACACCTTCCGCAGCCACGAGATCATTTAGCAACTTACTAAGTGTATACTCGGTCTTGCTCATGATCGCGTTCACGCAAAAATTCTCAAAAGACTTGGGCAGTGTGTTAAGGATGATATCGACCTTGGCTTCGCCGTCAATACCTCCTCCTAACTGATCAAGACTATCCATGAGATGAGTCATTTGGGAGACATGTTCATGGACCGAACTTCCTTCTTCCATCCTACATGCCAAGATTTCTCTCATTGTGTGGAAGCGGACTGTCCGATCCGACTGCCCAAACATACTCTCGAGACTTGACCATATTTCCGTCGCGTCTACCATCGACTGATGCTGCAGCTACAAGCCTTTGGACATAGTAGTCATCATATAGCATTTAGCCATATTATTTAACTTATGCCAAAGTCTGCTGGACTCTCGCTGCTCATTCTTCGATGCGTCAGTAAGGGCATCGGGTTTGGGAGTAGTGAGAACAAACATGTGTTCTTCGGCGATAAGAACATATTCCATGTTTCGTTTTCACTCGATAAAATTTGGACCGGATAGAGGATTTTGTGCGAGCATATTGATAATCAATGTAAGAGACATATCTGAAAAGCAATGTAAACACATAAGCATACGATCGCACATAATTCGTAACAATAATATTGTAACCTTTTGATAAATCAATATTAATTGAAACCTCCAATCGCCCAAGGAATCCCACATGCAAGCCATGCGTGTGGCGTTTACATGAACCCCCGACCGCACTAAAATATACCTTTAGTCGTTTAATTTCAATCCATGTCAACTTATCCTTATGACAAATGAAATTAATTATTGGATCTTACTAGACCACATCACTATCACAAGAAGGGACTTCGCGGGAAGTTGTACTTGAGGTGATGTCTAAGCAATGACCACAATTTTAACAGCAGAAAATGAATTCTTAGAATTGGCATACTCACTCGGACCATACCGCTTCCACTCCAAAATCTTTTGTCATCTCATTTTAAATCTATCTCTTAGAGAACTTATGAAAATCACATATGCAAGCCACGCGTGTGGACGTTTACACATGAAACTCCCACTTCTCAATAGATTAAAATGTTTTATTTAGAAATCTCATCTAACAAACTTATGACAAACAGTGCAAGCAAGCCACGCGTGTGGACGTTTACTCACAATGTGTAATACCCCGTATTTCTGTAGCAGAGATTAGCTCATGATTAAGAGCTTTTTAAGAAGGGCATTGCATCCTTAAGAAAGAGTTGGTTAAGTTAGAAGCTTTTGCGTTAAGCTTCGAGTTGAGACGATAGAATTTCGACAGATTTGAGATAGAATCTGAGATACGATCCTTAAATCTAGTTGAACATGAAAAGAACTAGATTTAAATATTCTTGAGATGATAGATACATGCTCAACGAAGTCTTGATTTTGAAAAATTTAGAATTTCAAAATCTATGTTTTTATGACGTCGGCGTTTGCCGATTAAGCTCGAATGAAAAGCAAAATATTTAAAAAGGTTTTTAAGGTCAAAAATATGTTTAATAAGTATATTTTGATATTTATGAGTAATTATTGAGGTTTAAATTAGAGATTCAAAAGAGGTTTTATCGGATAATTTGTGTCGATTTCTTGCGATAAAAACGTTATGCATTATTCTACAATAATTATATTTAATTTCTAATCAAAATCTATGATTTATGTATTAAAGAAAATGAGAAAAGAAAAGAAAAAGAAAAGGCTTCTAGAATAGGGGTGATTAATCACCTAATATAAGAAAATGAAAAATTAAATAAATTATTACATAACATAAGATAAGAACTTTAGACTTTTCAAACCATATTTCTTCCTCATTTCTCTCCCTCAACTCACGGTTCACACACTCACACACACACTAAATTTCGAAATTTGCATGAGAAAAATAGGAAGATCCGGCCGTTGAATTTTCGATCGGCCTTCGAATAAAGGTATAATCTCGTACCGAGAACACATCTACGGTTTTAAATTTTTGAAAATATGCTCTTATGAACATATCAAATTTTCGGTCACATGCTGAAAATTTGAAGGATGATGTTTTGTTTAATTATTTCAAGTTATTATGATAGATTCGACGTCTACGTATTGTTTAACGTTGAATTTGTAAAGCATATGTTTATTATTTGTAAATTCTTGAAATTTTCGAAAAAGGGGAGCTCTTGATCTTGAATAATTGATGTTGTTATGATTGAATTTCTTTCATATATGTGTTATTGGATTGATATAAACGTGTTTGGAACAAGAAAAACGTTTGAAATCGAAATCATACGAAAAACCCTAAATGGCCGAAACCCTAGGTCCATATATTGTTGGATTTTTTATTTTATTCGATCATTTTGACTTCATATTTGGATTCTATGATATGAATAAAGCCTAAAATGATTTATTCGATTTTTCATGACGTATTCAAAAACGGTAAAATTTTAGTTTGTCGGCGAAAATTAGTTTTCAAAGCCAAAGCTTTGATCTTTATGTTTGATTGATAAAATGATGATATTTAATGATAGTTGAGCATGTATATAGGTTCGTTGGTGTTAGATGACGTCTCACGTGAATTTTCGACGTTAGACCCTAAGTGACGTCTTAAGGGGATTTTCAGTTATTGGCTAAAATGAGATGATTGAAGCTTGTTGTTGAGTTTCCTATACATATGGAGACATATGGTGATGAATTGAAGGAGTTTGGGCTATGTTTGGTTGATCTGGTGTTGATTTGGCGATCGTTTTATAAGCGTTCTGTTGCGAAATTTCGATAGAATTGGTTTGTTAATAAGATGTTAGAGGATCTGATGACCCGAGTTTTGATAGACCATAGTGTCTTAGATTTGATATCGAGAAGATATGGTCGTGTTGACGACAAAGATGAGTAATGTTCTTGTTTGGCTCTTGATAGGCTTTTACGCCGTTCTATGAAGATAAGATATGGATAAAGAAAGAAATGGAATTGGGAATTAGTTCCTTAGCTCTAAGGAACATCCAGGTGGGTATAAGTATTTTATATAAAGTATGCTTATGCTTTTAAATGTTTTCAAAAGATATGATATGATTATGCATAAAAGATGACATGAGATTATGATATGCATTGATTTGAAAAGTTGATTGACTTGCCAATGTTTTGAGCATGAGCATAAGCATAATGCACTACCTATCCACGGGAAAGAAAGAAAAAGAAAGAAAGAAAAAGAAAGAATTTACCGACGTCGGGTATGACCGTAGTTGAGAACCTTCGGGTCCAACTCGGGTATGTGATATTAAGGTGTTTGAGAAGGAGGCCTACTTCTCAACACGCATGAAGAATCCGTGGATATGGGAAGGAAAGAAGAAAGTTGCATGCAGACATGAAACATGCATATGCATATGTTATGATATTATGAGCAAGTAAGTATTTTTATGAAAGCATATGTTATGGCGAGTCAAGTATATAGCCCTAAGGGCAAAGTTTACTTTTATGTTTTGGCGATTACCCACTGAGTGCATTTTAGTACTCACACCATATATGTTTCCAAATATGCGGGTTGAGCTCGAGAGGATCTTTGGAATCGAATCTTTGTGCAAGGAATCTTCTCAGAACATTAAGTCGTATTGAGGTCGTTCAATTGTTATAGTTATGTTTGTTTCCCGAGAATTATGTCCTCATACATAATTCTCAACCACGTTACGTTGCCAAACTTTGGTCTTTGTTGGTTATATATTACGCTATGATAAATGATCATGTTCAATGCTCAAAACAAGGATTTCTCGAATGCTCAAAATGGTTTTCATTGGATTCAATATTATGCCTTGAAATCATTGTCCAACTATGCTTTGAACCTTTGAAAAATTCTTATGGTTGTTGAAGCATACTTAGAAACTATATTCTTTGTTGGTTATTCTCACAGATTTTACATCTTCAACCGTTGTTTTCTTTGTTCGATCTTTTATTATGGTTTGAGGACCTAGAACCAACCTTTGTTAATCTATGCTTCACTTCTTTAAATCATTCACCATGGTTGTTAATACGAATTTTGATCCCAATTGTCGTCATTTATTATCAGAAATTGCTTTCTAAACCCCAAGTCACGGCCTAATTACCTGATTAGGTAGTCAGGTCGTGACACAATGCTTATCACTTTGTTTAGAGATCAAAAAGTGGAGATCTTGACATCTTAATTTTAGAAATTAATATGTCTGGTTTCTTACTTAGTCTTTTTATTTCAAAAGGTTTGTTGTCCATGCAGATCACGTAATCCCAAGCTTTCTATAGAACTCAACATGTAAAACATGCTCGCAGAATTCTAAAATATGCTTCAAAAACACGATAAACCTAGCATGCTTACTATGCGCATCCAATCACGAAAACATACAACATGTTTAGCTACGTAATTAAACATACATAACATGCTTCTTCATAATTTAAACATCCACGGCATGCTTTGAACGATAAAAATAAAATAAATTCGTTCATCGCGGCCCACTCATGGATCTTGTACTTCCCTGCCTAATTTATTACTTAAATTTGCAAAGTACAGATCTTCAAAAATTTAGAAACGGGCCTCGCGTGCACGGGCACGGACCGGATTCGTCAAAACTGGATTTGGGCCGAAAATTTAAAAACGGGCCAGAACAGTGGATCGGGCCGGATCAGGTCAAAATCTGGAACCGGGTCGAAAAATCGGGTCTGGGTTGAAAAATAGTTCTGGGTCGAAATTGGGCCGGATCGGCCCAAGATGGGCTGGGCCGCACGCGCTAGGGCATAGCCCACAGCGCACGCCCAACATCCTTCCGCCTCCTTCCCTGCGCCGTCTCCCTACAGCCGAGAGCGCTGCCTGTTGAGCCTCGCTTGGACGTGCAGCACCATCACCCGCCCCTACCGACTCGAGCTGCCGAGGCGTGCCGGGCATCGTCGCGCAGCCTGGCCGAGAGGACCTGCGTGCCGTGCCGCGGGTCCCTGTCAAGAGCTGTCGGGAGATTGCTGTCGAGTCTTCTGTGCAGAGATCGAGCAATCTACGCACGACTCGTATGTTGCTGCCGACATCGCCGAGAAGACCTACCGAGGTGTGCCGAGAGCGTGGAACGCTGCTCAGGTGATCGCTTAATTTTCTAACACGAAAAGGTGTAAGTATAGGGTAAGCGAAGTATCGTATCCACAGGGATTGTAACGCGAAAACACAGAAGCTAACTCAACGATGATTCATCATTATCCAAGCAACAATTATGGTTTGGTAAGATTTTAGGGCTTTGGACTTCAATCCAAAGTAAAAGTAACAAAACAGAAAGTAAAATAAAGCAATAAACACTCGGATGTTAAAAACAGAGAAGAACGACTAACCCTAGGGATGCTTTAATCCTATCCACAACGTATGTTTATCCTGTTCCTATTAACCAATTTTAATCCGCACAAGATGGAAGATCACATATATAACCGACAATTTACATTACGACAAAAGCGGTCAGAGATTACTAGTTTTCCCATTATTTATTCGTCTCTAGGTGAAAACAAGCAACTCAAACGGATCACAAAGAATATGCTTCCTACGAATATCTATCTCGCCACGACTCGAGGCTCATTCGTATCATGCATTCGAGATCGATTGACAATTAACACAATTACGTAATTAACCGACAACTAAATATGCATCAAGATTGATCGAAATCAACACATATAAATAAGCACAATCGAATCATGAATCAATGCCTCGACGGTAAATAGCGATAACAGAATCACAACATATAGGATCGAATCATGCAAACCCTAGGATTAGAGCGAAAAACTAGCGAGACATAATAAGCGGAATAAAATACGATTTAACCATAAAACGGAAATTAAATATATAAAACCCGTGATGAGCGTTGGATGAACAATCGTTGGGCTTGAATCCCAACCTCGGTGAAAACGGAAAATTGCAAAGATTGTCCGGACGAAGCGTTTGGATCGTAGACAAAGCGTAAAACAAATGAAGAACAATCGTAAATCAACTCTAGAATGAAAATATATGGAAGCTAAAGCTAAAACTCGAAAAACTTATGAAAACCGAGAGAAAGAGGCTCGAATCGTAGGTATGAAGTTGGGGCGCGGTGTTGCCATATATAGGCACACCCCAAACCCTAATTTTATCTTCGCCGCTCGGTCTCATGAGCACTCCTCATGATCGCTAGGTGCGGTCGCGAGGTAAGTCTCGCGCGCGCTCCTCTCGCTCATTGTCACCTCTTACACCGCTTGGTTGGCTCGCTCATGGTCGCTAGCCTCGATCGCGAGAATTGTCACGATGGCTTTCTCGTGAGCGGCTTCGCTCGCGGGCACGAGGTCGCGGTCGCGGCCTCGCTGGGTTCTCGCGCGGGTTGCCTAGCGGCCAGCCTAGCGACCGCTAGGTTGGTCGCTAGAAACAGGCCAGATGTGTATTTTGGCTCGTGCGTCGTTCCTTGCTTCGATTTTCAACATATGGACCTACACAACACCAAAAGAACACCCAAGAGCAGTATCTTCTAGAAATAGATAAAACATTAAGAATCGATCGTGGCGCACATTAAGCGAGCTAAACTCATCTTCAAATATCAACTATAAACGTGTAAAATGCGCGTTTATCAAACCCCAAACTTAAATCATTGTTTGTCCTCAAACAAAACCAAAACAGAAGACACAACGAAAGATCAACGAGCGTAGCAAAGATGATAACCATTCTAGCCTCGAAAACATATCAGCGCTCAAAACATTAGTGCACATGACGACGTTAGTCCACTCAACACAAACAACAATTGACGGCAAAACTCATTTAATTCAACCCTCACAACGGCATGTGTGTAAAATATAGGATACACTCAACTCATAAAGAAATGTAGGGCGTGTATACACTCAACGATCAATGCAATGCAACATCTTACCATAGGCTTGCCGTTTCTCTAATATCTCCACCGCGTCATTGTGTTCAAATTAGGATCAAAGAGGTCTTTTCATAGGTTGTAATGTAGGCACATTGGTTAAGGTAGGATAAAATATGGCTAAGTGACTCAAGAATATTCCAAGCACCCCCATTTATACTTTTCGACACAAATGGACTTTGTCCATTTTCCTCTTCTTTCCCAACGTGCTAAATCAACGTTTAATGCCACAGAAGGTACCTATACTTTGATTAAAGACCCTTTATGCTCAACACTTATAGTGAACTTAACATTTTTCTTTTTCTTTTCTTTTCTAGAGATTATAGGGTTTATCTTTTACAACAAAGGTACTATTCTTCACCACAGATGTATTTTTCTACATGAAACTTTTCTCATCATAACTACATCAAACTTTCAACCCCTTTTGATTCCCATATCCGTCCTCACCTCCTATCATCCGGTTAATCGAAAGAAAAGTCTAATAAAGGAAGAAGGCGACAAATGGTATATATCATCGGGTTAGTGTTTGGGTGAATATGTGGTTAACAAAGATGGCCTTTATCCTTTCCAAATTGAAACACATATTGCGGTCTCGACACAGAAACACGGCAAGTTCTAGAAGATAATCACATGCACGATATCACACAATTAACAGAAACTGTATCAAGATATGTATACAGTGAAGCTCAAGTCTCACAGGATAAGCAATTGGTGAAAAACAACAAGCCTAAGCCATCTCACGTCATTCATGCGTCATTTTCTAACATATCATGCGCACTATCATTAAATTTCACCAAAAATTTCTATCATCATTGGCCACATGGATTAACACACTTCACTTAACTCGTTGATCGACAGACACGAAAACGAAAAACAAAACAAAAACACGACAAAAGACGACAAAAGACCCCAAAGCATAACAACTAAACCATAAAGCATAGAAACATAAGCGAGATTCTCAACCAACCAAACTCGTCTACTCCCCAAACTTATTGTGAACATGTGGAAGCAATAAGGTTTGCGAAAAAGAGTAGTTGGGAGAAAACTTACCTGAATGCCGTATACTACGGTGGCGGATAAAATCCACGCCATCGATTCCATTCTTTGCATCATCTCCATCATCTTACGTTGTTGCTCGAGATGTGCTGTTGTTGGGTGTAGATGGCTTCTGCTGCTCCATAATCGAGGTTAGGTTCCGTCAATATGGTTGAGATGACCATCTATTTGATCTAATCGATCATAAATCACAGGGTCGCCTCGAGCGGGTGGCGGGTGCAATATGCCACTGCCTCATGAGCCACTTCGGCTCGGCTTGCTCCTCGGCGCTTGCTCGCCGACCTCGCCTTGCGCGTTCACGCCGCGTCCATGCATAGTGTGCCGAGGAGCTCATATTCAGTTGGCATCCGCAGAAAGTATCGGCTTATCTTGGTGAGCTCGGGATTGGGTAGGCGGAAGGCCGATTGGCGTTTGATCATATAACGACCACAAGTAGCGTCGGGGTGCCTCTTGAGAACGTCTCGAGCGTATAGGCACGGCTTGTCCAGGAAAATGTCGTGAGAGATCGGACTCTCTCGAATCGTAATCCCAAAAAAATCAGCAATGGGGGTAACGAATCCCCCTATGCATATCTTCGAATTACCCAAACCTGTGGACTGCATGTGGAAGTGCTGAGCTAGGAACATGCTGGCATGCATCTTCTGGTTGAACATAGCTCCAATCAGTATGCTCATATCTTGTGAGAGGACAGTGCCGGCGTTCGAACGGCCATGTAAGGTGAACGTGAGGAGCCGGTGGAAGTAACGGACCGCTGGATTCCGTATCGAGCTAGCCTTCGATCTCGAGGCATCATAGTATGGAGTGTGCTCGAGTCTGGAGTCCATGATCTTTGGCCAAACGCTCTGGACCGTGTACTCGACGTCCCCTATGTAGTTTCCCTCCGGATCTCCATTGATGATTCCATTAAGTTCGTCCACGGAGAGTTGACGGGCTCGTTGTCGAGCCGAACATGATGTAGTCCGGCATTCCATTTGTCTTGTGGACATGGAGAGTCGACAAGAATTGAGTGTCGGGATCCGGTATGTAAGATAATTGGCGTGATAATCGAGTACGGCCCGGACCTCTCGCCAACCACGTCACATCATTGGTTATACCCATCTTGACACGTGTTGAGGCACATGAACCGTGAATGCCTATGTCGTAATCTCACCAATCGATCCCAACGGCTTCGACGAGTCACTCGGCGATCGACTCAAAATTTTCGGGATCGAACTCATCTTGTGGTGCCATGCGTGGCTCGTCGTGAGGCGTATCATGGTTCCGAATCGATAACTGTTGGCGCCATCTCTTCTATGATCGGTGGCCTCGTCTACGTCCTGCTCAATAGGCAACCCCACGATCGTCAACAATACTCCTCGTGTGAGGTGTCACCATTGTAAAACCGGGTAATCTGCGATCCTCGAAAATCCATCTTTGTGGGCACCTTCTCAATAGGCCCCGAATCTTTCCACGACTCGAATAAAGATTCATCTCCTAATCGGGAGAAGTGGGAAATCTCGGCTATGATCTTACGTGCCTTAGCGGGAGGAAAGTACTTGAGAGAAATTTCTCACAGTAATTGCCCAACTGTTGATGCCGTCGATCTAAGGTCTTGAACCGATCCTTTGCTTGATTTGCGAGAGAAAATCCGAACATGCGCATCCGGATTGTGTCTTGTGGCACCCCATTCATTTGATGGTGTCACAAATGTCGAGATAGGTTTCGAGATGTGCATTCGGATCCTCTGTGACTCCTCCTCCAAACTGTTCCCTCGAACCATCTTGATTAGGGTCGGCTTGACCAAAATTGTTAGCGTTTACTTGGGCCCCATCCGCCTCCTTGAAATTGCTCGGTGGGAGGTCATACATATAATTCAACGATCTTGCCGCCTCCCGAGCGGGGGACAACGAGTCCCATAGTCGCCAATTGGCGCCGCATTTCTGTAAGTGCGCTAATGCAGCATGCGGCTACTTGAGGAACGCCCCGTTGTTGATTCCCGCCATTGCTTGTTGTCTCTTCTCTCGCCTCCTTCTCCTCTTGTGAGTGATTTCGATCTCGGGATCAAAACGCTGCATTCGTGAGGTCCCAGGACCTTGTGAACATAAACTACTGGAGAACAAGAAGAAAAATCGGCTCTGGCGAGAACAAATAAAAATAAAATAAAATACAACTTGAATTAATAATTCAAAATCGTTAAATTATTCCTATGAAATCTTAACAATCCCGACAGCGCCAAAATTTGATCGCTAATTTTCTAACACGAAAATGTGTAAGTATAGGGTGGCAAGTATCGTATCCAAGGGATTGTAACGCCGAAACACGAAGCTAACTCAGCGATGATTCATCATTATCCAAGCAACAATTATGGTTTGGTAAGATTTTAGGGCTTTGGACTTCAATCCAAAGTAAAAGTAACAAAAGAAAGTAAAATAAAGCAATAAACACTCGGATGTTAAAAACAGAGAAGAACGACTAACCCTAGGGATGCATTAATCCTATCCACAACGTATGTTTATCTTGTTCCTATTAACCAATTTTAATCCAGACAAGATGGAAGATCACATATATAACCGACAATTTACATTACGACAAAAGCGGTCAGAGATTACTAGTTTTCCTATTCTTTATTCGTCTCTAGGTGAAAACAAGCAACTCAAACGGATCACAAAGAATATGCTTCCTACGAATATCCTATCTCAGCTACGACTCAAGGCTCATTCGTATCATGCATTCGAGATCGATTGACAATTAACACAATTACGTAATTAACCGACAACTAAATATGCATCAAGATTGATCAGAAATCAACACATATAAATAAGCACAATCGAATCATGAATCAATGCATGGACGGTAAATAGCGATAACAGGAATCACAACATATAGGATCGAATCATGCAAACCCTAGGATTAGAACGAAAAACTAGCGATATAATAAGCGGAATAAAATACGATTTAACCATAAAAACGGAAATTAAATATATAAAACCCGTGATGAAGCGTTGGATGAACAATCGTTGGGCTTGAATCCCAACCTCAGCGAAAAACGGAAAATTGCAAAGATTGTCCGGACGAAACGTTCCGGATCGTAGACAAAACGTAAAACAAATGAAGAACAATGCGTAAATTAACTCTAGAATGAAAATATATGGAAGCTAAAGCTAAAACTCTGAAAAACTTATGAAAAACTGAGAGAAAGAGGCTCTGGAATCGTAGGTATGAAGTTGGGGGCGCGAGGGGGTGTTGCCATATATATAGGCACACCCCAAACCCTAATTTTGTCTTCTGCCGCTCGGTCTCGCGAGCACTCCTCGCGGTCGCTAGGTGCGGTCGCGAGGTAAGTCTCGCGCTCTCTCTCGCTTCATTGCCGCCTCTTGCGCCCGCTTGGTTGGCTCGCGGCCATGGCTAGCGGTCGCTAGCCTCGGTCGGAGAATTTCGACAGTGGCTTTCTCCGGCGCTGGGCTTCGCTCGCGGGCACGAGGTCGCGGTCGCGGCCTCGCTGGGTTCTCGCTCGGGTTGCCTAGCGGCCAGCCTAGAGACCGCTAGGTTGGTCGCTAGAAACAAGCAGATGTGTATTTTGGCTCGTCGTCGCTCCTTGCTTCGATTTTCAACATATGGACCTACACAACACCAAAAGAACACCCAAGAGCGAGATCTTCTAAAATAGATAAAACATTAAGAATCGATACGTAAATGCACATTAAACGAGCTAAACTCATCTTCAAATATCAACTATAAACGTGTAAAATGTGCGTTTCATCATCACCGCCGAGCCAAGACGCCGCCGGCGAGGCCGCCAGTCTGCCGCCGAGAACACTCGCACGCGCACGTCTAGCCCCGAGACGTGCCGAGGCATCCGTGCGAGAACCGTGTACCCCGCACGCCCAGCCTGCCGACGTCGCCGAGAGCTCCCACACGCGCACTCTCAGTGTCGAGGCATCCGCACGGAAACCACGTACCCCGCACACCCGGCTACCGAGAGCTGGTACTGAGGGAACCCACCGAGGTCTGTCCGCCCGAGGCTGTCGAGACCTGTCGAAGCCGTCCGCGCATGGGCTGCCGGATCTACCGAGGTCTGCCCGCGTGCTGCCGAGAAATGCGAGCACGCTGCCGAGCGGCGTGCTGCGAGCGTCGAGCACGCTCAGCGTGTCGTCGCCCGCACGCCCTCGTGCTGTGCATCAGTTTTCGGCCAGCCTCCCATCGCGTCATGTGATGGGACTCCGTCGTCTCGTTCTTCGTGTTCTTCATCTTCGTTCCTCTTTTACAGATTAGATTTACAAAAAAAATCCTAATCTAACCATGGATTTTCTCGTGGTGAAAAACGAAATCTGACAAAAATAAAATGAGTCACGATGAACGATAGATCCACAATTAATTAATTACGCACGTAATAATCAAACGTGAATTAATCCAACAGAGCCAAGATACTGATCCCAGGCTCTGATACCAATTGATGGGAAATCTGATTTTAACCATCTCCCGAGGATCTATCTTGGATGTTTAATTCACCATACATTAATTATATACCTTGCATGCACCTATATAATTAATTGTAACATGTTGGTGTTTTCTCGTGTTTACCTGCAAATTTTTCAGGTAAGGAATTGGATCAAGACTCGTGCTTTGATCTTCTGGATTGTATCCCGATTGCCAAAACTCCAATGCCGAGTGAGAGCAATCTATGGAGAGTACTGCAGAAATTTTCCTTCTTCCACACCTTGAGATTTTCAAAAATCCTAACTATTGGAGTATTATAATTTTCGAAAATTCTTCTCTTAGGATTAGGTTTTGATTTTCTCTCCCCTTATATTTATAATGCAACCCTAAATCCTATAAAGATAGGATTCTCTGCATATCTAATAAATATAATAATATCTCTTCAGATAGAGAGGATAAGAACAGAATCCCAGAGGGACTCTTTAAGTGGTGGATTAAAATTCTCATAGCACCAGGCCTGGATGGGCCAACCAGGGATCAAATACAAGGAATAAAGATGTGCCTCAAATAAATTAATTATCTTATGCTCTGCCCAGAACATAAATTAATTCATAAACATTTATTCATGCCACTAGAGAATAAATGCTGACTTACCTCTTTATTTCCAAAGTTGAGTCGGACTCGCACTTAGACTTCACGAATCCCCATATTTAAGATATCGTACGTCCATTAATTATTTACAGCATTCTGACTGCTTAAAATAATTAATCTCTTTAATTCCTTAAGTAGTACCACTCAACCTTATTATTGTACTTGAGATAACTCAACCTGTAGGGTTTAATACAATAAACCTTTTGAGCTCCTTAAGGGGACGTCATTATCCTAAACGGATACGATGACTCGATACAGGTAACTAGCATGACATACAAGCACTGCCACTACCCAAGATACGGAGAATATTGGGTTTTCTCATGTAACCCTCACCCATAACAAATCAAAGTGATTGTCAGCAACTCATACTCACCTAATATCTTATCGAGGTTTAGATCAACGTAAAGTCACCGAGATCTAGGTTCTTCACGATCGTTAGATAGAAGAACTCATCTCACTGTGATCTATCAATACGTCTAAGACGTACCAGTATAGACAAGTAACCAGTCAAGTCACTTCTTATCTATACCGCAACCTATACCAACAACTCGTCGTCAAGTTGTCTCAGAGTGATTGTTTTTATATCTCATTAAGCTTAACCAATCATACAGACTTCTGTGATCTACTACACACTGTATGATCTAACTTATATATGAGATAAAGGGACATACATACGTAATTAAGTAAACAATTCAGATAGGAGATTGTAATAGTGGTAACATGAATCATTTTATATAAGCTCAACAAAAACTGCTTTCGGTATACAAATCTAACACTATATAACTCAACGTTTCTCAAGTTGTGGTCTAATGTGGGATCAAATGATGATGTCCCAAATTGCATGCCGGTGACTAGAGCATAATCTCTAATGGAAAAACATATATTTCTTCCATTGATGAAATATCACATTTTCGGTTGAGTAGGTTCTATTTGACGGGAGGCTATATGGTGCAAAGATAAATTAGACTTAGGCCCTGGACTCCAATCTATCATATGACCAAAGCACCATCCCTTAAATATATTTAGCAACTCTTGACCGCCCTTATCTAGCAATACATTCTTAATATACTTAAAATATTATGTCCTATAATATGTCTTCACATCCGTCACAATATTTATCGTAGTAGGCCTCATGAAAATAGGACCGCCCCACAATATATCAATGTCATATATTACACAACGTACAACAAACCAACAAACTACTACAATAATTATTACATATCCACTACAACATAATTGAGAAGCATAATGAAAAATATTTAATTGTTTATAAACATCTAGAGATAAATTATTTATTTTATTTTTCTTTTCTATTGGATTTCACTCTTTCAATTTATACTTATGATATGGATATTTCATTGTACTATGTATACAAGAAATTATAGAAGATATAATTATTTCATTGTACTATGTATACAAGAAATTATAGAAGATATAATACAATCTACATATAGATTTTAGTCAATTAAAATTTATATTTATAATATATGTGATAAACACACTTATTTTTATAATTGTATAGTATAATACTCTGAATAGTGTCATGTTATGACAACATTGTTCGATTATTTTTACAATTGTATAGTATAGTATAAAAATTATATGATATTAAACAAAAATAAATAAAAGAAAAGAAAAACAAAGTTAAAGTAGGCCATATATTTCATTGTTTTCTAGCACCGATATAGTAATAATTCATTTTAACATATTTAAAATTATTTTCTATTTTATTTTTTAAACAAAATATTAAGTTTGAAAAAATTTAAAATATATTCCGTATAGATTTATATATATGATAGTTTGATTTTTTTCTCCGTATTTCGTAAACGGTAATATAAAACGATAATATAATTGAAATTTATTTTGTTTATTTTTTATTTTTCTTCTTAAGTATACCATATATTTTTGGATTTTATACACAAATATTTTTCTTATTACTTAACTAATTTTCTTTATTAATCGCCACTATGAGTCAATGATCATTGATGTTGCATGATTTTTGTGGTAAAATAATTTTTTTTTCTCATACATGTTTGTTCAGAAAGAAAAAAATAAACGTGTATATATTTTTACTAAATTAACAAAAAAACGTGTAATTACATATAAAATTCCAAACTCTTATTATATTTTTGTAATTATTGCATTCATGTTGATATTTTTGTTTCATTAAATAAAACTATAAATAATTCCAAAGTAAACAATTATTTCACATAATTCATATAAAATTTATCTACAATAGATCACAAAATACAAACAAATCCAACATAATTCATAATTTCACATAATTCGCCTAAAATTTATCAACAATACATCACAAAATACAAAAAAATCCAACATAATTCATAATTTCACATAATTCATATAAAATGAACGAATCCAACATTTTTAAATAATTTCTCTCAAAATAAACACGGAAACTTACTTGTGACATCTTGTTTCACCTTCTCCAAAATAGTCTTCCAAATTGTTAAAACTAAATATTCAAAAAATCAATTAAAAACAAACAACATCTTGCGACATGAATAATGAAATTCCAATTGTAAAATGTAAGTTACCGTTTAGAATTGTGTTTCCGGTATAAATCTTCGCCAATTATTTTCTTTTCCGATCGCGAAACCTGAAATATAGAAACAAAGAATTCAATTAAATTATTAAAATTGGTACATAACTCTCTCTCCGGTCGAAAAACAAATAAAGTCGAGAATGTCATGTTTTTGCCTAGTTTTCGGTCATTTTCACATGTTTCCGGTCGATCGGAGACAACAAAGTTGAGAATTTCATGTAAAACTAAGATTCTGGTCGACTAAACCAACTTTGTCTCCAGTCGACCGGAGAGATGCCAAACCGACCGGAGAGTTGGTTTAGTCGACCAGAATCACATTTTTGGACTTAAATCTCAAGTTTTAAACAATTTTCCAATGCTTAAATTCAAGTTTTGGACCGGAATCACTTACCTTGTTTGAGAAAATTTATGTGCTTCAATTCTCTTCTTTTTCTCTCGACCGAAAAGCTAGAGTTTCTTCTCCAAAATTTCAAAATTTTCTTCTCTACTCTCTCCCAACAACAGCTTCTCTTTTGATAATGAAGTAAATAATGAAGAAAATAATTGATGTGCTTGTAAAAGGAATCCAATTCGAACAAATATTAGGCCATGCGCATAAAAAAAATTCTGCTATCCTCTGCCATTTGACCGAAAACAGACAAAAGAAAAGAAAGGCGATTCTTGTATCCAATCACCCTTTTACTTTTACAAGTTTCGAAACCAATTTTTCAAACAAACATAATATGATAAACACTGCAAATTCTGAAATTTTTGACTGTTTTGATTCAAAAAATATTTATTTAATAGAATGGATATAGGTTGTAGTGAATTTTACAAATGAATATGAGTTGTATATATATTATGAAAATTGGGTATATAAGTTGGGGCCCCTTAAAATTATGTCAATATTTTCTTATTCAAAGATACACCACAAATACATTTTCTTGTCGCAAAAAACTAAAGACTCGCAAAGCTACACCAATTGCAGTACCGTCATTTACTTTGCCTTGGAACAAATGAGAATGAGAATGAGATAGTTACAATCTTATTCGAGGTCATAATAACCTCATGGACTCCTCCGAGACACATCTTTCGATTTATCTTGTTCGAAAAGGGAAAGTTTTTTTTTCTAGAAAGTCCCATATCCTAATCACATGAGAATGTACGAGGGTAAATCACTGTGATTCAACGATTAAAAACTATATATATTTTGCTTAGTATCCATAAGTAGTCACTCTAAAGAAGGTGAAACTCCCACATTACGAACACTTTGAGACAAGACAATGGCATTAAGGGTGTGTATTTTTCTTTTTTTCTTTTGTTATTAATCATATTCAAAGGTATATATGGGAGCATTGAATTGAGTTAGGAAGGTGGTTTAGTGTATAATTTTGGCGAGTTGTTTGTATGTAGAAAAGGGTAAAAGTCAAAAACCACCGGGAATTGGAAATGTGGAGAAAGACACTTAAGTCTATTATACAGGTCTACATTATAGGCACACAGCTTTTTTTTGGACCGAAGAAAACGACAACCCAAACAACTGCAACCTTTCTTTTGTCTTATTCATTTACCACTTTTACCATCTCAATCTTTTGACTTTATCATTTTCGTTTTTTTTTTAACTTTTTTTGCACGGTTTGATGTGGCTTCATTATGAAAAGCAGATGTATCCAAGAAAGATAAATAATTTGGCATATTATTCTATTTTTAGGGGAATAATTTAAGATTTTTTCCAACTTGATTTACAAATATTTTTATGTAATTATATAGTATTACTTTTTTAAGCCACAGACTTAGCTCAATTGATTAAGAACTAACATATTTATAATAAGGACAAATGATCGAATTCTAACAATCGCAGTGTAGGAGTTCACTCTCTTTAGGGTGACTCATTGTGGGCATTAGGCAAAGTTCTCATAACTTCTTAACCGTGTGAGAGTTTCACTCTTTTTAGAGTAGTTCCTTGTGAACGCTGGGCAAAATCATTCTAGTTTCTTAACCGTTGAATCATCATGATTTACATATTCTCATGAGATTAAAGTATGGTGACTCCTGGGAGTGAGCTTCCCCTTTTGAAACAAGAATTTTTCAATGCATAAAAGAATTTGCCTCGTTAATCTATAAAAATTATAACACAAAAACTCATGTACAGCTCTCCGTACGATGTAGATGGACAAAAATATCATTTATTTTTAATAAAAATATCATTTATATTGAAAAAATATTATTTATTTTTTATACTATTATAATTCGAAAGTACCATTTATACTAAAAAAATATCATTATCTATATATACGAAAATATACGGATAGGAGACCATCTCAAAATATAAATATTTAGTGGAGCTGTGGAGGTGATGAAAAGCACTGGGTCGTCGATGCAGTAAACTTCTCTTTTCGTATATATCACAAATTAAATTGGTTTCTGCCTTGGTTTGGCCTGACAAGTTGAAATGAGATCATATCATAATAGAAGGTATTATCAACTCGATCTCCATCAACTTAATTTGGTCAAGTGACTCGAACTTCTTGGATGGCACATAAATACTTAATCCATTCTTTCTCTAATTTTTTTCATAGTTTTTCTTTTTAGTATGTTCTCCAATTTTTTTTTTCTATTTCATTTATAAAAAATATCTCACAAAATATTCATTATTTATTATCCTTAATAACATCATTTATTTATATTTTTTGTCACCATGATCCACTGTTATCTTTCATTATTATCATCAACAATATCCCTTATTTATGTTTTTTACCATTCATGATCTATCACTAATATAAGACCTTAACTCCACTCATAATACACTCAATAACTTTTATTAAAATTCATACTGAAGATTCTCAGAAAATAAATTTGGGAACAAAGAGAGTATAAATTAGGTTTTCAAGTATTATTATTATAAAAAACACAAATAATGCATATACACACAGTGGTTTTACCAATCTACATATTATATTTTTTTATGCGGATTCCATCGTCTGAACATGAAATTATGATCCACGACATCCCAGGATATATCACGGGAATTTGCGAAGGACTTCTACCAAGTCCAGTAAACCTGAATTATAGGTGCTACCCTCGAATATACTATTGGGCAATACACGATTATTCTAACTCGAATTCTCATTTATAACACACACATTCATGATTCAACAATTTTTAAACCCTCATTAAAAAAACAATTCTTAAGTGAAAGAATTTTTCACCAGGATAATTGATAGGATATAGCTCAACCTCTCAGGCCCACTAGCAGGCCCAAAAGAGCTAGGTCTGACCTAATGTTGCCCTACTCGGTTACGCCCGAATCACAGCCTCCAAACCCTAATTAAAGGCGGAGTCAAGGGCGAAGATAATGGGGTAACGGTGAAAATCATGGGCAATTATGGTAAAGATCATGGTCAGTTATAGGAGGATCGTGAGCCCGCCAAACAAGGGATTCGTTACAAGGTTTACGTCTATGTATAAATAGGAGTTAGATTGAAGGTAAAAGGGTTAGCAAATTACTGAATACTAGAGCTCTTGGAGATACTCATTATAATACAATTATAGTGAATATCTTGAGGACCATCACCTCCGTGGACGTAGATCTTTTTCTTGATCGAACCACGTTAAAACTCCTGTATTCTTTACTGCTTTCTCTAAATCTTTCATACCAACGTATACAGATTTATCATTGGCGCCGTCTGGGAAACTCTTTTTCTTTTTCGAACAAAAGTCGTGTTTTCTACAATTTCATGGAAAGGACACGCAAACACAAGTATCGCCGAGATGTCGGTAACAACCGCGAGAGGACGATCGTGTAGTCACACAACGCCGGAAAGAGGATCGCGGACGCTACCAACCGGTCATACACCGAGGGCTACATGGAGAATGCTTCCATACACCCTCGGGATGGTCGCCCAACGAGGAGGAAGATGCCGATCTCGAGCCGGTGAATGGAGGTTCACCGCCCCACGAGGTCCTCGGTCGGCGGTCCGAATTCCTCAATGCCAACTTCAATCAATTCCGAGTTTCCTCAACCGAGGACAAACGGAGCGGGCCTCAAGAGTGCCCGGTGGTGATTACAGCAACCGAGGTCGCTCACCTCTTCAAACAATCAACGCTCACCGCGCACAATGACCGCCCCAATACCCGGGTTCATTCACCCTCATACCTCCGCGGAGCCGCTTCTCCACCGACGTGATACCCATGTGAATGGGCGGGAGAGAAGAGGAAAGGCGGTCGAACTCCCTCGAAGAGACGACGACGCCGCTATCGATCTTCCACTCCTCGGGAGAGGATGGTAACGAGCTCCCGATTCGACCGGCACGGACGAATTATCTCTCTTTTCAAGGAGATTCGGATACACCGCCACCGCAGCGATACCGGGCTCCGAATATCGCTGCATACGATGGCCTTGGAGATCCTTCTGACTTCCTATTTGCCTATACCACCAACATGGCAAACCAAGGGATGGAAGATTTCCATATGTGTAAGGTCTTCCCCGAGGTGCTGATCTCCAACGCTCGACGTTGGTTCACCTCGCTCGCCGTAACAAAGATCCATTGCTTCAAAGACCTCATGGATCGCTTCAAATGGCGTTTTACCAAAAGATGCCGCCAACAACCTTCATCCGATCTGCATAATCCGCCATATGCGACGAGACGATGTCGAATTTCGCCTCAAGATTCATCATGGAATCCTTTAAAATAGATGAGAGTAACGATCTCTACATCATCAACGATTCAAGAACGGGATCCGACCGGTGCTCAATAAAGAGATCACCCGCGAATACCAAGAAGACGACTAGTCGTCTTTGGACCTTGGTTGACAACTTTGTCAAAGGGGACGAGTCGGACCGGAAGAGAGAGATCCGGGATGAGCGGATCGAAAGAAGGAAGCCGAGGATCGGGCCGAGGTGCCGAACGCAAGTGCGTTCGAAAGAATAAAAAGGCCCAAGAGAATCAAGGTGGGACCTCGCCAAACCCCGTAATAGCGAGCGCCCTCTACTCAAATCCGTATGGAAATATTTGAGCTTCACATCGAGCTTTTTCCAAAACCTCCTCCTATGAAAGGAGGATCCAAACAAAAGTCAACAGAAAGTATTGTGACTACCACCGTGGGTACGGTCATGATACGTAAGATTGCAAGTTCTTGAGCTCACGCAGTTGACGAGCTCGTCAAAGAAAGAGCCGAAGAAGTACATCGCCGACTGGGCCGGGTAATAAAAGCGCAGAGGAAAAATGGAGGTGGTAACAATCATGACCGATCTCAACGGCAGCCGACACGAAGATGACGAGGACGAAGGTCCCAATGCAATGGAGCAGTCTATGCTATAACCGGATCGCCGGTTGGTACGACGAGGTCGTCACTTAGAAATGAGGCTCTGAGGTCGACCCCGAGGAGCCGAAAAACAAGCGACTCGGGATGGAGAGAATATCGTGTTCTCCAAAGACGACCCAAGACTCAAGATCATGCCCCACCAGACGCCATTACTATACAAGCCGTGGTAGGCAACAAGAATGTACATCGGTCTACATTGACATCGGAGCCTCCGTTAGCATCATATTCCGTAGCTGCTCGATAAACTTGATGTTGGAGGAATTGTGTACATCCCGCACATTCCCATTGCGAGCTTTACTCAAGAGGCGGTTCAACCCGGCGCCATTACCCTTCCTACTACCGTAGGACGTGCTCCCAGGTCGGTTACCAAGGCCATTCAATTTTTCCTGGTCCGAGCTCCCTCTCCATACAACATTATCCTGGGAAGAGATTGGCTGTATGCAACCAGGGCCGTCTGCTCCGTGTACCACCTCACCATTAAGATACCCACCCCGGTGGGAGTGTTAAGCATTCAGGGTGACCAAACGGCAGCTAAAGAATGCCTACGAGTCTCAACCCAAGATGCGGCCTTACCTCAGGCCTAGCAATTACAGAACCCTCCGAAGTTGCCACCTCGGGATGACCTGACTGAGAATCTTCAGCTATACGACGACGACCCTTCCAAAGTTGTCAAGGTTGGCACCCAAGGTTCAGCCAATATTCGCCAACAGGTCATGCAGCTTCTAAGGGAATATAGAGATGTATTTGCATGGTCTCCATTGGACATGACCGGGTCTCGCTGAGCTCATAACTCATCGTCTCAACATCGATCCGGCTACTAAACCGGTTCGGCGAAAGAAAAGAAGTTTTGCCGCGGAGCTGCCCAGTCATAAGAGACGAGGTAACCCAACTCCGTGAGGCTAAAATCTCAGACGAGGTTAAATACCCAACCGGATGGCTAATCCAGCTGTGGTTCAAAGCCGAGAGGGATGGCGCATGTGTGTCGACTATACCGACCTCAATAAACACTGCCCAAAGGATTGTTACCCCCTCCCCGACATTGACAAGAAGGTGGAGGCATTGGTGGGGCATGAGATTTTCAGTTTCCTGGATTTATACAAGGGATACCACCAAGTCCTGATGAGCCCGGAGGACGCCCCCAAAACAGCGTTCATCACTGACTTCGGTGTCTTTGCCTACCGGAAGATGCCTTTCGGTCTGAAAAACGCTGGAGCTACCTACCAAAGGATGGTGGACGCGATCTTCAAAGATCACATAGGGGAAATTGTTGAGGTCTACGTCGACGATATAGTAGTCAAAAGCAAAAAAGCTGAGAACTGCGCCGTCGACCTCGAAACTATTCTTCAGCTCCTCAGGTCGGCCAACCTCAAGCTTAATCCCCAGAAGTGCACATTCGTGGTGAAGACGGGTAAATTTCTGGGATGCTGGGTTTCTCAAGAAGGCCTGAAAGCCAATCCTACCAAGGTGAAGACAGTGCTCGACATGCAGGTCCCAAGAACCATCCGTGAAATACACAAACTCACCGGATGCCTAGCCGCCTCAAGAGATTCCTATCTCGAGCTGCCGAGAAGCAGCTTCCCTTCTTCAAGATCCTGAGGAGAGCTCCAGATTTCACCTGGCAGGAAGAACACCAGGTCGCCTTCACGCAGCTGAAGGAATATCTCGCCGACCTGCCGACTTTATCCGCCCCAAAGCAAGGTGAAACTCTATTGTTGATCCGCCGCCTCGGACGAGGCAATCGAGGATCTTCGGTGCGAGATGAGATGGGACGGCAACTCCCCATCTACTTCATCACCGGCTCTCAAAGGACCGAGACGAGATACACCAACCTCGAGAAGGTAGCTCGCCCTGTGAACGCTAAGCGACGCCCGGCCTTACTTTCAAGCTCATTCGTCTGTGTACTAACGGACTTACCTTTAGGACAAGTCTTATCAAACCGGAGTCATCCGGACGATAGCTAAGTGGGCACTGGAGCTCGGCGAGCACGACATCTCGTACTCCCCCAGGCCGGCCATAAAAGGGCAAGCCCTCGCTGATTTCCTGGTGGAGATCAAATTCACCGAGGTCGTCTCTACCAGCGAGGTCACTCCCGCCCTCACGGCGGAGGAACCTGCCCTGCATCGCCTGCTGGTTGTTGGCAGATGTATGTGGACGGAGCTTCATGCAAGTCGGCCAGCGGAGCGGGCATCCTCCTCCTCGGCCCAGATAAGGAAGAAGTGACGTACGCCCTCCGGTTTACCTTCCCGACCACCAATAACGAAGTGGAGTACGGCAATCGATCTCGTGACTCCGCCTTGCAAAGGAATTGAAAGTGGACAAAGTCCGATATTTGGAGATTCCTGTGTCGTAGTAAACTGTGTCTTAGGCACATACGAGGCCAAGGAGGATCGAATGAAGCAATACCTTGAGAAGGCAAAAGAGATGTTGGCCTCATTCAGGTACTTCAGTATTCATCAAATCCCGCGAGGGGAAAACAGTCGAGCTGACATCCTTAGTAAATTGGCTTCATCATCGGCAAACCCACCAATGGAGGAAGTTCATTCCGTATATTGAGGCGCCCCATGTCGGCGTTATCGCAGGGTCGAGCCAAATGGACGACGCCCGAAGCATACCCGAAGTTGGCACACTACCTCGTGATCGGCCGGAGGCCAAAAGATGATGGTGAAATCCCGTATATCTCATATATGAGGGCTCTCTCTACCGGAAGTCTTACCTTCAACCCCTCCTGAGGTGCCTTGGGCCAGAAGAAGCCGACTACGTGCTTAATGAGATTCACAGAGGATCTTGCGGAAGCCACATCGGGTCACGGCTCTTTCAAAGAAGACGCTGAGGTCGGGATATTATCGCCCACCCTTATTCAAGAGATTCGCCGAGCTCGTCAAAAGTGTCCGGCGCCGCTTCACTCCACGGTCAAAAGCTACCCTGCATCGATCCGAGCACCTGCAGAGCCCATGGCCTTTCATGCAATGGGGATCGACATCGCTGGTCCGCTCGACCGAGCACCGTGTCGGCCGATATTAGTCGTAGCCATAGACTACTTCACAAAATAGGTCGGTGAGCCACTTTCGAACCTCACGAGCAAAAGGATTCGCACCTTTGTGTGGAAGAATATAGTCCGCCGCCGCATACCGCACATTCTCGGTCTCGACAACGGCACCCAGTTCGTCGACAAAAATTTCAAGGAGTGGTGCGAAGAGCTCCAGATCGATCAACGCTTCACCTCGGTCGCACACCCGCAAGCGAATGGCCAGACCGAGGTGACGAACCGCACGATTATACAAGGATTAAAGAAGAGGCTAGACCGAGCTAAAGGCGATTGGGCTGAAAACCTCCCCCAAGTCCTCTGGTCCTACAGAACGACACCTCGGACTTCGCACGGAGAAACGCCTTTCAGCTTGGTCTATGGAACTGAGGCCGTCATACCAGCTGAAATCGGCGCACCAAGCCCACGCACTCTTCACTTTGACCCAGATGGGAACGAAGACGACCTGCGGGCCAACCTTGATGCTCTCGAAGAGAAACGCGAACTCGCCTTCATAAACGAAGCTAAGTACAAAGGCCAGGTCGCACGGTATTACAACAAAAGGGTCAAAGCCTCCGCACTGCAAGTAGGCGACTTTGTCCTGAAAAATAATGAAGCCAGCAGAGCCGAACGTCTTAACAAATTGGATCCGACATGGGAAGGCCCATACCGAATTCACGAGGACCTCGGCAAAGGGGCCTACAAGCTATCTCACTTATCCGTGCGCTTATCCCTAACTCGGCATATCTCTCATTTAAGGAGGTACTTTACATAGTTTCGATTTCAGATCAGCCTCATGTTAGTCTCCTTACTTGCTTTGCCGAAATGCGATGTTATATACTTGTTGAATAAAATATTTATTTTTCTAATGAGTATTTCATTTCACCTCATTTCATTCATATGCGAACATCTATTCGATATACCGCATTTAACCTACACGAGGGGCGCCTCACGAAGATGAAAACCCACTAAGTAGGGTACTCACTAAGCGCTACCGCACTCGTAGACTACTCATTGAATTGAACGCCTCAAAGCAACGATACTGCACTACTCATTAATTTGAAAGTCTACATGCACGCATACGATTACTCATTGTTGAAAAATCTACATGTAAAAGACATCCAGATCGGATCTCATCAAATTATGCCCTTTATTTGGGAAAATATACACTTATATACAAGATAAATACATTTACGACCAAAACGAAGTCCTAAGCTATGTTTATACCTCTCAAGAGGAAAACGACACTTCAAACGAGTCTAAATACATTTATATCTACATACAAAGTTCTACGCTATATACAAACTCATTCGGGCTTTCGGGCTCCGCCTCGCCGAGACTCACCGAAGCTGAGGTAGTTCTGAACAAAATCCCCAGGTCGGCGATGAATACCCGGAATGAACTCGGTGCCTCCACCCAATCAATGATGACGGCACCACCGACCGCTTTGGGTGCGCCTCGACCCGACACGGGCGGGTTCCGCCCCGGGGGATGTGATCCTGTACTCGAGGCCACACCTCGACCCCGTGAGCCTGACGCCGGGCCAGGACCACGCCCTCGTCCCCGAACTGTCACCCTTCCACGACGACCGCCGCCTCGCACGCCTCGCCCGACCGCCGAGTGCTTTGTCCTCTAAGCGCCCCTTCGTGTGGACCCATTAGACGGAGCACTTCGGCGTGATCAGCGTAGCCGCCCTCCTCTTCAGGCTCTTCAATTATTGGACCGACGCCATGTAGACTCGCTCATGGTGGGCATACATCGCTTATGAACGATCTCGTACATTTGCATGTATTTCGTGATAGAGTCGAGGCGCCTTTAAACTTCTTGCTATTTGGCCCTCCTCATCCTCAAAGACCATGCCCTCCGCCAACAAGCTCGAACTCGATCGTCGGCTTCGTAAATGGTAGTTCCACCATCCGTGGATTACCTTCTCATACTCGATGCTCTTCCGAGATCCGAGCCACCTCTCTGCTTTGTCACCGAGCTGCTCCTCACATTGCATCACCGTCCTCGATCACATCACAGATAAATCAGCCCCCTGGACTTCGAGTTGTGTAATCCTTAATTTTAACGCCTCATTCTCGCCGAGGCGGACCACTTCAAGTCGACCTCATGCAACTTCGCTTTCGGTTCGGTGACGATGCCGAATGACATCCATGTCGGCGAAACCTCGAGTCACCGGCGGACCGACTCCTCCAGTACGTCAAATCTTCATCCTTCTCGACCAGAGCACCTCGAACTTCTTTCAGCTTTGTTAGTAACTCATGATCGAGTCCGAAGTATTGAGATGTGGAATGCTAGAAATAAACAAGACAAAAGGCATTTTAAGAAGATGTGTCTATTATTCAAAATAGAAGTTTGTACAACACAGGGTCCTATCGACCCCGACAAATCAGCCTATTACATTAGGTCCACTGACCTCAGGCTCATTGCCGGACTCACCGACCTCCTGCTGCGCCACCTGCTGCTGCTCCACCAAGGGCTGCCGATCTCCCAAGGACGTCCGAGCTCGGTCCCGCCTCCTCGGTTTTGGCTCTCACCTCAGCAAGGAATGCTTGAAGCTCTACGTCTTCATCTTCCTTGTACTGAGTTACAGCCTCCGCCGTCAGGAGCGAGGCAGAAGATGCCAAGGCATCCACCACGGGGAAGGAGGTCGCCCCGACGATTATGCGGGCGTAATTCATGCATACCTCCCGAGGTGCGACCTCAACCCAACCGTGCTGGGCCTTGTCAAAATCAGGTCTCTCGGCCGCCAATTTCTCCAGGTGGGCAGATATCACCTGCGGCCTCATTACAGCTACCAGGTCGGAGATGAAGGAGGAAAACTCTCCGACTGATAAGCTCACTTGGCGAAGGCCCTCAAGATAGGTCCTCGCCACGCCAAGAAGGCACTTGTCTGGCGCCGCCTTCTTCTCCGCCTCGGCAGCCTCCTCCCGCGCTCTCCACTTGCACGGGCCACCCGTAAGGCCCGGTCCTTCTTCTTTAGGGCGCTCTCAGCGGCCGCCTTTGCAACTTCGGCGTTCGCCTTTGCAAGTTCGGCGTCCGCCTGGCAAAGGTCCAACATGGATTCAAGAATGCCCTCGAGCTTCAAAGAATGCCGCTTTTCTCCATGGCTTCAGATTGCGAGGCGCTCAAAGAACAAAACCGGCCATGCGGTGCATCTCACCTGCCACCGAGCCGCATCCTGAATATAAAACAATTAGCAATGCGTAACAACAAAATTACAAAGGAGAAGAGCAATGACTTATACCTTTGGGAAGGATAAAGGAGTCTTTGAAGCGGCACTCTCGAAGGATCGGCCATGAACCTCGATCTCGGCGTCGGGCTCGAGGTCGCCCGAGGCGCGTCAAGAAGTCCTCGGTGTCCACCACCACCACGGGCTGCTGGGTGGACTCGCCTCGCCTCGCCTTCTTCCTCGCCGGATCCTTTCGCTCAGATGGTGCAGGGCACGTCGAGCCCGCTATATTGACTTCTCTGCTAGGATCAATCTTCACTGCATACAGAATAAGAATTTCGTTAGCACAACGAAATCGACGGGAAGGATAAAGATAAGAAGGTTGCCTCACCCAAATCGGACTCGACATCGGGCGCTCGCACCTATAAACACTCAGCCCAGCATTGTTCAAGTCATCCTCGGTATAATTAATCGATAAGATCTCACCCATATCATTCAACATCTTCTCCATGGGGCCCAGGGGATTGATTTTCACGTCCTTCATCGTACCGAGGCCCCACTCATACCTCGGATACCCCTCAGCCCGCAGAAAGAAATATCTATTTTGCCAATGGGATACCTTCGAGGGGGACGCTATCTTAAACTTCAGGCGAGGTGACAGATAATACACCCCTCCTATAGACTTGATGCTAAAAAAACGCATCAAGACTTCAAAAGAAAACTCCTCGCCTATGCCATAACAGGCCAGCCCTAGCCCAACTACCGACCTAATAGAATTCGAGGTCAGTTGGCATATGGGGATCCGAAAATACTCTTGAAGGTTAAGGAAAATAGGGGCAAAAGGAAACCTAAGCCCAGCTATTAAACTATCTACAAAAATGGTAATAAACCCCTCCGGAGGGGCCATCGCCCTATCATTGGGTTTCGGCAGACACCACCATGCATCCTCTGGAATGTGGTATTTCTCCACAATCTCCAAAAGCTCCTCTGTCGTTAAAGTTGACCTCGCCGCACCAATCCTGAGGCCATCCCATACCGATGACACCGGCGGAACCCTAGAACTAAGTCCTATAGATTTACCTAGGCGGTTGTGGCATATATAATCCTTCACATCGAATCGGGCGCCGTAACCCAAACCGAACCGTAATTATCGAGCGAGAAGAGGAATGAGAAGATGAAGAATACATACTTACTTTATCCGAGCGAGATATCCGACTTCTTCAACAAAGTTTGAAAGATGAATTAGGAATTTCTCGGTATGCTCGAATAAAGCGTCAAGAAGAAAATGAACAGTTGCCTCATTTGGACCTATTTATAGGACAAATGGCGCCTAAAATCTGCCGTTTCGTTTATCACACGTGCCTATCCGCGATTGGATGTGTAATCGACGCGCGCACGCTGTTCGAAGCGCCCAACTACCGCCTGGCGCGTATGACGTACTCTATGGTAAGACAGACCGCCAGTCTGATCACGTAATGATTACATTGAGCTCGGACCTCGGACTACGCCCATGTCCTCCTCAGACCGGCAGAAGCCATTCAGGTCGGACCTCGGCGCCCTCCGTAGCGCAGAGTCATACAGTCGCACTCGCCTTCCTTCACCTACCCCCAAATCAGACCTCGGTTCCCTGCCAACGAACATCACCCCTTACAAGAGATTCTCCTTCAGGTTCGGACCTCGACGTCCTCCAGAAGAAGCGAAGCCGCTTACACCAAACCTCGGTGTAACCTATACAAAGACCGCTATCCAGGTCATAATTCGGCTTCCTTTTGCAGCAAGAGATCGAGAACCTTCAACGAACAACTTCAGCCAAGCAACATCCCGCCTCGGCAAAGCACATTCTCCGCTTCACCTCGGCAAGGCTATTCCTTGACTTTTCGGGGGGCTATGATAGGATATGGCCCAACCTCTCAGGCCCACTAGCAGGCCCAAAAGAGCTAGGCCTGACCTAATGTTGCCCTACTCGGTTACGCCCGAATCACAGCCTCCAAACCCTAATTAAAGGCGGAGTCAAGGGCGAAGATAATGGGGTAACGGTGGAAATCATGGGCAATTATGGTGAAGATCATGGTCAGTTATAGGAGGATCGTGAGCCCGCCAAACAAGGGATTCGTTACAAGGTTTACGTCTATGTATAAATAGGAGTTAGATTGGTAAAAGGGTTAGCAAATTACTGAATACTAGAGCTCTTGGAGATACTCATTGTAATACAATTATAGTGAATATCTTGAGGACCATCACCTCCGTGGACATAGATCTTTTTCTTGATCGAACCACGTTAAAACTCATGTGTTCTTTACTGCTTTCTCTAAATCTTTCATACCAACGTATACAGATTTATCAATAATAATTTGATCGGTCAAATATAATATAAAACACAACAATGGTCTTAATAATAATAATAATAATAATAATGGTTTCGACATAAGATATATTTAATTTATTAGTTTTTTCTGGTTGAAAAACACGCTCCGACCTAAATTGGACGAAGCTCAATCCAAATTCATTTATAATGAGTGGGTTGTTCGAGCATTCTTGTGTTGGATAAGAAATTACTACACCCTTTGTGTCTCGCACATTCTGCAGAAAGTTCATTAAATGCCACATGTAATTATATATTTATTGGTATGCATCACACATTACATTTAGTGCATTATAATATAGTACTATACTCCTCCATTTTTTTCAAGTGTTTTATTAATATTTTTGTTTTTGTTTTCTTAGTAAATGTCATAATTCACAATTTGAGAGTAAAATTATCATATATTTTCTATTTAACGTTATTTAATATTCTTGGAATTTAATAATTAGTTGTATGAATATATTTATCTTGGTAATTAATGAGATTGCAAATGTGAATTTATATATTTTCTTGATTTATACGATTTGAAGGTAGGAGACACTTAAAAAAGAACGGATGATGTATGTATATATATATATAGTGGTTGGTTATATAGAGAATTACATCTAAGATAATAAATAAGAACTTATCATCACACTTGATTCATCTAATCTAATGGATCATATTTAATTCATGTTTTAAAAAAAGTTTGACTATTTTTTATACTATTTTTATGGTTTAAAACGTGTTAGGGGCATAAAGGTCAATATAAAGATTCATTTAGTCCTAATTTTTTGCATAATCCCTGATTTTTTGTCCATGTGCAATTCACATTCTCTCTGAAATTAATAATTGTGCATACGATATTAATGGTTGTGCATATGATTGTAAGTTTTATACGAAATAAAATAATAATTAAAAATCAAACTTACATAATTGAGAACCCTTATTTGAATATAACGTAAAATTTTTATTTTTGCCTTAAAATAAAGATCACAAATAAGAATTTCGCATCGAAAATCCCACAATTAGTTGGTGAAAAAAAATAATGATATACAACTATGCTTATTTTCGTGACTAAACTAATATGCATAATTAGATAGTAGTTGTGCATTGAACAAAATCCATATCATTAATTATGTGGATGAACAGTATCCAGATAGCATATTCGTGAATATTGCACAACGATCATATAGGAATGCATAAAACAAAGTTTACTATATTAGGAGTTAAATACAATATAGATGCGGATAATGGTTGTTGTATGCGTGAATCATGATGTTAATTACGTAAATATATTTTCAAAATATGCATGTTGGCCTCATGCACAATAAACATTTATATTGTGCATAATATTATATAATAAATGCATAAATTGAACTGAATGAAAAATGGAATTTTACAATGAAATTCTCATAAAAAATATACTACGCAAGTTGAACATTTCAATACACGAAAATATGTAATATGCTTTCATAAAGACCATAAAATTTGAACTAGATGAAGAAAATAAATATTTACAAGTAATCATCTACCATTGATAATTATAAGAATTCCCCAATTTAAGGAATAAATCGGTTACACTGAAAACAAAAAATACAATAATAACTTTATTAATAAAATCTGTCAAAAATATCCTAAAATAACATTAAATCTAAATTATCGGATACACCTAATGATGCAGCCCGTGCTGCCCAAGGTTCGTTGATTCCATACCCGGTGTGTATTCCTATTGGGCCGGTTACAGAGCATGAGTTAAGAAGTTCAAGAGGAAGTTTGATAGGCTTAATCCAAGAAGTGTGGGAGCAATAGCTGTACAAGAAGCCCATTGGAGAGATTGGACCGAGCAGCCCAGATTAATCAATTTAATTATGACGCATGAGCTTAATTTTTGAAGACTTTTAGTATCTTAGTTTCTGGCATATATGGGCCACGTTTTTTTCATGTATTTTCACAGCCCATTTAGATGATAGATTATCTAGTTTCCTGATTTATTTAGGTCTCTTCTTTTAATTAGTTTCCTACTTTGATAAGGAGTTCTTCTTTGATGAGGATTAGAGTTTAATTTTCAGCCTATATATAGGCTTGTAAGGGGGACAAAATATTCAGCTTTTGATTTCCAATATATGTGAGTTTTATTCTCTCTTCAAGAGCTCTTAGAATTTCTTGAGATTTGTCAAGTAATTTTTCACGTCCCCACTCCGGATAACCCGGACTGGAGGGTGACTAATACTAGGAATAGTATTTGGGGTTCACGAAGGCTAATATAAAGGCACATATCGAAAGTAAACTAATATGCTTGAACATAACATAAGGTGATATCAAAATAAATCAAGTGGTTTAGGCCATCAGACCCAAAGGTCAGCAATGGTCTGACGGACCTCAACAGTGCTTAACATCATACATAACATAAATAAGTTCAGAGTTGTAGCGGAAAGTGTGTGAATACATATATGAAGATATGTATTCAAGGTGAAACCCAATTCTTAATAATGTAACAAGGACACTGGACTCCTCAACACTTCCTCCATCACCATCGTCAGAGCTCAACCTGCACATTTAAAAACAAACGTGCAGGGCTGAGTACAAGTAATGCACTCAATGGACTTATGCCGAAAACATTTTTCATAATTGAATTACACTACCAATATCATGGTAAGACACAAGGGTTTTAGTTGAAATGCCTTGTGCTTACTAAAACATTTTCAGTTCGTAAAAGTCGCTCGGCCGAGCATTTTTCTTGGTGTGTATGATCCGTATCCCTAATCTCATTGCATCATAACATCATAGTTCAAACGTCGTGAAGGAGGCCTCCCTCTACGACGCCGTGACCGGCCGTGAATTGTCCTTACAGCACACAGTCACTCTCAAGTGTATACGTTAATCCTAGCCAGGCATCGTCTTCCGACATAGGATCCGATATCGATTTCATAACTGGGTTGGGCGTGACCCAACAAAATTCATAACATTTCATATCATCATATCATTTCACAACATTACACATCATTCATTCCGGATAGGATCCATACACAAAACAGAAATATTTTTGGCAGGTAATATTGTAAACATTTATCAACAGTTGAAAATAAGCATCGTAAATAAATTCATTTGGAAATAATTTAAATAAGAAGCTCGTATTTTGATTTAGGAAAAGAAGCCCCACCTGGACTATGGTTCGTCTTAATTTGAGTCCTAGGTTTGATTCCTCGTCACTGTCCGGTTGTCACGTTCGCGTCCACACCTTTGCGTAAAAGCGAGGGTTTAGTACGTCGTTCACGTTTCTCGAGACTCTCAAAGTCTAAGATAAACTTTGATATTCAATATCGATATAAACTGAATTCCTTAACGAATTCAATACGCTTTTCAATTACGTATTTCAATTGAATTGTTCTCGTCTTTCGAGATACGTTCAATTATTTCGTTTTAACCTTTCCGGTTTAAACGTTCAACGTATTCATACGTTTCCCGATATAAGGATTTCATTTATGAAATCTTTTTCTTACTAATGAGGTATCTTACCTAATTAGTACGTCTTACGTGTATTAGAGTATTTATCGAACGTAGATTCGTATGTTTGACTTTAAAAAGTCAAAGTCAACAAAGTCAACAATTTTGACTTTTCAAATAATAATTTCTTACTAATTCGTAATATAAATCGATTTTCAATCGATTTCTTTCGTAAAGTCCTAATTCTCGATTTGTCACGTAAATCGAAGGATTTTATTAATATTTTTCTCAAATATTAATCTTTTAAATCATTAAACCTTATTTCGTTTATAACGTTATTAAATATAACGTTTCGTCCCAAACATAATAATCTATGTTTATAAAATTTTATAAAAACCAAATATGCCTAAAGTAATATTTAGACATATAATTTATTATTAAACTTGATTAAAAAGGATTTAAAAATCCTTATAAATATTAAAAAGCTTACGGTAATTTGAAATAATTACCAAATGATTTTAATTTTTTTCTAAATTCATATAGTGTATTACTATACACTATGGTCATTAATATGTATTAATATCACCCAAATGATATTCAATTATCACCTTATTATTCATAATAGGTCACGGTAATATCAATTAATTATGAAATAATTGTCCAAAATTTCCAAAATTTTTATACTATTAGAACAATGTCCCAACATTAATATATAACATATTTATAACCTATAGTCCATCATAAACAATTATTCACCATGGAATTAATCCTATAAGCTCACGGTAATTCGAAAATAATTACCAAATAATTCCTAAAAATTCCAATAAAATTATATCATGCTCAAATATTATAGTATAACAATATAACATCATAACATTAACCAAAACCATTTGAATCATCACCTTATGGAGCATAGGTGCTCACGGCTTTTTTTATTCTTATAGGTATTTGGTTTCCAAAAATTCTAACAATTATACACTATGCTTATATACTATAGTATAACATTATAACATCATAACATTAACCAAAACCATTTGAATCATCACCTTATGAAGCATAGGTGCTCACGGCTTTTTGGATTCTTATAGGTATTTGGTTTCCAAAAATTCTAACAATTATACACTATGCTTATATACTATAGTATAACATTATAACATTACAATATTCATCAAAAACCAATTAAATCATCACCATTCTTGAGCTTGAGCTCACGGTTTATTTGATTATAAATGGTAATTGATTTCCAAAAATTCCAACAAAATCATGTAACAAATAATCAATATACTAGATCATCAATATACCATTGCATGTTCAAAATAAAAATCATACACAAATTTATACCTTTATATAGCTCACGGCACTTTCTAAAATTCATGCATTTGATTTTCAAAAATTCTAATAAATTCATAGAACATATAATCAAGGTCCTAGAGCATTAATATGTCATTACATGCTTAAAATAAAAATTATACACCAATGTATATGCTTATATAGCTCACGGTATTTTGAGAAAAATAGGCCTAGGGTTTTTCAAAAATTCCAATTAAATTACTATGAGCTCTAAACATATCATATATCAATAATCCATCCTCAAAAATATTTTAAACATAATCGGTCCTCAACAAAATATTTTTATACATTTTCGAAAATAATTTATAAACAAGATTCATGGTTCAAACATAATATATATATGCTAGATCCTTTCAAATATTTCATATGCAATAACCTATGTTCATCCAAACATACATTTCCTATTTTTAACAATAAAAATCATCAAGAACATCTAAGTGAACAATAGCTCATACATAAGAACATTAAAAACACATACATACACAAGAACATGTTCGACTATTTTGTAACCATGGGAGATGAAAATCGGTACTATGGTCTTGTATTTACCTTTGGAATAGAATGGGTTTCACAAGAACAATGTAGTGTATCAAGTTTTGGGAATGGATGAAGAAGAAAGGAGAAGAAAATTTTTGAAATGGGGAGAGAGGTGTCTCGGTTTTTGGCTGAAGAAGATGGAGAGGATGGAGAGAAAAATGAGTTCCAAAAGTTTGAATGAGAGATAATGAAGTGAATGGGGTGAAGGGGAAGAGTCCCTCCCCTATGTATCTCTCTCTCTCTCTCGCCTCTCACACACAAATAATAATAAAAATGGCTGCAAATTGGTTAGTGGTTTAAGTGATGATTAGGGTGTGCCAAAAAGCCTCTCCATGCATTGGGCAAAAGAAAAAGTAAAATCATGTTTGTTCAAGGGATGATGGCCGACGGCTATATGGGTTAGAAGGGGTGGGATTTTATTTTATTTGATCCATAATACAATGTATTAACCCCTATATAAATCATAGATATAAAATACATGCCAATTAAATAATTAAAACACCACTTAGTAACATATACGAAAATTGGCGTGAATTATGCATAAAAATATAAGTCACGCCTATTAATATTACACAAGTCATTTTCGTGCTAAACTTACTCATATATGTCATAACATATAGTTTAGATAATAAATAATAGCATAGGATAATTTAATGGTATCATTTTATGTGAGAAAACCCTAGTTTTCAAAGTTAGGGTTTTCGAAAATTAGGAATTGTGATTATCGAGTTCTATAGCTTTATTATTGATTTTAATTCTTAATAATACTGTATTTATATAAAATAAAAATAGGAAATTAATTATAATAATTTCCGGATCATTAAACCTATTTTTCAAAACGTCTCTAGACGTTGACGTTCAAAACGTCTCAAAACGTTCATAATCGACTCATCTCAAAATGGTCGCAGTAAGTTCGTACTTACTTTATAAATAATATTCCATTAATATAGGAATTTAATTCTAAGCTTCGCTGCTTAGAAAATTTCATAAAATACTGACGTTCGATACGCAATCGACGTTAAAATAATACTGTCGAACCACTGCGTATTATTCTATTCCTTAATTCACAATCCTTAGTGAATATAAAATGGAATTAGTTATTACGATACTGAATCGAAATCAATAATCGATGTCATTAAATAAAATACGGCAAAACCCTAGTTTACGGGTTTAAAATACCGTAATTAGACGTTCGTTTCTTCGGAATATTACATTCCACCCCCCTTAAAAGAAATTTAATCCCAAATTTGCATACATCTAGAAAAATAAATTGGGGTATCGTTCTTTCATCGCGTCTTCAAGCTCCCACGTGGCTTCTTCTTGTCCGTGGTGTCTCCACAACACTTTGACTAATGGAATCGACTTACTCCGCAGTTGCTGAACTTTATGGTCGAGTATCGCTGCGGGTTCTTCTTCATAGCTCATGTCTGGCTTGAGGATCACGTCGTCTTGATAGATCACGTGTTTTGATCGTGTACGTATTTTTGTAATTGTGATACATGAAAAACATTGTGCACATTCCCCAAATTTGGCGGCAGGGCCAACCTATAAGCTACTGGACCTATCCTCTCTAGGATCTCATATGGTCCTATAAAACGGGGTCTCAGCTTTCCTTTTAGTCCAAACCTGACTATCCCTTTCGATGGAGAGACCTTAAGGAACACTTTGTCTCCATCTTCAAACTATAGCTCAGATCTACGCGTATTAGCGTAAGATTTCTACCTATCTTGAGCTTCTTTTATCCTCAGCCTAATTTGTCGAACGATCTCAATCATCTCGTTCACTGCTTCTGGCCCTATGATTGTCCTCTCACCTACTTCATCCCAATAAAACGGTGATCTACACTTCTTGCCATATAAGGCTTCGTATGGAGCCATACCAATCGTCGCTTGATAGCTGTTGTTGTAGGCAAACTCAATAAGGGGTAAAATATCTTCCCACTTTGCGCCTCGATCCAACACTACTGTTCTCAACATATCCTCTAGCGTCGGATCGCTCGCTCGACCGCCCATCGATGCGTGGGTGAAATGCCGTACTGAAGTTCAATTTCGTACCCAATTCCCTTTGCAGGCTAATCTAGAATCTGGATGTGAACTTGGAGTCTCTATCGGAGGTGATAGATTTTGGCACTCCGTGCAGTCATATAATCTCCTTTACGTACAGCTGGGCTAACCTTTGAGATCCATAGGTACTTTGAATTGGTAGAAAGTGAGCACTCTTGGTAAGTCTATCAACAATTACCAACATAGCGGTGTTTCCTCTTTTTGATTTGGGTAAGTTTGTAACGAAATCCATCGTTATCTCATCCCATTTCCACTCGGGTATTTCCAACGGCTGTAACTTTCCGTATGGGCGTTGGTGTAATGCTTTCACTTGCTGACAAACAAGACAGCGTTCTACGAAAGAAGCTATGTCTCGTTTCATTCCTTCCCACCAAAAATTTTCCTTCAGGTCCTGGTACATCTTAGTACTGCCTGGGTGGGCGGTGTAGGGTGTATCGTGTGCCTCACTCATGATCTCATTCTGTAGCTCTACATCGTCTGGAACGCATATCCTTCCTTCAAACAATAAGGCGTTGTCCGACGCTTCCTTGAAGTTCTTAAATCCTTCAGACCTTACCCTTTCTCGGATCTTTTCTAACTTTTCCTCCATCCTTTGTCTCTCGACAATCCTTTTTCTTAAATCAGACGTCAATGTGAGTGTAGCAATACAACTCGTGATCATCTTTGGTCGTTCTACCAGTTCAATTCTCATTCTTTCAAACTCTTCAACGAGTTTCTTTTCTTGTGTTAAGAGACATCCTAGTTTGGTTTGACTCTTACGACTTAAGGCGTCAGCTACTACATTCGCTTTGCCCGGGTGATAGTTAATACCACAGTCGTAATCCTTCACTAGTTCGAGCCATCTTCTTTGCCTCATATTCAAATCTCTTTGCTCGAAGAAGTACTTCAAACTCTTATGATCTGTGAAGATCTCACATCTCACTCCATAGAGATGGTGTCTCCAGATCTTCAGTGCATGAACTACTGCGGCTAATTCCAAGTCATGAGTTGTGTAGTTCAGTTTATGTGGTCTGAGTTGTTGGGATGCGTATGCTATCACCTTTCCTTCTTGCATCAAAACACAACCCAGTCCAGTCTTAGAAGCATCTGTATAGACTACATATTCCTTGTCCACTTCTGGAACTGCTAGCATTGGTGCACTTGTCAACTTTTCCTTGAGTTTTTGAAAACTCGCCTCACATTCTTCGGTCCAGTTGAACTTGATCCCCTTCCGAGTAGCTGGGTTATTGGCCTTGCAATCTTGGAGAATCCTTCGATGAATCTCCGATAGTAACCAGCTAGTCTTAGGAAACTTCTAATCTCATGTTGAGTCCTTGGTGATTTCCATCCTTGCACTGCTTCTACTTTGGCTGGATCTACTTTTATGCCTTCTGCAGACACGATGTGTCCAAGGAACATTACTTCCTTTAGCCAAAACTCGCATTTGCTGAACTTAGCAAAAAGTCTTTCATCTCTCAAGGTTTGCAACACTATTCTTAGATGTTCCTTATGATCCTCTTCATTCTTTGAATAGATAAGGATATCATCTATGAAGACCAAAACGAATTTATCCAAGTATGGATGAAATACTCTATTCATAAGGTCCATAAATACAGCTGGTGCATTGGTTAGTCCGAACGGCATAACTATGAACTCATAGTGACCATATCTGGTTCGGAATGCAGTCTTAGGTACATCTTCCGGCCGTATTTTCAGTTGATGGTAGCCTGACTTGAGATCAATTTTCGAGAACACACCTGCTCCTCGTAATTGATCAAACAAGTCGTCAATCCTTGGTAAAGGGTATTTGTTCTTTAGTGTCATCTTGTTTAGCTCCCGGTAATCGATGCACATTCTCAAAGAACCATCCTTTTTCTTGACGAACAAAACAGGCGCTCCCCAAGGTGAAACACTAGGCCTAATGAAACCTAGATCCAACAATTCTTGAATTTGGATCTTCAGTTCCTCCAACTCCTTTGGGGCCATTCTATAGGGCGCCTTCGACACTGGAGCCGATCCGGGTTCCAAGTCGATGGTGAACTCTAATTGTCTATCAGGAGGTAATCCTGGTAGATCTTCGAAATACGTTCGAGAATTCTCGAACAACTTCTATGTCTTCAACCCTCGTTTCTGGTTCATCCTCCCCATTCAGGTAGACGAGAAACGCATGGCATCCTTTCTGGTTTATCATCCTTTTCGCCTTCAGCGCCGACACAATCGGGATTCTCCTTCCCATGCTGATTCCATGAAAATGCGTAGCCTCTTGTCCAGGAAAGTGAAACGAAATTTTCCTTTCCTTGCAAAGAATCGTGGAATGATTTCTAGCTAACCAGTCCATTCCTAGGATTATATCTACGTCACCCATGGGTATTATGTTCAGATCATTTGCCAGAACTTTAAGTGATCCTAAAGTCAACTCTAGGTTCGAGCAGACATGTGTGACAGTCATAATCTGTAATACCTCAAATTTTTAATCAGTAATTAAAGAATAATTAAGTGTTAATTAGGGCATTGCATCCTTAATCCAAAAGAAAACAGAAATATTTATGATCTAAAATATATAATGACTCTTAATAAAATAGAATATGATTAACAATTTAACTATAAACTTATGAATGAAAGATTTTGTTTAAGAATTTAAAATAATGTTATGGTTGATTATTTGATCTTAAATGATCAAATAAATTCTATAATTGTTGGAAATTTTAAATTCTTGCTATTTGAGTATTATATTTTCATGTTATATAGTAAATATAATTACATGAATGTATAGTTATGAAATGTCCTAAAGTAGTGAATTAAGAATATAGGATATATATATATAAGTGGAATTAATAACATAAGATAGAAAGTAACCATACCTAATACATTATTAATATTATATATATATATATATATATTAAATATATATATACATGCATGTTCTAGAAACCAAGTGACTAAGCACTTGCATTTATTTATTTCTTGAAGAGCAAGTATAATCATTTATAATAAGTGATGAATAATCTTCAATTTAAATAAATGAAAATTTAAATAAATTTGATCTATAAATACACTATCATACCACTCTTGAAATTTTTCCAAAAATTCCCAATCCTACACACTAAACTCACACACACTACACACACTTGGGTGAAATTTTTTTTTTAGCTAAATCCTTACTTCTAAGCTTGATTCCAAGAATAATAAGGTATGATTTTGATTTATCTCCAATCTTTAAGCATGAATTTTGTTATATATTTATAAAATTCTTGAGCATGTTAGTTGTATAATTTTAATAGGTTTGTGAAAGTCATGAATGGATATTGATGTTATAGTTAAGAATTGATGATTTAGTATGGAATTGATGAATTGATGGTGGTATAGTTGTAGAAATTATGTTGAATTTAAAAAAACCTTATTTTATATGCTTAGGCCAATATAAGGAATTATTGATGTTATATTAAAAATAAGTTGTGATTATATGTTTAAAGCATGCTTAGATTAGTAAATGGGAAGAAAAGATAGAAAATAAATTTTAGAATATATATAATATATATATATATGTGTTCGAATTTTATTTTTTTAAAAAAAATAGGGAAGTGATGTATTGATTTTATTTTCTTCATTTAACTTAATATATGAGTTTAATATGATGTCTTGAGTATTATATGAATTTATTAGAATTTTCTAAGTTTATATGTTGAAATTGAAAAATTTTAGTTTAGGTGCTTAAGTGTTAAATATAGGTTAGAGTTAATATATGTTGCTAATATTGATGGTTAAGCTTACACATGTTATTAAATTGAGAAATTGGAAAGAAATTTTGAGAAATTATGATTTGTGTATTTAATAGTATAAATTTCAAAATTTTAATGAAAAGGGGAAATTTATTTCTAATGTTATTCTTTATAAATCTTATGATTTGTGAATATAGTATGTAAATAAGGACTAATGAAGCTTAATAAAGGATGTTAGAATTAAAAATGTGAAAAGTTGAAATTTATAAACATAGTAAGTTGAAAAGAAAAGTTGATGACAAAGAAAATAAATTATATGTTGATAAGTGATAAAAAAATAATTGATATACCTAAAAGTATACTAATAGTAATAAAAATACTAATATTAGCAAAGATAAGTGCCTACAACCTAATTATGTGAAGAGTTTAACGTAGGCGATTAATTGAAAATACTATGCTTGAACAACTTAAGAAAAGAATATAATGTTCAGATAAAGGATGCAATGACCCGAAAAGACTTAAAATTTCCGTAATAAAAAGTTTAGGCAAAAATTTGTCTAAACAAAACCTAAGAAATGAAAAAGAAAAGAAAGAGAAATTTTAGTTAGATAAATAAGAAATATTGTATATGTATACTAATGTTATCAAATAATTAAAGGTACATCGAGAAAGGGGAAGGCAGTTAAGAAAGAAGAGGAAGGAGAAACAGGAGGAATAATAAAGCTTACCGACTAGGAAAAACAAGTGGGCTTTCGAACTAAATAATAGCACGTGCTAATTTATATTGTTTCATTATGTATACTGCATGACTTTAAATTTATTGACTTGCCAAATGTTGAGCATGAGCATGAGCATGATGCATTGTCTGTCCACGAAAGAGAAAGAAAGAAAAAGAAAGAATGAAAGAATATACCGACGTCGGATAGCGACCTTTGGGTCATAGTGTGTTTGAGAAGGAGGCCTACTTCTCAACACATAGACAGAATCCGTGGATATGGAAAGAGAAAGATGTCTGCAGACAAAGATCATGCATATGCATTTGTTTTAAAATTGTGAAAATGAAAGCAAGTAAGCGTTCACTTTGAAAAGAATGCACATGTTTTTCACTAAAACCCCTGTGTATTGCAAAGTTATGGCAAGTCAATCTTATAGCTCTAAGAGCAAAATTTTAACTGTTTTCGGCATGTGTCCACTGAGTGCTTATGTACTCATGCCCTGCATGTATTTCTAAACATGCAGGTTGAGCTTGAATTTCGGAGATGGAGTTGGAACGGAATACTGTGGTTTTTGTTCACAAATGCTACTATGTTGTGAATAACTTTATGATCAAATTACTCTATGTCAATGTTGGTAATAGTGGAGTTGAACTCCTTATTATATTATGGTTGGTAATGTCTTTGGTTGAATGGTCATTTTGATCTGTGATTAAAGTGAAGTCAAACTCGTTATATCCTTGTTTATTGATGTCTATTTGATTGGATTATAGTTATGATTTTTTGGAAATTCTTGAAGTTGAAATGGTTTAGTTCTACTGTGTTGAAAGTTATATTGGAAAAACCGCTATTCATTTTGTGGTTTTACTGACAAGTATGAACCTTATGTAAATCGTTATACTTTGTTGCCGGAGTTATATGTCTTCACACATGTAACTCAACTACCCTTTCTGTTGCCATACTCTGACATGAAAAATGATTAGGCGATTGTCGTCTTGGTGGAGAGGAAGCCCTTCCGTAAAAAGATTTACTGTTGTTGGTCATTTTAATTCTGTTAGTTCTTGTGTTCATTTGATTCTATGGAACTTATTTATACTATTTGGACCAACATTTAGATTTCTGATGACAACATTCCTTAATTGATCTTCTGAATTATGGTCAACTCAACTTATGGGAAAGTCTTACACTCTCATTAGTCCTAATCTTTTATGATAAGTCTCTAAGTCACAGCCTAATCTCTGGGTTAAGAAATTGGGCTGTGACATAATCCCTCCTATAGGTGAAGAGATTCTCATATCCTGACTTGCCCTTTCAGACCTAAGTCCCAACATTTCTACACATGATTTGGCTATAAAAGAATGCGAATCACCCGTATCGAACAATATAATAACAGGTACGTTGAGAAGGACTCCCATACCTGCCAGGTTTCCCTGATTTTGTTCGTTCTGCCTCCGGTGTAAGGCATACGCTCTAGCCTTTACCGGCTGAGGCTGATGGGGTGCTTGCCCTCTTTGTCTCTGTTCTTTGCTGGGTTGTGGCTGTTGGCGTTGTCGCGGTGGTGGTCGCCTTGGTTGTTGAGGTTGCTGCCACTTTATTCTTGGAGTTCTTTGTTGGGGTTCTTTGTTGAGGCTGGGGTTGGAATTGTGGCGGAGGTTGGGGCTGGAACTGTATAGCCCTGAGCGGCTGGGCATTGCCGGGTTGATTTGCCCTCACAATCGTGTCCGGGCGTACCCCTGGGCAATTGTTGGCGTAGTGCCCTCTCGCTCCGCACTTAAAGCAATTCACATTGCCTGCCATGCACATTCCTTTGTGCATCCTATGGCATTTAGGGCATGGAGGAGCCCTCGTTTGTTCTTGTGGGCCTCTTGCCGGAGGAGCAAAAGCTGTCCTCTTCCAACCCTGCCCTGGCTGTGCCACGTTTCCTTGCCAGGGTCGCTTGTTGTTTGTATTCTCATAGTTTCCTCTGTTACTATTTCCACGACTCGCTTCCCACTTCCCTTTTCCTTTGTCCATTGAATTCTGCGTCTGGGTTGACACCGGCTTGTCTTCAGGCATTGCTGCCTCAATATCTAGGGCTCGTGCAAGAGCCTCGGTATAGGTCAGGTCTCCATGGCTGGCGAGAGACATCCGTATCTCTGGCCTTAGACCTGATCTGAATTTCTCTGACATTTTCAGGTCGGTGTCTACTTGTTCCGGTGCATATCTCGACATGTCGCAGAAAGCGCGATCATAGTCGGTTACTGACATCTTTTCTTGCTTCAGCATGAAGAATTCATGCTCCTTCCTCTTCCTATAACTCTTGGGTATGTACTTGTCATATACCTCCTTCTTAAAGTCCTCCCACGAGAACTCTTCCAGTTGTTCAGCGGTGAAGGTTTTCTTTCTGGCCTCCCACCAGAAATCCGCGGGTCCATTCAGTTGGAAAGTTACGCACGACAATCGCTCTTGCGCTGTGCATCTTAGGAAGTTGAAAATTCGCTCAATGGTCCTCACCCATTGTTCAGCTTCCTCTGGACTTCCCTTTCCATTGAAGACAAGAGGGTTCTGTCTTAGGAACAGTTCCTCTATCATGCGATCCGGTTGAGGTAAAGGTGGTTGGGGTATATCCTCTGCTTCTTGTTCGGGGATTCTACCTCTTCCCTTGGTCTTCCTCGACCTCTGCCTCTAACTCCTTGTTCGGGATCTCTTCTAGGAGGCATTCTGATATATAAGGCATATAATCGTCAATCACTCATCGCTTTCATAGCTTAACATACATAATACCATCATAGCCTCATTGTAAAACGATTTCTACATAAAACATTTCGCCCTTTTTATCCAAAATTTTGCTGCAAAAGCCCACTCGGGGTCATATATATAAATATCCAAATGCTCTGCCGTAAGCAGGATGTTCAAAAACCAACAGTCATAAAACAAAAACATGAATCCCGGCTCACACGGCCTTTCCAAACATCGAGTTTCTTATCAAATCCAAACATAAAAGGGAACTAGCATACATGCTAATCATAACAAAAATCTAATTAAGCTTCATCTAATGCCTCCATCAGGCATCTTCCTACTCTTCACCCTCCTCGGGGTCCTCTTCCTCTTCGGGATCCTCTTCTTCATCAGAATCATCTTCGCGGGCACGTACCCTAGATGGTCCTGCGCCATCATCTCCTACCATCGGTATGTCGCGCATGGGGTTGAAGTCATCGTCGCCATATAGGTCGTAGTCATGGCGAATCGGACTATAGCCATCGAAAGCATCCGATACGCTTATCTGCGCTGTCCGGCGGAAAGGCTCTACTGGAGGTAGTGGAGCTGTCATAGGTGGTAGAGGTGGTAGAGGTGGACGTACGGGATGTCCAAAAGCTAATGGAGGAAAGACGGGGTCTCCTAAAGCTCTCGGGCGTGCTGCTCTTTCCAAACGAGTAGGCCTGCCCTCGTCAAACAGATATGGAGGCACAACTGGGTCAATCTGTCTCGGGACCTCGGTATACAGCCACTCCGACGATTCATCCCGCCAGGTATACTCTTGTGGAGGGAGGTAAGGTCCCCTCGGTGCGGCTCCGTAGATGCTGTATATGTAAGTCAGATGACTCACGAATTTGGGCAGATCTCCAACCAGATCATAACTGCCAACCGCCCGGTATATGTAATCCCCCGATATCTCTCGAGCATAATCCTCCCAATCACAGGGGAGTATGGCTAAGAGACGTCGATCTTGTCGTGTCGAATCGCGCCAGTAGCTCGGGCATTCCTCCATAATCGAAGGTAGTATGCCAGGAATTCGCCCAAGTCCTCGCCGCAGCACATCCAACTCTCACGATAGGTGCGCATCACCTCCTCGGGTGCGGCATGAGGTCCTATCCTCCTCCTAGCGATGTATCGCATCTCCTCCATCTGTCACGATCAAAACTAACATAGGTCAAACTAACGTCATCCGATAAGCAGATAAGGATAACTTAAGAACATCTGATAAGCAACTAGGTTAAGCTAAACAATCTATAAGGCAGACAACGTCATAAGGTACAGCACATATCATATCTTATATTCTATTCTACTCGGAAACGTACTATCTAATAGCGTTCTAAGGTATAGGCTATGCTATGAGATCCTTGTTCTAAACAAAACACTTGAACTAATGTTCAACAGACTCTAGCGTATTCTGGAGATAGAATTAGGAATTCTGTCCTTCATAACAAATGAAGTTCAAAACGTTAGGAGTATGCAGGCAAAACCACGCGTATATCGGAGTCCTAACGAAAGAGAACTGGATAAAATAAATTTACTGCACAGCGCAGAAAATTTGCGCGATCGTGCTAAAATAAACTCGAGGCATATGCCGGCATAATACGACAATCATTTCCACGTCTTCAAGTCGATGCTTGGCCTTCTGAAGTCAAAGTCAAAGTCAAGTCCACGTCATAGTTCAAGTCGACGGTTACCCATGACGAAGTTGTGATATAATGCCGATGTTGTTCACTTCCAAAGTTGAGGTTGTCCTCGTTCATCTTCACGCTTGTCTTTTGCCGTTCGAGCTCAAAGCTAATGCTACTTTCGTTCTTCCTATCGTTCTTTTGTTCTCGTAAGGGAAAGGAAGTTCGTACTTCTATGTTCTTTCACAATATGTGATCATGCTTCTTAGAGTCTATGTTCTTTTTTGTGATAACATATCCATATGTCTTCATAAGTCTCAAGATTTGAAAATACAATTTCAAAACGACATCATAACAAATTTTGAAATTTGGAAATAAGGTTTCAAAATAACAACATAGTCAACTCATGCTTGAATATCAAAATGAATTCATCCTTTCCATGTTGAACATTCAACTTAGTTCAACCATATACTTTCGTCTCAAAACTTGATCACTTGTATAACTCCTCGTTTGATTTCAAAATCAAGGTTTTTGAAAAAAAAAATTTCTTGCTCAAACTTTCATTTCGAACATCATACATCTCTTTACCCAACATGGGTCTACTTTCATTGATTTCCAAGACTTTTGAAATCCCCCTTTTTCCTTCAAAATATACTCCAAACTTGATTATCATTCAAAACTCTTCATTTCATGAGTTCGAGGAAGAAATTCATTTACCTTTTCCCAGGTTGAGCTCGATGTGATGGAGTGTTGAGAGTAGTCAGCAGATTTCTAGAAGTCCAGTGACTCAATCTAGACTTAGTTTTGAAAGGAATTTGGGGTTTCAAAGAGTAACAGTGCTCTGATACCACTCTGTCACGTCCCCACTCCGAATAACCCGGACTGGAGGGTGACTAATACTAGGAATAGTATTTGGGGTTCAAGAAGGCTAATATAAAGGTACATATCGAAAGAAAACATATCGAAAGTAAACTAACATGCTTGAACATAACATAAGGTGATATCAAAATAAATCAAGTGGTTTAGGCCATCAGACCCAAAGGTCAGCAATGGTCTGACGGACCTCAACAGTGCTTAACATCATACATAACATAAATAAGTTCGAGTTGCAATGAAAGTGTGAATATATATATGAAGATATGTATTCAAGGTGAAACCCAATTCTTAATAATGTAACAAGGACACTGGACTCCTCAACACTTCCTCCATCACCATCGTCAGAGCTCAACCTGCACATTTAAAAACAAACGTGCAGGGCTGAGTACAAGTAATGCACTCAGTGGACTTATGCCGAAAACATTTTTCATAATTGAATTACACTGCCAATATCATGGTAAGACACAAGGGTTTTAGTTGAAATGCCTTGTGCTTACTAAAACATTTTCGGTTCAGAAAAGTCGCTCGGCCGAGCATTTTTCTTGGTGTGTATGATCCGTATCCCATAATCTCATTTCATCATAACATCATAGTTCAAACGTCGTGAAGGAGGCCTCCCTCTACGACGCCGTGATCGGCCGTGAATTGTCCTCTTACAAAGACACTCTCAAGCGTACCGTTAATCCTAGCTGTGCACCGCCTTCCCATAGGATCCGATATCGATTTCATAATCGGGTTGGTAGCGACCCAAAAATTCATAACATTTCATATCATCATATCATTTCACAACATTTCACATCATTCATTCCGGATAGGATCCATACACAAAATGTAAATATTTTGGCGGTAATATTGTAAACCTTTTATCAACAGTTGAAAATAAGCATCGTAAATAAATTCATTTGGAAATAATTTAAATAAGAAGCTCGTATTTTGATTTAGGAAAAGAAGCCCCACCTGGACTATGGTTCTTCTTAATTTGAGTCCTAGGTTTGATTCCTCGTCAGTGTCCGGTCGTCACGTTCGCATCCACACTTTTACGTAAAAGCGAGGGTTTAGTACGTCGTTCACGTTTCTCGAGACTCTCAAAGTCTAAGATAAACTTCGATATTCAATTTCGATATAATCTGAATTCCTTAACGAATTCAATACGCTTTTCAATTACGTATTTCAATTGATTTGTTCTCGTCTTTCGAGATACGTTCAATTATTTCGTTTTAACCTTTTCGGTTTAAACGTTCAACGTATTCATACGTTTCTCGATATAAGGATTTCATTTATGAAATCTTTTTCTTACTAATGAGGTATCTTACCTAATTAGTACGTCTTACGTGTATTAGCGTATTTATCGAACGTAGATTCGTATGTTTGACTTTAAAAGTCAACAAAGTCAACAATGTCAACAATTTTGACTTTTCAAATAGTAATTTCTTACTAATTCGTAATATAAATCGATTTTCAATCGATTTCTTTTGTAAAGTCCTAATTCTCGATTTGTCACGTAAATCGAATGACTTTATTAATATTTTTCTCAAATATTAATCTTTTAAATCATTAAACCTTATTTCGTTTATAACGTTATTAAATATAACGTTTCGTCCCAAACATAGTAATCTATGTTTATAAAATTTTATAAAAACCAAATATGCCTAAAGTAATATTTAGACATATAATTTATTATTAAACTTGATTAAAAAGGATTTAAAAATCCTTATAAATATTAAAAAGCTTACGGTAATTTGAAATAATTACCAAATGATTTTCAATTTTTTTTCTAAATTCATATAGTGTATTACTATACACTATGGTCATTGATATGTATTAATATCACCCAAATGATATTCGATTATCACCTTATTATTCATAATAGGTCACGGTAATATCAATTAATTATGAAATAATTGTCCAAAAATTCCCAAAATTTTTATACAATTAGAACAATGTCCCAACATTAATATATAACATATTTATAACCTATAGTCCATCATAAATAATTATTCACCATGGAATTAATCCTATAAGCTCACGGTAATTCGAAAATAATTACCAAATAATTCCTAAAAATTCCAATAAAATTATATCATGCTCAAACATTATAGTATAACAATATAACATCATAACATTAACTAAAACCATTTGAATAATCACCTTATGGAGCATAGGTGCTCACGGATTTTTTTATTCTTATAGGTATTTGGTTTCCAAAAATTCTAACAATTATACACTATGCTTATATACTATAGTATAACATTATAACATCATAACATTAACCAAAACCATTTGAATCATCACCTTATGGAGCATAGGTGCTCACGGCTTTTTTGATTCTTATAGGTATTTGGTTTCCAAAAATTCTAACAATTATACACTATGCTTATATACTATAGTAGAACATTATAACATTACAATATTCATCAAAAACCAATTAAATCATCACCATTCTTGAGCTTGAGCTCACGGTTTAATTGATTATAAATGGTAATTGATTTCCAAAAATTCCAACAAAATCATGTAACACATAATTAATATACTAGATCATCAATATACCATTGCATGTTCAAAATAAAAATCATACACCAAGATATACCATTATATAGCTCACGGCACTTTCTAAAATTCATGCATTTGATTTTAAAAAATTCTAATAAATTCAGAGAATATATAATCAAGGTCCTAGAGCATTAATATGTCATTGCATGCTTAAAAAAAAATTATACACCAAGGTACATGCTTATATAGCTCACGGTATTTTGAGAAAAATAGGCCTAGGGTTTTTCAAAAATTCCAATTAAATTACTATGAGCTCTAAACATATCATATATCAATAATCCATCCTCAAAAATATTTTAAACATAATCGGTCCTCAACAAAATATTTTTATACATTTTCGAAAATAATTTATAAACAAGATCCATGCTTCAAACATAATATATATATGCTAGATCCTTTCAAATATTTCATATGCAATAACCTATGTTCATCCAAACATACATTTCCTATTTTTAACAATAAAAATCATCAAGAACATCTAAGTGAACAATAGCTCATACATAAGAACATTAAAAACACATACATACACTAGAACATGTTCGACTATTTTGTAACCATGGAAGATGAAAATCGGTACTATGGTCTTGTATTTACCTTTGGAATAGAATGGGTTTCACAAGAACAATGTAGTGTATCAAGTTTTGGGAATGGATGAAGAAGAAAAGAGAAGAAAATTTTTGAAATGGGGAGAGAGGTGTCTCGGTTTTTGGCTGAAGAAGATGGAGAGGATGGAGAGAAAAATGAGTTCCAAAAGTTTGAATGAGAGATAATGAAGTGAATGGGGTGAAGGGGAAGAGTCCCTCCCCTATGTATCTCTCTCTCTCTCTCGCCTCTTACACAAATAATAATAAAAATGGCTGCAAATTGGTTAGTGGTTTAAGTGATGATTAGGGTGTGCCAAAAAGCCTCTCCATGCATTGGGCAAAAGAAAAAGTAAAATCATGTTTGTTCAAGGGATGATGGCCGACGGCTATATGGGTTAGAAGGGGTGGGATTTTATTTTATTTGATCCATAATACAATGTATTAACCCCTATATAAATCATATCTATAAAATACATGCCAATTAAATAATTAAAACACCACTTAGTAATATATACGAAAATTGGCGTGAATTATGCATAAAAATATAAGTCACGCCTATTAATATTACACAAGTCATTTTCATGCTAAACTTACTCATATATGTCATAACATATAGTTTAGATAATAAATAATAGCATAGGATAATTTAATGGTATCATTTTATGTGAGAAAACCCTAGTTTTCAAAGTTAGGGTTTTCGAAAATTAGGAATTGTGATTATCGAGTGCTATAGCTTTATTATTGATTTTAATGCTTAATAATACTGTAATTATATAAAATAATAATAGGAAATTAATTATAATAATTTCCGGATCATTAAACCCTTTTTCAAAACGTCTTTAGACGTTGACGTTCAAAACGTCTCAAAACGTTCATAATCGACTCATCTCAAAATGGTCGCAGTAAGTTCTTACTTACTTTATAAATAATATTCCATTAATATCGGAATTTAATTCTAAGCTTATTGCTAGAAAATTTCATAAAATCTTGACGTTCGATCGCAATCGACGTTAAATAATCTTGTCGAACCATCGTATTATTCTATTCCTTAATTCACAATCCTTAGTGAATATAAAAAGGAATTCGTTATTACGATACTGAATCGAAATCAATATTCGATATTTCGATGTCATTAAATAAAATACGACAAAACGCTAGTTTACGGGTTTAAAATACCGTAATTAGACGTTCGTTTCTTTGGAATATTACATAATTCAATTATCGATGAATCAACGAGTCGATCATCCATCGTTGTGTGTCATTAATCATCCCCGAGTTGCTGCGTCAACTTCAGGTTGGGGTATAGGCGACATACTGACCTATATCACTTATTGGGTTAGATTCAGAGGTTTCGGAATTTCCAGCGGTTTACGTTCAAAAATCTTCCGTTTGCGTGTCATTAGATCCTTCATACCATCGAGGATCATATCATTTGGTATCAAAGCCGAGTTCGTCATCCAGGTTTCGTTTCTTTCTTTCGTTTCATGTCAAGGGTAGCATCTAGGGTTCAAATGTTGTGTCATGGGTAGCGGCTAGGGTTTGTTCGTCCGTGTTTTAAATCAGTGTCTACCATATATGTGATCCTATTTCCATATCGTGAGTGATTTGTTTCCATATCTTCAATACCTACCATAATTATACATTATCCATATCATTTGGTCTATCATTATCCGTATCATTATCTGGTCGCCAAAGTTGTATACATTATTTATTTTATTTTTTTTCATTCTTGAGATTTTCCGAATCCACGTTCTGTGAGGATTTAAAAAGTATAGAAATTTCTGAATCATGTTTCAAGCAAATTGGTTCATTGTATTACTTGGTACGTTTAGAGTCGTTTGGTGTGCGTTCTGTGTGCATTTTTTCCGAAATTCTGTTAAACCTCGTTGTGTTTTCTGGGTTCTTTTGGTAGTATAGGTCATGTTGAACAAGTTTCCGCACAACATATTTTCGAGTCTTCATTCTTGATTTTTTTCGTCTTTCCTTTCGTGTCTTTCTTTTCGTGTCCTGTTTAATTTGTTGGTATTGAATTCATTGGTGGATTGAGAGGATTTGAGACTTTTGAAGGAGAATTTGAGTGGTAAAAGGCAAGAGTGTGAGATTATTAGAGTGTTAAAAAAAGCCAATTTTGATTGATACACGAATGCTGAGTGATTCATTTTGAGTGATACATGAGCGTTTGTGAGTTGGTGAGGTTCCTGTTATTTTTTTTCTTTTCTAACGTTTTCTGCAGCAATGTCTAAGAAGGTGGAGTCAGATGGGTCATGTCATAAGGACGACGATGATTCTATCAATCGTCAAACAAAATTCATGATGGAGGCCTTGCGTTCTGAATTGGGAAAGATAATCACAAAACAGATGGATGAGCTGCATGATCGAATTAATGCACTTGAAGAGAGACCTCGTAGAGGGGAGCAACGTCGGCAAGATCTTATTGTGTATCAATGAGGTAGAGAACGAAGAGGAGGCAGAAATTTTCGTCGAGATAATAGATACGAAGAGGCTGAATTTGACAATGAGGAATATGAGTTTTCAGATTTTGATGAAAGACGGCCAAGAGGAAGGGATCGAGAAGATAACAATCTAAGCAACATCAAGATGAACATCCATTCTTTTCAAGGGAAAAATGATCCTGAATTATACTTGGAGTGAGAGAGAAAATTTGAGCTCATGTTTGATTGCCATAACTATTTCGAGCTCAAGAAGGTGAAGTTAGCAGCAATAGAGTTCTCTGACTATGCACTTGTTTGGTGGGATCAGTTGGTGACAAACAGGAGGAGGAGAAAAGAACCACCGATTGAGACATGGGACGAAATAAAGATAGTGATGAAGAAGCATTTTGTTTCTCCGCATTACTATCGTGAGCTGTACAACAAGTTGCAGAATTTGAGGCAAGGCAGTAGGAGTGTAGATGAGTAATACAAGGAGATGGATGTAGCGATGATTCGAGCTAATGTGGAAGAAGACAGGGAAGCCACAATGGAGAGATTCTTTGGTGGTCTGAATTGGGAGGTTCGAGATAGAGTAGAGCTGCAACATTATGTTGAGCTGGATGATATGGTGCACATGGCCATAAAGGTAGAGAATCAGCTTAAGAGGAGGGGTAGCAACAGCAGTGGCCCGAGGTAGACTTCGACCAACTGGAGGCAATTCCAACCAGCCTCTAGTGGTTTCTCATCAAAAGGGAACCAATGGAAGAAGGAGACACCACCAAGAGAGGAGAAAAAGCCATTCATGAAGCCCCGAGCATATTCTTCGAATTCTACAAATCAAGGTACTCATGTGGTCCGAAATCATGATATTGAGTGTTTTACTTGTCATGGTTTTGGGCATGTTGTTAGAGAGTGTCCGAACAAGAGAATTATGATCATGAGAGATGATGGAGAGGTGGTGACAGATGATGAGGTTGTCGATCCAGAGATGCCAGCCATGGAAGATCCTGATGATGAAGAAGAAGAGGTTGAAGAGATCTTACCACCAATCGGACGACTTTTTGTAGCTTAGCTGATAGAGAGCAACGAGAGAACATCTTTCACACGAGATGTCACATGAAAGATAAGGTGTGCAATGTCATTATTAATGGGCAAAGTTGCACGAATGTGGCTAGTGCAACCATGATTGAGAGATTGGGGCTGGCCGTGGTGAAGCATCCCAAGCCATACCGTTTGCAGTGGCTGAATGATACAGGCGTCATCAAGGTTACGAGGCAAGTGCAGGTTCCTATTCGCATTGGGAAGTATGAGGATGAGGTGTTGTGTGATGTGATCCCAATGCAAGCGAGCCATATTTTATTGGGATGGCCTTGGCAGTTTGATCGTCGTGTTACTCATGATGGCTTCACCAACCGATACACCTTTGAGTATAAGCAGAAGAAGGTGTCACTTGTTCCTCTTAATCATTCTTAAGTTTATGAGACTCAAGTGCAGTTGGCCAAGGAGGCGGAGAAGGTGAAGTCTAGTAAGGGGCAGACTATGGAGAAGAAGGAGAATGGGCAGATCCAGAAGTCCTTTCTTGCAAGGGCTTGTGATTGGAATGGGGCAATGGCCAAGCAGAAGTCATTGATCGTGCTATTGTACAAGGAGAACTTGATTATCACTAACGATCTCACTTCTCTACCCCCTTCTATTCGTTCTGTTTTGCAGGATTTTTGATGATGTATTTCCCGAGGATTTTGAGCATCAGATTGACTTTGTGCCCGGAGTAACGCTTCCGAATAGACCATCATACCGAACCAATCCAGAGGAGACAAAGGAGTTAGAGAGGCAAATTAGCGAGTTGCTGGCCAAAGGGCACGTGGGAGAAAGTTTGAGTCATTGTGCGGTACATGTTCTACTTGTGCCCAAGAAGGATTCGACTATGAGGATGTGCTGCGATTGCCAAGTCATCAACAATATCACGGTAAAGTATCGACATCATATCCCTCGTTTAGATGATATGCTTGATGAGTTGCATTGTTCTTGCGTGTTTTCCAAGATTGATTTGCGTAGCGGATACCATCATATTAGGATTAAGGAAGGCGATGAGTGGAAAACAACTTTTAAAATAAAACTTGGTTTGTACGAGTTGTTAGTTATGCCTTTTGGATTAACTAATGCACCTAGTACGTTTATGCATCTTATGAATCATGTTTTGCGTGCGTTTATTGGCAGATTTGTTGTGGTATATTTTGATGACATCTTGTCTATAGTAAGAGTAATGATGAGAATGTTGAACATTTGAGACCTGTTTTAGATGTGCTTAGGAAAGAAAGGCTGTTTGTTAACCTTAAGAAGTGCATCTTTTGTACGGACAAGCTAGTGTTTCTTTGTTTTTGTTGTTAGTGCACAGGGTGTACAAGTTGATGAAGAGAAGATACAAGCTATCTAAGAGTGGCCAAGTTCGAAGAGCATTGATGAAGTTAGGAGTTTTCATGGACTTGTTAGCTTCTATAGGAGATTTGTGCCCCAATTCAGCAGTGTTGCAGCTAGGGATGTCAACGGGCGGTCTTTACCCGGACCGATCTGGAACCGTTTAAAGCCCATTAAATTTTAAAGCAACGGTTTCGGTTCATGTTCCGGTTCTAGAACTGCATAGAACCGGACCGGTCAAGACCCGACCCGTTTTGTCCGGTACCGGTCCGACCCGGTCACTTTTTTTTTAAAAAAATTTGAGCTTACATAACCACTTTTTTGTAAGAGCATTTTACATTTGAGTGTAATTACGAAATATTAATTAATTTACTAAAACCATCATTTACCAAAAACGTGTAAATTAAAACCGACAAACCTTGCGAAATAAATTAATCAGTCTTTCTCCATTTTCAATTGGACAAACCTTGCTAAATAAAATTGTAAAAATATATAAGTAAGAAAAAAAGAAAAGAAAACGTAGCACTTTCTATGTCACACCTTTCCTAACGCAGAGAAAGACAAGACTAAGACAGAATGAGATCATCCGACAAATGGATGTGACTTCCCGCTTTATTTAGATAAACACGAACAAACATATATTCATTTTCTTATTTTAGCATTTTTCTTTTTGCACCACTAAATATGTTTTATTTTCCATCTGTTTTAATAATGTAATGTAGATATCTAATAATATTAATATATAGATGAAGCTAAGAGCATCTCACTACTAGAAAAATAGTCTATTACTACATTTAATTAATGACACTTTAAAATAGATGCAATCTCGCTCAATCAATACACTAACCTTTACTACGATAACAATCCTAATACTACGCACTACATTTATAACAAACACTAATACTACAATGGAAATAGATGTCACAATTGGATCCATTTATTGACACTTCTTTAAGATGCCTTATTATTTTAAAATTTAAATACAAAAACTGAAAAGGTAAATATGTTGGAGGGTGCGTAGCTTTATTCACCGAGGCTTTTAAAATTATGATTATTGTTTTCTTAAGAATATTGAATTTAATTAAGAAAATAATTGATTACAACTAATTAAAAATTATTTTTGGAAAACAATTATTGAAATAAAGCGTGTTAATAGGATTAGTTTTATTATACAATATATATATATATATATATACTTTTAGAGTATAAATATAAAGATTTGACATATACGTGCATATGTTAGATTTTTTAAGATAAACTTGATATTGTATTAGTGTTAAAATACCATCCATTTAGTTGACAAGTTTTAAAAATGGTTTCAAAATTATAATAAATTAATGTAAATTTAGAATTTCAGATAAAATATAATTGACTCAAAATATATTAATATTGACTGAAATTACGTTTGGTGCTTTAGTTATAACTCTTATTTTAAAAAAATCACAATTATTATTTCTCATATTGACTAAAATTACATTTGATGCTTTCAGTTATAATTTATGTTTTTTTTTTAAATCATAATTATTATTTCCCATTACGCCAACTAAACTCGCCATTTGCTAATGTGGATTGTGTTGCCTTTTTCTCAATTAAAAATTGTCTATATAATTTTGATCCCAAATAATTGCTTATTAAGAAATTTAGCGCCAAAGGAAAAGTAAATAGCGCTAAACCTTGAAAGAGAAGAAACTGCACAATCGCCCACTCTCCCCACAACTCCAAGCGATCAATCCAGTTCGATTTCTCTCCTCCCAACGACCCCAGATTGTTATCAACTTACGAGGAGAACAAGAACGAGAAGAAAATCCAATCGTCCTTCCACACGATCGACAACCAAACGTTAATTTCTTGAAGACCTAGAACCCCCAATTTGATTACAAGGTTAGTATTCTTCATGTAACTTTCACAGAGAGATTTAGGCTTTGTGTCAATAGACAATTATCACCTATGGTTTTATATGAAATGCTTTTTGATATTAATTTTCATATATTGATAGCAATTTTATATCCATTTGTCCAGGAGGGAAACAGTTGTTGTTTTATTGTATTATTCATGTGTAAGTTCTGTTTACTTGGGATTTTCTCTCAATTTTCTGGAGTATTTATGCTGAATTTGGTTTGAGTGTGGCTTTTTTGAGTTGATTTCAATGAAATGTGTGTCCCGATTTATTCGCTTATTACTAGTTTTGTTGGTTTAGTTGGTCTTGAAGTTTCTTCCAATGCTACATTGAACCCCTTCTTTGGAGTTAAGTCTGCATAGGGATAGTTTGAACACTAAATGTAAAGGTAATCGAAAAAGTATAACTCACCCTTGTAACATTAATAATTAGGCTGCTGATGGATGACATTACTTCACTCGTTGAAAAGAAGGATTCAACTTTATCTTGTCATATAGTCTGGTACCATGTATAACTTTAAAGGTTAAAATTTTACTTGATCTTGGAGTAGTAGTGAAGATGCAATTTAGGTGGCTTCAAAATGTCCCTGAATTTTGAATTTAAATTGTTTTGAATTTCACATTTGTGTGGAAGAAGATTCAGAAGGATGTGTCGCAGGGCATGCCGTCTCTAAAGCAGAGACGAAGAGGCAAAGGGAATGAAAGGTAAGATTGTTACTTATGTCATTAACTTTTTCCTTTTTGAAGTCTTGATGCAGTAAAATGCCTTCTAAAATGGTGGATTCTTTAAGGCACTTATATTATGAACATAGGTATCCTTGCTGTGAGGGTTGATTAACATGGAGTTTTAAAAATAAGAATTATTAACATAGATGATTTTGTTACTTATATATGCAGTTATGGCTTCTAAAGGACATAATCAATGTAAAAAAAATATTAATTTACAAGATGAACAAGATATGTCACAACAAAGGTTGACAACTACAGAAGTTCATCCTGCTCCGTGCTCAAAGTTTCACGCCAAATCTTGGAAATACATGTATTAACTTATTCTCTTCATATATTTATTTTTCATACAAGTTAGTAAGCATTGTCTTGTTTCTCTTTTCATTTAGGTTGAGTTAGATCTTTTTATCTTATTAAATTAATACTTGTTTTTGTGTTTAACTTGTCAGTAGCAATATGATGTTATATATCTAACATGTATCTTAATATAATATTTCTATTACTTTATAGGTGTTACAACTAGGACTCAAGTAGGTAGAAGGATTTAGAATATAGATAATGTGTGAAGAAGCTCCAGATATAGCCACACATTCTGATCATAGCTATGAGATCGTGCCACTATTGGAGAATGAGGATATGAGTGTTGTCATCGAACAAGGAGACGAGCAAGGTAATGGACAATCCAACACTATAATAATCTACCTAAACTTCGCAATGTTATACTCATCATATTGTTATTTTTGTGCTTCAAGGTAGTGCATCTGGAGTTGAAATTATGGTTCAGGAAAATAGAGATCCCACTTATATGAACAGTATTTAGGGCCGCCCTCCAAACATACCACCGATTTTCGTTGAATATAATAAGTTTGGTCAACCTATAGGCGGTGAAAATAGAAAGCTTTGCCATTTCTTAGGAATTTAATCTAAAATGAAGGCAAAAGTAGAAAGATTGAACTATAAATCAAAAAAAATAGAAAGATGTTAGGAGATACTTGAAGAACAAATTTCCAAGTTGCAGTCTTTATTTGGTTCATACATTTTGAGTCAGAGCAAAACTATATATTATTTAGTATATATTGATTTGTTTTATTATTCCAATAACTCTCATAAGTTTATATTGGATGTATTTGTATCTCATTCTCAATAATTATTGTAACATGTTGGTAAAACACACTTGTTGATTGTTATTTAGGTGGTTGAGATTTTGAAATGTACTACTAGATCGATTGATGTTATTGCAAATATCACATGTACTCTTGCATTAAATACATTTCGAATGCATTTTACGTGCAGTTTAGACCGAGTTGGAGCACTGGGTAAGTTGGTGATACAATGGAAGAAAGTATCTAGAATGACCGAAGACATAGAATCCTACAATTTGCAATCAAAGTTCCCTCGGTGAAATATTGCCGTAAGTTGTAGTGGTAGCGCTAAGGTTGGTTGTTTAGTTGTTCGTTAGTAGTATCTTGCTACAGTAATCTTGCTTTATTTGTATAGGTTATTTGAATTTTAGATTTTTTTTTAGTATTAGTTTTTGCAGTTTTAGTAGAAGATGGTACTTTATATTGTTTGGTATGTCATGTTCAGTGTACATAAATGTGACGTGAGACAGTTTGATCGTTGGATATCTTTATATTGAAAATGTTTTTTTAATGAGTTCATTAATTTTTGTTGGATGATTAATAATAGTTTTAATATGGTTTTTGGACTTTTACATCAATATCATCATAGTTTATAAATTTTTTAATAAAAATTATAGCTAAATGAATGTGAAAATGAAAATCTCAAAAATAGAAGTGAAATGTAATTATATATTTAAATGAAGAAAATGTAAATTTTTAATATTTGAAGGAAGAAAATATAATTTAAAATAATTTGTAAGACCGGGCCATTTTAAAAATTCTCGCCTAGTAGATAAATGTAGTCTTAGACAATATATTGTGGCACATTTAAATCATTATATGTGACTTTTTATGACATTTTAACTATAGTAAAGGTTCTCTATCCTTACATATGACCTATTGTTACATGTTCTGATATGACACGTGCATCAAGTGTCATTATATCTAAAGTGTGGCAATAACTCGTTTCTGGTCACGCTTTTAAGTGTCGTAACAACATGATTTTCTTGTAGTGTCTCTTCTCCTTTCGATTCCAAATATAGTATTGTTTTTTATTGCAGGCAATATCTAACAACTCCACTAAATCCAAACAACTTATTCATGGAATAAAACTACTGCACCCAACATGTTACAAGAATTTTATTTTAATGTACATAAACATTTATATTTAATAATTACTCAGCATAAGATTATTGGTTGTCAAGTATATGCTATTGTCTTTTGTCTATACTTCAATTATAAATTTGGGGCTAGTAAGAAGGAAACTGGTAAAACGAGACGCCTGTCATTTAATATATTTTAATTGTGTGTTTTATTGTATTATTATCACGGTATTTTGAACTTGAACGGCTAATCGGATAATTTAATAGATTTATCAAATAAATAACGAGGCAATATTGTTTTCAAAATTATATTTAGTTAAGGTTTTGGAAACACCATAATCTTTTTTGAATGCGTATCAGAAAAAATTTCTTTGAATAAAAAATGAATTCATATGAATATAAAAATTTCTATGAACTTGTTGCAAATATGCTAAATAATGTGCCATCGGTGATCTTTTTCCCCCTCTTTTTTAGTTGAGGTGATGATTTTATTTGTAAGATAATTCAATATGTAATTTACCTTATTGAATGAAGAAGTTATTGTAAGATTCGAAACTTAAGAAATGATAGAATTGTTTTGCTGAGATAGTCTTAATTGTTATGGTCAATGACCATAACAAAAACGATCTCACCTATAAGTGCGTGAAATAATTAAGGGAATAGTGCTTTCATGTTGGATATTTTAAATTTGGAATGATGGATGAGTTTGTCCGTAGACGACGGGTTAAAAATTATTGGAAGAGAAAGTAAGCCCTCTTCTGATTAGTTTCTCTCTCTTACCATGTAAGTGTAACTATGGTCCAATGAGTAACGGTTAGAAATGGGTAATACCGGTCCGGATCCATAATTTAATGGTCCGGATCCGGTCCGGATCTAGTATTTACTGGACCGGTTCTAGAACCAGAACCAATACTAATTTATTGGTTCTGGTCTGGGTAAAGACCGTCCGTTGACATCCCTAGTTGCAGCACCATTAATGGAAGTCATCAAGAAGAATGTGGTGTTCCGTTGGGGAGAAGAACAAAAAAAGGCGTTTGAGCTTTTAAAGTTCAAATTGACACATGCCCCGATATTATCTCTTCCTAACTTTTCTAAGTCTTTTGAGATCGAATGTGATACTTCTGGTGTTGGAATTGGTGCAGTTTTGATGCAAGAAGGGAGGCCAATGTCGTACTTTAGTGAGAAGTTAAATGGAGCCGCTTTCAACTATCCTACATATGATAAGGAGCTTTATGCGCTGGTCCGGGCTTTAAAAATGTGGAAACACTATTTGTGGACTAAGGAGTTCGTCATTCACACCGATCATAAGTCATTTAAGCATTTGAAGGGGTAGCACAAGTTGAACAAGAGGCATGCGAGGTGGATGGAGTTCATTGAGACGTTTCCATACGTCATCAAATACAAGCAAGGAAAAGAGAATGTGGTGGCTGATGCACTTTCTCGGAGGTATGCCTTGATCTCTACTTTAGATGCTAAGTTGCTTAGATTTGAGTGTATTAAGAGTGTGTATGTGAGTGATGATGATTTTGGTAAGATATATCAAGTATGTGTAAAATCTACTAGTGGAGAGTACTTTATGCATGATGATTACTTGTTTAGGAAGAATAAACTTTGTGTTCCTAAATGCTTTTTGCACGAGTTGTTGTTTCTTGAGTCTCATGGTGGAGGATTAATGGGATATTTTGGTATTGCTAAGACTTTAGCTGTGTTACAAGAACATTTCTTTTGGCCACACATGAAACGGGATGTTGAACGTATTTGTGGTAGATGTGTTACATGTAGGCAAGCTAAGTCTAGATCTAGTTCTCATGGTTTGTATACTCCATTGCCTATTCCTACAACACCTTGGATAGATATTTCTATGGATTTTGTGTTAGGATTGCCTAGGAGTAAGAGTGGTAGAGATTCCATTTTGTGGTTGCTGATCGATTTTCTAAGATGGCACATTTCATTCCATGTCATAAATCTGATAATGCATCTCATGTTGTTGATTTGTTCTTTAGAGAAATTGTTAGATTGCATGGCATGCCTAGGACTATTGTTTCTGATATAGATGCTAAGTTCTTGAGCTAATTTTGGAAGACTTTGTGGTGTAAGTTAGGTACCAAACTTTTATTTTCTACTACTTGTCATCCACAAACTGATGGTCAAACTGAATTAGTAAATAGGACTTTGTCTACTTTGCTTAGAGCTATAATCAAGAAGAACATTAAGTCTTGGGAAGAGTGTTTGCCGCATGTTGAGTTTGCATATAATCGTTATGTTCATTCTGCTACTCAGTTTTCACCTTTTGAGATTGTGTATGGTTTTAATCATTTGACTCCATTAGATTTGTCTCCTTTACCTGTGCATGAGCATACTAATCTTGATGGCCAGAAGAGGGCTGAGTTTTTGAAATAGATTCATGAGAAGGCAATGATGAATATCGAGAGGCGAAAAGAGCAATACACCAAACAAGCCAATAAAGGGCGTTGCAAGGTGGTGTTTGCACCCGGTGATTGGGTGTGGCTGGATATACGCAATGAGAGGTTTCCATTGCAAAGACGTTCCAATTTACTACCACGAGGCGATGGGTCTTTTCAAGTGTTGGAGCGCATCAATGATAATGCTTACAAGTTGGACTTACCAGGTAAGTATAATGTGAGTGCTACTTTTAATGTGACTGATTTGAGTCAGTTTGATGTAGGTGACGACTTGGATTTGAGGGAAATCCTCTTCAAGAGGAGGGGAATGATGTAGCCCGTGCAACCCAAGTTTTGTTGATTCCAGACCCGGTGTGTGTTCCTGTTGGGCCGGTTATAAGAGCACGAGCTAAAATGTTCAAGGAGAGTTTGATGGGCTTAATCCAAGAAGTGTGGGAGCAAGAGCTGTCCAAGAAGCCATTAGAGAGATTGGACCGAGCAGCCCAAGAGTAATCAATTTAATTATGACGAATGAGCTTGATTTTTGAAGACTTTTAGTATCTTAGTTAGTGGCATATATGGGCCACGTTTTTTATGTTTTTTTTTATGTATTTTCGCAGCCCATTAGATGATAGATTATCTAGTTTCCAAGTTCATTTAGATCTCTTCTTTTAATTAGTTTTCTAGTTGGATAAGGAGTCATTCTTTGATAAAGATTATAAGGGGGACGAGAGGTTTCCATTGCAAAGACGTTCCAAGTTACTACCACGAGGCGATGGGCCTTTTCAAATGTTGTAGCGCATCAATGATAATGCTTACAAGTTGGACTTACCAGGTGAGTATAATGTGAGTGCTACTTTTAATGTGATTGATTTGAGTCCGTTTGATGTAGGTGACGACTTGGATTTGAGGGAAAATCCTCTTCAAGAGGAGGGGAATGATGTAGCTCGTGCAACCCAAAGTTCGTTAATTCCAGACTCGATGCGTGTTCCTGTTGGGCCGGTTACAAGAGCACGAGCTAAGAAATTCAAGGAGAGTTTGATGGGCTTAATCTAAGAAGTGTGGGAGCAAGAGTTGTCCAAGAAGCCCATTGGAGAGATTGGACCGAGCAGCTTAAAAGTAATCAATTTAATTATGACGAATGGGCTTGATTTTTGAAGACTTTTAGTATCTTAGTTTATGGCATATATGGGCCACATTTTTTTATGTATTTTCGCCGGCCATTTAGATGATAGATTATCTAGTTTCCTAGTTTATTTAGGTCTCTTCTTTTAATTTGTTTCTTACTTTGATAAGGAGTCCTTCTTTGATAAGGATTAGAGTTTCATTTTCAGCATATATATAGGCTTGTAAGGGGGACGAAATATTCAGCTTTTGATTTTCAATATATGTGAATTTTTTTCTCTCTACAAGAGCTCTTCGAATTTCTTGAGAATTGCCAAGTAATTCAATTATCGACGAATCAACAAATCGACCATCCCTCGTTGTGTGTAATTCATCATCCCCGAGTTGCTTAGTCAACTTCACGTTGGGGTATAGGCAACATATCACTTCTTGGGTTAGATTCAGAGGATTTGAGATTTCCAATGGTTTACGTTCAAAAATCTTTCGTTCGCGTGTCATTAGATCCTTCATACCATCGTGGATCATATCACCTATATCTACACTTAGAATTAGTTCTCATTTTCAAAATACTTGTGGTTCTCATTATATATATATAATATATATATATATATATATATATATATATATATATATTGGATGTATCACGTAAGAATACAAATATTGGTGAGAAATAAGAATACAACATTGAGCGTATAAAGTTGTTGCACTAAATGTACAAATTTTGTGTAATAAATTTATACATTTAGTGCAACAACTTTATACATTAAATGTTACATTCTTATTTCTCACCAATATTTATATTCTTACGTAAATCATCCCCTATATATATATATATAGGAGAGAGAGAGAGAGAGAGAGAGAGAGAGAGGAGAGAGAGAGAGAGGGAGAGAGAGAGAGAGAGAGAGAGAGATAGAGATAGAGAGTGAGGTTCAAATAAGAATAATTTTTAACGTGAGAACTAAGAATCACAAAAATTCAGTGTCAACAAAATGAATTCTCTATAATAGTTAATGAATCCATTGAGAAAATTATCGAATCCAAAAATTCAAAATTTTCGCTAATGGTGTTTTGCATGTTTTTGTTATGTTTTTCTTTTGCTGTTTTTGTTAATTTGGTTCATATTTTTATGATTTTTGGATATCTTTTGTTGGAATCATGTTAAGTTTTGGTTTTGCAAGGTTTGAGAGTGTTTGAAGAATGTGAAGACAAAAAGTGCAACCCAACGTCGGACTCGGAGAAGTTGGCGCTGGGTGCACCTTTGCAACCTCATTTGGGAGACAGAGACTACACCCCAGCACTAGTCTCGGAGAAGTCGGGGCTGGGTGTAGCATCATTTGAAGACAGAAAACACACCTCAATGCCGGACTTGGAGAAGCCGACACTGGGTGAAACTTCAAATTAGAGACAGAAAGCACACCTCAGCTCCGGACGCAGTGAAGCTGGCACTGGGTGTGACTTTATGGCAGAGTCAGAGAGCTTTCCCAGTGTCGAACACGCCGAAGCCGGTGCTGGGTGGATCGTACGGATTGGGACAAAAGTATAGGTCCGGCGTATGACATGCCGAGGCCGATGCTAGGTCATGAGTAGTACGTGCATCCAGAGAGAGTAGCCCAGTGCCGGACAGGCCGAAACCGGCGTTGGGTATGTCAAATTTCTCGAGAGATTGAGGCTCGCCCATCCTGCGCTAGGCACGAATCCGGTGCTGCACGTAAATTTTCGGAGGCTATATATATGTTTTCATCACGCGAGAAACACTAACATCTTTCATTCTTTACTTTTCTCCTCCACGTTTTTCTCTCTAAAAGTTAGTTTCTTATTTGTTTTGCAATTTTGTGATTCAAGGACACTTTGATTGAAGAGATTTAACAACAACATTGATATTATAAAAATTATTATCTCGTTTCCATTGGATTTTTAAGTTGATGATGATTATGAATTTTCTTTATTTGATCCATGAGATGAACATGAACTAAATTCTTCACCTAGGGTTTGGTGATTCAAATTGATTGACTAATTATTTGCAAGGTTTAAGTATTCTAATTGAATTATATGGTTTGCTTTTAAGTTATTGGCCATCATTTAATTGTTTATGCTTTGGGTGAGATCTAGAGATTAACACTTTGCATCCGTATAGATTATTTGGGTTAGACTTTACAGGGAACGAGTAGTTTAATAGTTTATTTGTTTGTGGAATTCTATAATTTAGATTTAATCTACGAAGATGATAGTCTAGTGTTTAAATTAAATGTTAGAGGATTTATGATTAGGTAATTTCCTAAGTAGAGCATTAATTAATTAATCAAGGCGAGGAACTTAATGCCCAAGTTATCCTCAAATTCTTGAATTAATCTTTTGCAATTGTTATTGTTTCTAAACTCTATAGCTTGAAATCTTTCTATTGCTTTCCTTTACAATTATTTATTTCCAGCATGATCTTCAAAACAAAAGTTGTAACAACCAAAATTCATAATTAAAAATGCTATATTTTATTAAATAGCTAAAGCGGAAACATGTCAAAGTGATTTTTTTTTTATTAAATAAAATATTTAAATAACATACATAAAATCTAACAAATAAAATTTGCCAAAATAATGAGTTCAACAAACTCAAGTCTAAAATTTGTACGACAGAACTGACGCCAACCAATGACCCAAAGCAAACTGCGCAAGACCTAATAGCATGTAACACCCCGACTTACTTAACCAAGCAATTAGTTAAGTAATTAGGCCGTTACGTGGGTTAAGAAAGAACTTCTGATAATTTATAACAACAATTTCGACGGAATATACATGTCAAACAATATTTGACCTCAACTTTCATCATGAATGAATCAATTGTTTAGTCGAAAGAGGTAGAATGGAGTCCGACAAAGAATGATTCTAGGTCCTCAAACCACAAGGAGTAATTGAACAAAGAAAAAACAATGGCTTAGGACAATTTTCAAAATAAGATAATCAAGATCAAATACGACATTGATCTGATATCACAGGTTAAACCAATTTTACAACGAATGTGAGAACTCAAACATGCTTTCACCAAAATAAAATCTTTGGTTAGCTAGGGTCGAAAGCATGACCCATCAATAACTTCGAAGCATTTTATACAATATTGGATCCAACGAAACAAGTCTGGATATTCAAAAGAAATCCTTGTACATAGAAGCAAGTCGACATCATAAAAGAGATGTCAAGATCCCAATCAACGAAATGAAACTGTTATCAGGGCAAATATCAAAACACAAACAAGCAAAGGCCAAAGTTCGGCAACAAGAAGTGTGGCTGAGAATCATGTATGATGACATAAGACTCTAGGCAAACAAGACATGACAGCAACAAATTAAGAATACCATCATGAGATAAAACATCTAGAGAAGCTCCTCTGCACAACATTCGATTCCAGCATCCTCTCGAGCTCATCCTGCACATTTAGAAATATATGCAGGGCGTGAGTACTAGATGCACTCAGTGGGTATATGCCTAAAACATTTGAAACATTTCTCTTAGAGCTATAAGATTGACTTGCCATAACATTTGCAACACACAGGAGTTTTCAGTTAAATAACCTGCATGCTTCTTAAATAAACTTACTTGCTTTCATGCTCATATATTCAAGATGCAACATTAAACACGCGTCTGCAGACATCATCTCATTCATTAACCATATCTACGCACTCTTATGTTGAGAAGTAGGTCTCCTTCTCAAACACCGTGATCGACCATTTAGCTCACGATCACACTGTGTACACAAACCCTTACTGGCAGCTCGTCCAGCATAGGGCCGATATCGTCCATCTCTCGTAGATAGGCAACATGCATCATGCATCATGCTAAAAACTTGGCAAGTCAGTCAACGTTTCATAAAAATGCATATCATATCATTTTGTATGCAAAGGCATATCATTTCATATCTTTAGAAAGGATTTTACCCACCTGGCAATAACCACTCGAATTGGGTATGCGTTCGTCCTTCACTTATTTCTTCTCGAACTTGGCCCTTCATCAACATAAAGTAGCGTATAAGCATACCAGAGCCAAGCGAGAAGATAAATTCTTTATCTTATCTAAGTCGTCAACACGACTATAACTTCTTGATATTCAAGACTCTATAGTCTATGAACACTTGGTCATTGCATCCTCTAACATCTAAACATATAACAAGACTTAACTAAGTCTCGTATAACTAAACAAGTACATAGGACTTAACGACAAACTTAAGCTATCTATTCTTATTCAAAAACCAACAACACTTTACAGACATAGCTTATGACCAACGTGAAAAATCACGTAAGACGTCATCTAACATAAACGAACCTCTATACATGCTTAACTATCATCAAAGATCATTAATCAATCATCAAAATCCAAAGATCAAAGCTTTAGCATTGGAAACCCATTTTGACGTCAAACTAAAATATTTTATCTTTAATATACGTCGGCCGAAAAATCCGAATAAATCATTTTAAGCTTTATTCATATCATAGAATCCAAATATGAAGTCAAAATGATGAAATAAAATCAAAAATCCCACCTTATGTGAGACATAGGTTTCGGCCATTTAGGGTTTTTCGAATAGGTTCGATTTCAATCGTTTTTCTTGCTCAAAACATGTTTATATTTACCCAACAACACATATATGAAGGCATATCAAGGATATCAACAACATAAGTTCAAGATCTAGGCCTCCATGTTTTCGAAAATTTCAAAGGTTCTAAAGAATGAACTCATGCTTGAAAATTCAACATTAATCGACTCATAGACGATAGATCTAACACAATATCAAGAGATAATGGAACAAAACATGCTCCTTCAAACATACTCAAAAGGACCGAAACTTTAAGCCCTCAAGGTTCATGATTTTCAAATTTTTAAATCACAACTCAAGCATAAATCACTCCTAAAGGGTAGATCTATCCATGAATAAACTAAAAATCGAAGAATAAAACCCGTAAGACAAAGGGCCCAAGTGGCCGAAACTTTGGGAGATGAGGGGTGGGTTTTTCATATTGATTTTCACTCCAAAACTTGGATAAAGTTAGAGATCTACCTTCTTAGAACGTCGATCTACCGATTTGAAGAGGATTGGAAGCTCGGATCTCGATCTTGAAAGATAAAATTTTCGTGTATGTGTGTGTATGTGTGTTTTCGAAAACCTTGGGAGAAAAGGGATGGAATGGTGTGATATGGAAGCTAAACATATATTTATACATAGCATATCACTATTTAAAGCTTACCTAAGAAGCCATAAATTTTCTAGAAGATTCTAGCTTACTCCATAAGCTTATTACTTAGCTTATTTGATAAGCTTTGCTTTCTAGTTTTAAAAAAAAACTTATTACATAAGCTAGATGCAATTTGGGCTTATTAATACGTGTTGGGGTTAGGCCTAATTTATTAAGGACGTTATGTCCTCATCTGGATCTATGCACATAATTGAAAAATATATCATTCGAAATTAATAAATCAAAAGAAATATAGAAATTGCTAGAAGGTTGGAAATTTTCATAAATCTCCCTTTCTAAAATAAACATCATATTTTGACTATTCAAAACATTTTTGGTCTCAGAAACCATTTTGAGAAATCTGCTCTTGATTCAAGTTTATTTAGAAAACACAGATATCAAAAAGGTAAAAACTCTTAAATTCTATGACTCTAGGATCAAGACTTCTATGAACACATATCTTATCATAACAAGACTCTTGAAATCTAGATCTTCTCATGCTAATAAAGACTTTAGAATCTTTTCTAAGATTTTATCTCGAATCTATCTCAGATTCTATCTGCTCGACTCAAAGCTTAACATAAAAGCTTTTAACTTAAACAACTTTTTCTTAAGGATGCAATGCCCTTCTTATAAGCTCTTAATCAGGAACTAATCTTTGCTACAGGAATGCGGGGTATTACATAGCATGAGATAAATTGGAGTCCTAATAAATCAAATCCAACAACGATAATAAAGAAAAAGAAATTAAACAAAATAGCACAAGTCTTGGAAGGAACTAAAAGCGACATTACACCACTAGGCACACCCATATCACCATGCCGCTCCACGATCACTGGCCTGAAAATATTTTAGATAAAAGGTGGTGAGCACAAAAGCGTACTCATTAGTAGAAAAACAAGGAATATCATTATTTTTGTCCACACGTATACATCATAGGATAGTAATAGCTAATCATATTCAGCCTCACTAGCTTATCCACTCGCATACTCTCGAATGCAATCAATATCATATCCAGCCTCACCAGCCTAGAAATCCTGCCTCACGGGCATAGGATATACACGTAGCCAATGACTCACCGTCAAGGCTCAGCCTCACCGGTTTAAAATCATACCTCACCGGCATAGGATATACACGTAGCCAATGACTCACCATCAAGGCTCAGCCTCACCGGCATAAAATCCTACATCACCGGCATAGAATATACACGTAGCCAATGAATCACCATCAAGGCTCAGCCTCACCGGCTTAAAATCCTACCTCACCGGCATAGGATATACACATGGCCAATGACTCACCGTTATGGCTTTCCACTTGCATACTCACTGCATGCAATAAATATCTTATCACAATCCAAACTACAATATACACATTGGACATAAAGGAATATTTCTCAAACCAATTTCATTTTCACAATAAATATGTTTATTCCAAATCACATATTTGCAAGTTAAAGAAGATTTCACCCACCTTGTTCTGTGGAGCACATCAAATCAAAATCAACTCAATTCAGAAACGAGGGTCTTAGTTGCGCCACACCTAATTCAATAAATACAATAATTTTATAAGGGCTTTTAGGAAACCTTAAATAACTTTTCCTTAATCAAAACGAAATATATGTTAAAGTTATAGAGACAAGTTTAATAATTAGATTAAATGTCATATAATAAACCTAGTTTGAAACGAGAACTACTAGGTACAATAGTTAAAATCATTCTTTAAAACATAACCAATTAATTAATTAAAAATACTCATTGAAATTAATCCGTTAGCCCAACACATGGAACGTAACCCCAATTACTTAGATATGTACAAGCTTAAAACTTAATTAACTAGCAACTGTAATCAACAATCCTTCTTGATAATTGAATTCTCACATTAACAATATAATCAAATCATCAAAAATTGATTCAACCATTTAAAATTTACTCCAATTTGTTACTCAACTTATTAATTAACAAATCTAATTCTCAAACCCAAAACATGATTGACGTTACAAATGATTCAAGAATAATTAACCTCCAAAACATAAGTTTCAAATAATTCCTATATAATATACATATTATATATATACATACATATAGCCTGAAAATCGTAATCATAAAATATTGTAAAGTTGGGTTTGACAATGCTTACCAACTAGTAGAGAAATCAAGTGATGGAAAAAAAAAATATGCTTCCTCGATTGAGCACTGGAGCGAAATATTTTTGTGTGTGTGTGCATGTGAGTGTGTGTATGCGTATGAGTGTTGTTTGTGTTTGTGTGTGTGCATATAAGTGCTATGTGTGTGTGTGCATATGTGTGTGTGTGTATGGAGTATGTGTGCGTGAATGTGCTGTGTGTGTGCGTGTGAATGTGCTGTGTGTGTTGTATGTTTTTGTGTGTGTGTGCCGTGTGTGTGGCTATGTGAGTGTGTGTGTTTGTGTGAATATGTGTGCCCGTGTGTGTATATATAGATAAATAAAACCCTAATAAAGTCCTAATCATACTTGAACTCTTGTTAATTAAATCTTAATCCTAGATAAATATAAAATAGTACTTGGGCTCAACAAATTAATGTTCTACAAAGCCCAATTTGAGGATAAATAATATAATTTGACAATTATGTAAGACCAAAACTTGTTAATATAATTTGATAATTACATAAGCCCAAAACTTATTTTATTATTTAGCCCATATTTTTAATATATCTTTGTAAAGTAATTTCTGAAGGCATTAAAATAAATTCTAAAGTTCGTTTTCTAGCTAGGGGCACAACTACGGACTCCCTCAAGTCCAACACAAAATCGAGCATGTCAAATATGTAGGGAAATCTGATTTTAACCCTCTCCTGAGGATCTATCTTGAATGTTTAATTCACCATACATTTATTATATGTCTAGCATGCACCTATATAATTAATTGCAACACGTAGGTGTTTTTTCGTGTTTACCTACGAATTTGTCGGGGAAGAAAGGATCAAGACTCGTTCTTTGATCTTCTGGACTGTATCCCGATTGCCTAAACTCCAATGCCGAGTGAGGACAATCTATGGAGAGTGCTATAGAAATTCTCCTTCTTCCTTACTTGAAGTTTTAAAAAATCTCACTATTTGGAATGGTGTGATTCTCGAAAATTCTAGCTAAGCGTTAGCCTTTGATTTTCTCTCTCACATTATATTTATAATGCAACCCTAAATCCTATCATCATAGGATTTATTCATATCTAATAAATATAATAATATCACTTAAGATAGAAAGATCAAGATAGAGTCCCAGAGGGATTCTACTAGGAAGTGTTCGAATTTCTCCAAGCTTAAAGGCCTTGATGGGCCAGCCAGGGATCAAATGCAAGGAATAAAGATGGGCCTCAAATAAATTAATTATCTTATGTTCAGCCCAGAACATAAATTAATTCATAAACATTTATTCATGCCACTAGAGAATAAATGCTGACATACCCCTTTATTTTCGAAGTTGAGTTGGGCTCGCATTTAGACTTAACGAACTTCGTATTTAAGATATCGTACGTCCATTAATTATTTACGCTGATTACATTGCTTAAAATAATTAATATCTTTAATTCCTTAGGTAGTACCACTCAACTTTATTATTGTGCTTGAGATAACTCAACTGTGGGGTTTAGTACAATAAACCTTTGAGCTTCTTAAGGGGCGTCATCGTCCTAAACGGATACGGTGACTCGTCTGGTAACTAGCATGACATCTGAACCATCGCACCACCCAAGATGCAAAAAATCTTGGGTTATCTCATGTAACCTACCCATAACAAGTCAAAGTGATGGTCAACAACTCATACTCACCTAATACCTTATCGAGGTTTAGATCGACGTAAGACACCGAGATCTAGGTTCTTCATGACGATCAGATAGAAGAACTCATCTCACTGTGATCCATCAATACGTTAGAGGCGTACCGGTATAGATAAGCAACCAAGTCAAGTCGATTCTTATCTATACCAAGACTATATACCGACAACTCGTCCTCGAGTTGTCTCAAGCGTGATACTTTTATATCTCATTAAGCTTGACCAATCATACGGACTTACGTGATCTACAACACCTTCGTATGATCTAACTTATATATAGATAAAGGGACATACATATGCAATCAAGTAAACAATTCGGATAGGAGATTGTAATAGTGGTAACGAGGAAACATTGTATACAAGCTCAACCAAAAGCTGCTTCCGTATACAAATCAACAATCTCTCACTTATACTAAAGCAAACTTTTAGTATACAATGTGTCTCTACTAGCTATTACAAACAACACCATCACTTTGCTTACTCCCACTTATACAAAAGTTTCATTTCTAAGTGGGTGCCATCTTCACGCAATCGAGTCCTCGAACATGTTCTTCGTAGACTTTTGTGGCGGGCTCTTAGTGAATGGGTCACTAGGTTATCAAGTAGTATCAATCTTTTCAATCAAGCACGTCTCATCGTCTAACGATTTCTCGTATGACATGGTACTTTCTCTCTATGTGTTTTGTTGCCTTGTGGGTCCGTGGTTCCTTGAGTTTGCCGCTCGCACCGAGTTATCACGATGAAACTATGATACTCTTGGGCAAACCGGTACCACATCTAGATCCATGAGGTAGTTCTTGAACCATCTGACCTCTTTAGCGACCTCTGAGGCGGCTACATATTAGAACTTCCATGGTAGAGTCCATTGCATCGCCGCTTTGCACTCCACCAGGATCGGCTCCTCCTCCCAAGGTAAACAAATAGCCGGTAGACTTTTCCTCATCACGGTCGGCTTGGAAATCCAGTCCAATAACCCAAAGGCGTTAGACTATCTGCATGGTAAACTAGCCTATAATCTCGAGTCATTTCGGTGCTTGAGTATATGCTTTACCGCATTCAATGAGCTTGTCGAGGTTAGGCGATATCTAGCTACTATACTACCGCATAGCGATATCGGGACTCGTACATAGCATTGCATACATGAGACTTCCCTCTGGCGAGCGTAAGAACTTGTCTTATTTCCTCTATCTCCTGCGGTCATGGAGACTCGCTCCTTAGATAAAGGAACACCATGCACGAAGGTAGCTATCCTTTCTTGCGGTGCGCATACTAAAGCGAGTAATCACGGTATCAATGTAAGGCGCACGAGATAAGCTCAACATTTTCCTCTTGCGATCTCGGTAAACCTTGATCCCAAGAATGTATCTTCAGATCTCCTAAGTCTTTCATTTGAAGCGGTTGGATAACCAACTCTTTCGTCGACAACAACTTCACAATGTTGCTAAGTAGAAGAATGTCATCTCGTAAGTGCAAGAAATACCACATCACCGTTGACATCTAAGCGATACACACAACTTTAGCTAGGCAACCGGGTAAATCCATAGGACTTTACCACCTCGTCAAAGCAAGTTCCATGATCGGGAAGCTTGCTTGAGTCCATAAATGGACTTCTTAAGCTTCCAAACTAGATGCTCTTCACCCTTCACCACATAACCTTGGGTTCTTTGCATATGGATGTCCCTACCTTCTTCAAGGTAACCGTTTGAAAGCGGTTTTCACGTCCATTGCCAAACCTCAAGGTTTAAGTGGGCTGCTATGGCGGAAGAATTACGATGGACTTGAGCATTGCTACTGTGAAAAGGTCTCATCGAAATCGATGCCCTCAATCTGAGTGTACCCTTTCGCCACAAGCTCGGCTTTAAAAGCGAAACCTCTCCATCTGAATCTCTTTCCTCTTGTATACCCACTTACTACCTATGGCTCCCTTGCAATCTGTTAGAGGTGTCTTTTCGTATACATCCATAGCTGTTATGGACTCAATTTCAAAGTCCATAGCGGTGTGCCATGATCTTGCATCAATGTCTTGTATCGCCTCACTGTATGTCCATGGGTCGATTATTGCCTGCTCGTTTCCTGGGACTAAATCCGAAGATTCACCACAAACATAAATCGCTCGGGTTGACGAACAACCCTCCCACTACGACAAGACGCTACTAGCACAATGGCAACGGTGGGTGCAGTAACTTGTGGTTCTATATCTTGCACAACTTGATGGATAGGAGCCAGCATGCGCGGTATCTCGGTGGAACTCGACCCACTTCAATTTCTTGAAGTATCACGGTGTCGATCCTCCCACTGAACCACGACATCTTGTACCTTTGGCTTAATCGGTGGTGGAATACGATTATCTTCTAATTCTTGAAGAATGATTTCAACTTTAGATTTATGGTTATTCATATAATCCTCTTCTAAGAATCGGGCATTAGTGCTAATAATGTCCTTCTGATCCTTAGGACTATAGAAATAACCACCTTTCGTCCCTCTAGGATAGCCAATAAACAACATTGCATCGGATCTAGCCTCCAACTTATCGGTCTTCTTGTTCAAAGACTGTCTTTGATCGCCCATATCCTTATGTGGTTTAAACTGAAACTGCGCCCAAACCACAATTCGAAGGGGTCTTTTCGATTGACTTGGATGGTACTAGATTTAGCAAGTATGTCATTGTTTCTAAGGCATACCCCGAGCGAAATAAGCGATGTTGCATAACTCATCATTGATATAACCATTTCTAAAAGAGTCCTATTTATTAGTTCGACACACCGCTTTTCTTTGTGGTGTGCCGGTGTAGTGGTGGGATATGATCCCACACCGCACTAAATAGTCGAAACTTCGTTCTGAGAGGTATTCGCCACCGCGATCAGACCATGATGATTTGATACTTTTACCAAGCTTCGCTCCACTTCCGCCTTAAATTCTTTGAATTTCTCAAGCATTCGAGACTTGCGGTGAAGCGGTATATGTATCCGTACTCGAGTAATCGTCGATGAAAGTGACAAAATACTGTACCTCCACGAGCTTGTGTGGACATAGGTCCACAGGTCGAGATGGACTAGCTCAACACTTCTTTGACTCTATAACCCTTTGCTTTGAAGGGTCTAGTCGACATCTTTCCTTCTATCTGAGTTCGCAGATTTGGGAATGGAGTAGCGTGAGATCACCCAACGCCCATTCTTAGCCGGTCTTTGGATCCTATTTAGATTGATGTGACCTAATCTAAGATGCCCGAGAGAAATGTGGCGTCATCTTGCGAGAAAACTTTCTCTTTTAAGGTTTGATGTAGATCTGACATAATTAAAGGTATTATGTTTGGCGAAATAGTATAAAGCGAATTATATAAAGTGCCACCACGGATAACCGTCATTTCTTATGATAGAAACACCACTATCAAAAACAATGAATATCCATGAATAAATAGTTTGAAACTGAAATAAGGTTTCACGAAACTCCGCACATATAAAGCGTCTTTTAAAACTAAAGCTGTCTTATCAAAATATAAAGTAACATCTCCGACCGCAGCGGCCTCGACTTTCGTCGCGTTGCCCGTGGAGATCATTATCTCGCCATCATGCGACTCCCTTGTCGCGGGAACCCACGCAGGTGTAACAAACATGATCAGTCGCACTTGTATCTACTACCCATGAATGAGTAGAACAAGTCGCTAAATATGTTTCCGTTACTAAAGCAAATGGCGTACCTTGAGCCTTGAGCTTGGGGCACTTAGCCTTCCAATGCCCAGTCTCACTGCACTTGAAACATTTGCCCTTCTCCTTTGGCTTTTTCAAACCGCTGGTAGAGACCTTTGTATTACTCCCACTCTTTTCTTTAGCCTTAGCATCTCTTGAATTCTACTTTCCCTTTTCATCTTTCGATAAAGTAGTGGTTTTCTTTGAGGTGCGTACTAAAGACTGTGCACCTTTGCCCATTTTGCGTTCTTCCGCTACTAGATCCTCTTGCAATGAATCTAGAGTATAACTCTTATCATAAAGGACTACTCCATAACGGAAGTTATCAAAAGAGTTGGGCAAAGTGTTGAGGATTATATCGATTTTGACTACGTCATCAATGTATCCTCCAACCAATTCGAGCTCTACATGGTCATGCACTGAATCGCTTTCCTTCATTGAACTTGACATTATTGATTTTGTCAAATTATGACAAGCGATTCTGTCCGACTCCTCATACGATTTCATGAGATTTAGCCATATAGTGGCTGCGTCTTCCATCTTTTGATCTTTGAGTTGCAAGGACTACGCATGGTGACCAAAAGAGGCACTTTGCCATTCTATTTGATTTGTCCCATTTCTTGTGCTCCTTGCGCTCCTCATCAGTAGATAAATCGTCTAGAGGTTTGGGACGAGGTGTAGTGAGTACAAATAAATTTTCTTCGGCAGTAAGAACAATCTCAATGTTTCGTTTTCACTCGATAAAATTTGGACCGGATAGAGGATTTTGTGCGAGCATATTGATAATCGGTGTAAGAGACATATCTGAAAAGTAATGTAAACACATAAGCATACGATCGCACATAATTCGTGTTGGACTTAAAAAGATCACTAATAAAGTCCCTCACAATCTAACGAGGTCGTCCTAGCGAGCAAGTTAATCTGAGTCGTCTCTCAAGGAAAACTTAACAGGGCGTTACTAAGTTACCACACGAAAACAATTAAATTCCTGAACACTCTAATCACAAAGGGTTGTTTGATCGTCACCTTAAAACAATAGATTACCTAGGCGAGAAATTATTAAAGAAAAGAAAGATAAATTAACTAGGCGAAAATTGACAAAGCAGATAAATTACCTATACAATAATTAAACCCTAGTTTGAAGAACATAGAATCGACACGATAAACCCTAGGCATGAATCGAATAGATTAAATAGAAGATAAGAATAATTAAGCAAACACCAATATTAAACATCACCAAAGCATAGAATTCAACATCAAATAAATACGAGAACACGAAAGAAAGCGATAAAGAAATCTTACGAATAGAAACGAACGATGGAATTGAAATTGAAATCTTCCGGAATAGAAATCCAATAATAATAATCTTACAATAATCTTCAATCTCAATCCAAAGAAATACTTAGAAAAATTGAAGGAAGAGAATCGTATAGAGGAGGCGCACCAAACGAAAGAAAAACTGAAAAGTGAATAATAAGGTGGCTAGGGTTTTCAGCGGTAATCTGTATTTATAGCGCAGCAAATTCCACACCCAGCACCGGACGCGACGCAGCGTCGGACGCGCCAAGTTTCTGGACGGCATACACAGCGCCGAACGTGATGCAGCGCCGGACGTGATGCAGCGCCGGACGCGCCGTGTTTCTGGAGGAATTTCAAGCATGTGCGCAGCGCCGGACGCGGATGAGATCGGCGCTAGGGGCATCGCGCGCGTTGTGGTGCTGGAAGGAGTCACCAGCGCCGGGTGGATGGAGGAAGCGCCGGGTGGAGATGATACTGAGCGCACGCTGGAGAGAGCTCAGCGCCGCGTGAAATGCGCGCTTGGGAGTGTGCAGCGCCGGATGCGCTCGCGCATGTGCGTGCGCGACTTCGGTGTTTCATTCCGTTCTCTCTCGTTCGAACTCCGAATTACGATCCGTTTGCACCTATGAACTCCTATCGAGATGATCTTCAATTCTTATGAGTAAAAATCCTTGATTCCATCTCCACTATTCATGAGTATCATTGAAAGTGTCGGCTCTCTGCACCAAGTTTCACGCCGTAGAGTTTCTTGTCCGAATAATGCCCAAATAATGAGCTATTTCCTACATCAAACCAAGAATTAGAATTCAATCTTTATAACATAATAACATAATAAATTATGCTAAAAGTAAAACTAAAGATCGACAATTTAAATCCAAAAGCATAGGAAAATACGACCAGATTCGGACTAGACAATTCGTAACAATAATATTGTAACCTTTTGATAAAACAATATTAATTGAAACCTCCAATCGCCCAAGGAATCCCACATGCAAGCCACACGTGTGGACGTTTACACATGAACCCCTCGACCAGACTAAAATATACCTTTTAGTCGTTTAATTTCAATCCATGTCAACTTATCCTTATGATAAATGAAATTAATGATTGGACATTACTAGACCACATAACTATCACAAGAAGGGACTTCGCGGAAAGTTGTACTTGAGGTGATGTCTAAGCAATGACCACAATTTTGACAGCAGAAAATGAATTCTTAGAATTGGCATAATCACTAGGACCATACCGCTTCCAATCCAAATTCATTTGTTATCTCATTTTAAATCTATCTCTAGAGAACTTATGAAAAATGATGGACGTTTACACATGAAGCTCCCACTTCTCAATAGATTAAAATGTTCTATTTAGAAATCTCATCTAACAAACTTATGATAAACATTGCAAGCAAGCCACACGTGTGGACGTTTACTCACAGTGCGCATCACTTTGTTTAGAGATCAAAAAGTGGAGGTCTTGAAATTTTAATTTTAAAAATTAATATGTCGGATTTCTTGCTTAGTCTTTTGTTTCAAAAGGTTTATCCAAGCAGATCACGTAATCCTAGCATGCTTTTCTATAGAACTCAAATTGTAAAACATGCTCGCAGAATTCTAAAATATGCTTGAAAAATGGGATAAACTTAGCATGCTTACTATGCGCATCCAATCACGAAAACATATAATATGTTTATCTACGTAATTAAACATACATAGCATGCTTCTGCATAATTTAAACATCCACGACATGCTTTGAACGATAAAAATAAAATAAAATCGTTCATCGCGGCCCACTCGTGGATCCTGTACTTCCCTGCCTAATTTATTACATAAATTTGCAAATTATAGATCTTCAAAATCTCGAAAACGGGCCTCGCGTGCACGGGCACAGATCGGATTCGTCAAAACTGGATTTAGGCCGAAAAATTGAAAACGGGCGAAATAAAGGATTAAATTTGGATCGGGCCAAAATGCGGAACCGAGTTGAAAAATCGGTGCAGGTCAAAATGGGCGGGTCGTGATGTGGAATGGGCGTGTCGCTAGGGCACGACTGTCTGCGCACACCCACCCGCCCAGCCGCACATTACCTTCCCCGTCGCCCTTCCTCGCGCCGTAACTACCGAGCCCTACCGAGGAATCACCGCCGAGCCCGCCGAGTGCCGCTGCCGATGCTGCCGAATCATCTGCGCACAGGTTCCAACAGACGACCGAGGCACAGCGCGACTCGCGCCATCGCCCGCCGTCTCAAACAAAATTTCGAGCGGCTGGCCGTGACCTCATCGCCGGCGCCGAGAAACCCAGCGCCATCTGCCGAGCCATGCCGTCCAGCCTGCCGAGAATCATGCTGCCGAGACGTGCTACGGATTCTGGCCGAAGGCTGGCGAGGCATCGAGATAACAGCGCGCGACTCGCACGGTGGGCCTGCCCGCGCACTGAGTACGCACGCTATCTCTCGATCTGCCGAGCGAACCCGCGCGATGCTTGCCGAGAACGCCCGATGATGCCGAGCCGCATGCCGAGCGTGACCCGTCGAGGCGTGCCGAGGCATCCGTGCGGAAAACGAGTGCCTCGCACGCCCGACTGCCGAAGCCTCGCGCTCGACCTGCTTGCCCCTGTCCGCCTATGCTGCCGACGATGGCACACCATCTGCCGAGGCGGGTCCGGGCGCTGCCGAAGGCTGCTGCCACATGACCCGCCGAGGCATGCCGCCCATCCGCGCACGATGCCACCCCTGTCCGCCCGACGTGTTGCCGAGATACACACGCACGCTGCCGAGCGGCATGCGTCCGATTTCCAATGGCCTCCGTCGTCTCGTTCTTTGTGCTTTTCGTCTTCGTTCTTCTTTTACATATAAGATTTATAAGAAAAAATCTAATCTAACCACGGATTTTCTTGTGGTGAAAAACAAAATCCGATAAAAATAAAAACGAGCCACGATGAACGACAGATTCACAATTAATTAATTGCACGTTATAATCAAACGTGAATCAATCCAACAGAGCTAAGATACTGATCCCAGGCTCTGATACCAATTGTAGGGAAATCTAATTTTAACCCTCTCTCGAGGATCTATCTTGGATGTTTAATTCACCATACATTGATTATATGCCTATCATGCACCTATATAATTAATTACAACACGTAGGTGTTTTCTCGTATTTACCCAGGAATCTGTCAGGGAAGAAAGGATCAAGACTCGTGCTTTGATCTTCTGGACTGTATCCCGATTGCCTAAACTCCAATGCCGAGTGAGGACAATCTATGGAGAGTGCTATAGAAATTCGCCTTCTTCCTTACTTGAAGTTTTCGAAAATCTCACTATTTGGAATGGTGTGATTCTAAAAAATTCTAGCTAAGCATTAGCCTTTGATTTTCTCTCTCACCTTATATTTATAATGCAGCCCTAAATCCTATCATCATAGGATTTATGCATATCTAATAAATATAATAATATCACTTAAGATAGAGAGGATCAAGATAGAATCCCAGAGGGACTCTACTAGGAAGTGTTCGAATTTCTCCAAGCTTAAAGGCCTTGATGGGCCAGCCCATGGATCAAATGCAAGGAATAAAGATGAGCCTCAAATAAATTAATTATCTTATGTTCATTGAGAACATAAATTAATTCATAAACATTTATTCATGTCACTAGAGAATAAATCTTGACTTACCCTTTATTTCCGGGTTGAGTCGGGCTCGCATTTAGACTTAACGAATCCCCTCAGATTTAAGATATCGTCGTCCATTAATTATTTACGATTACATTGCTTAAAATAATTAATATCTTTAATTCATAAGTAGTACCACTCAACCTTATTATTGTACTTAAGATAACTCAACCTGCGGGGTTTAGTACAATAAACCTTTGAGCTCCTTAAGGGGCGTCATCATCCTAGCGGATACGGTGACTAGATACGGGTAACTAGCATGACATACAAGATCGCCACCACCCAAGATGAGATAATCTTGGGTTATCTCATGTAACCCTCACCCATAACAAGTCAAAGTGATGGTCAAGAACTCATACTCTCCTAATACCTTATCGAGGTTTAGATCAGCGTATGTCACGAGATCTAGGTTCTTTACGATGGTCGATAGAAGAACTCATCTCACCGTGATCCATCAATACGCCGAGAGACATACCGGTATGACAAGCAACCAAGTCAAGTCACTTCTTATCTATGCATGACTATACCTACAAGTCGTCCTCAAGTTGTCTCGGTGTGATACTTTTTATATCTCATTAAGCTTGACCAATCATACGAGACTCGTGATCTACAACACCTTCGTATGATTTAACTTATATACGAGATAAGGGACATACATATGCAATCAAGTAAACAATTCGGATAGGAGATTGTAATAATGGTAATAGGAAACATTGTGTACAAGCTCAACCAAAACTGCTTCCAGTATACAAATCCAACAAAATATTCACAAATCCAACGTAAATTATTTAAAGTTTAAAGCAAATTAAATCAAACAAAAAGTGGGGCGTTACAACCCTACCCACTTCATAAAAATTTCGTCATCGAAATTTTTCTTATCAAGTGCTATTAGGGACTGGTACTTAGCTAGAATTTCATCCTTACGCTCCCAAGTCCCTTTCTCGGGACCATGATGACTCCACTGTATTTTAATTAAAGTCACGGGCAGGTTCTTTAACTCATGGAATTTTCGATCTAAAATCGCGATGGATTCTTCCTCGTAGGTTAAATCCTTATTAAGTGATATACCACCATAAGACACCACATGACTCGGGTTATGCATATACTTCCTCAACATCGAAACATGGAAAAAATTATGCACGGATGACAGCTCGGGTGATAACGCCAAACGACAGGCAAAATCTCCAATCTTTTCCAAAATTTCAAACGGTCCGATGAAGCGAGGCCTTAACTTTCATTTCTTACCAAATCTCAAAACTCTCTTCATATGCGCTAACTTCAAAAACATCTTATCACCGACTTCAAAATGAAAATTCTTTCTTCTTTTATTAGCATAAGACTTTTGTCTATCTTGCGCAACTTTGATCCTATCTCGAATTTTCTTGACCACATCAACAGTTATTTCCACCATTTCGGTCCTAAAATTTTTCTTTCACCAACTTCATCCCAAAAAACAGGTGATCTACATTTTATTTCACCAACTTCACCAATAATGGAGTGGTAAATATTGTTATAAACAAACTCTATCAATGGCAAGTGTGTCTCCCAACTTCCTCCAATATCCAAGACACAAGTTCTTAACATAACTTCCAAAGTTTGAATCGTTTTTTTGACTGGCCATCTGTCTGAGGATGAAACGTGTTTAGTATGAATTTGTGCTGATTTTTGGTATTGTTTTGTATGTCATTTTCAGTGGTTTATCCTGTTTATGCCGTTGGTTTGATTAATATTTATTGATTCGGACTTATTTCGCTCATTTCGATATTTTGTAGGAAAAACGGCATAAAATAGGATGAATTGAATCTGCCAAGGATCAAGTATAATGAAGAGCATCTCGACAGGATTTCGTAGGCAAAAACCGTGTGTTAATCGGAGTTCGAGCGAAGGAGAGAACGGGCCAAAACAACGGTCACGACGCGGCGTGCGCTGCGCCGACCCCATCGCGCCCGCATGCCCGCATCAGCCCAGCGCCCGCCGCCGCCTCAGCCTTCGCGCGACGATGCCACGCCCGTCCGGCGCTGCGATGCCAGCGCCCGCTGCCTTTTCACCCACGCACGCCGCTCCATCCGGCGCTGGAAGCGGCCTCAGCCGCCCCGCACGCCCCGTCCGGCGTTGGGTGTCAGCGCCGCTTCACCCATGCCCTTCGCGGGCATTCGATCGCCCGCGTCTTCAGCGCGCAAGCGCCCGTCCGGCACCTTTGTGTTCCCAGCCGACGCTGGCCGTGGTCCATAAGCTTGACGCGTCCGGCGCTTGCTCCGTCCGTGATTTGGTTCTTGAGGCCGTTACGTCCGTAAACTCCTCGCGTCGGTCTTTGCGTCGCGTCCGGTCTTTGGGAGTTAATTTCGGTATATATAAATCTTTGGCACGCGAAAAACCCTAGTTCCAATTTTATTCACATACGTCAGTTTTCTTTACATTGGTTTTCTCCTCACGCGAATATTTTTCTCAATTATTTTCCAAGTAATTTCTTTTGCACTTTGTTAATTAAAGACTCTTGATTGGAGAAATTCATCAAAGACGTTTACGATTGTAAGGATTATTATTCGATTTTTCTTTCATTGAATTGTTGGATAATGATTTTTATTGATTATAATTGTTTGAATCGTGAGATGAGCATGAACTAATTTTCTTCTAGGGTTGGGTGATTCAAATTGTTTAATTGATTATTTGTTTTGATTGAGTGCATCAATTGAATCCTAGGGTTTATGATTAAGTGATTGATCACCATTTAATTGTTTGTGTGTCGTGTATTATCGAGAGATAGATACGTTGCATCATAGGAATCAATTGGATTAGAGGCTACCGAAACGGTACTCTAATAGTTTAGGTATTTGTGAAATTTGATAACCTAGGTTTAATCCACGGAACGAAAGTCAGTGTTTGGATTGAGGTTTGAGGATTGCATGAATAGGTAGATTTCTTAATCAAGCATAATTGATTAATCAAGGCGAAGAACCCTAATACCCTAGTTATTCTCACAATCTTGAATTACTCCTGTTGCTATCGAACTGCTTGGAATTTTTGTTTGAATCGTTTGCGTGATTTAATTTCCTGTCAATCTTAGTTAATCATCACCCCCAATCAAGTTTAGGATTTAGATTTATCGTTTTCATCGTAACACATCATAAGCCCTGTTAAGTCTTCCTCGAGAGATTCGACTTGGGTCGACCTTACCACGCTATAGGGACCTCGTGCTATTGCGAGCGACTAAGTAGAAAAATTTGGTCGGAACAAATTTTGACGCCGTTGCCTGGGAAGGCTTTAGGCATTTTTGATTGTGTTATTTTCCCCTCCTATCTTCTATTTTTCTTTATTTTATTTTTGTTTGGTTATTTTCTTCCCTCAGGTGCGCGTAATCTGTTTTCTTGTCTTGTGTTTTTGTATGCTAGGTCGTCGAAGTCTTAAAAGGAAATTGGCACCAGTATTCGATAATATTCACAGGGCGAGAGATTTAAATCTTTTGAATTCGGAAGTAGAAAGCTCGTCTGAAAGTGAGACGAGTTCAGCGACAGTTGAGCACGAGGATTTGGAGAGTATATCTCCAAGTGAGGAAGTTGTGCCAGAAGAAATGGTAGCAAATGGAGGAGTCCATGAAGAAGGAAACCCGAGGATGCGTGACTTTGCTCGACCCGTCATTGGGGTGACAACGTCATGCATAGTCCTCGGGATCCGCCCGAACTACGAGTTGAAGCCCATCCACTTCAACCTTCTACCTTCTTTCTATGAGATGCCAGTGAGGATGCTTTGAACTTCATCCGGAGTTTTATCGCATGGTTCACACTTTTCCACCGAGCGGGCTCCTGAGATATCTGGCGAGAATGAGGTGTTTTCCTACACCGAAAGATAGAGCGAAGACATGGTTGATGTCTCTACAGCCTGGTTCACTAATGAGTTGGCAAGCAGTATATGATAAGTTCATGGGAAAGTACTACTCGAACCAGAAGACACAAGAGCTGAGGGCTCAGATAGCCACCTTCAAGCAGATGGCTGGAGAACCTCTGCATGAGGCATGGGATCGGTTCAAGTCGTTACAACAGGAGTGTCCGCATCACCATTACCCAGCTGAGCTTCTCAATCAGTTTTTCTATGATGGATTGACGATGGACTATCAATACATGATAGATAATGTGGCTGGAGGAGACATTGGAAACTACACTGCTGATGATGTTAGCGAGATTCTGGAGACGCTAGCTGCAAACTCGCAAAGGAGAAGTGCGATTTAAGACCACTGCAAAGAAAAGAGATGTCATCCAACTATGAAATGACACAGCAACTGGCGGATCTCACTCGACAAGTTCAGCTATTGAGAACAACTGAGCCTCAGACATCACCTCAATTCCAACAGAAACAAGCGATGTCAATAGAAACTTGTGGAATTAATGGAGAAGCGGGGCATGGAGCTAACATGTGCCAAAGAACTAGTGAGATGGCATATGAAGAAGTACAAGTTAATGCCATGCAAAGGGTTCCAACAAGGGTACCAAAGAGGAAATCAGCCGGGCTATCAGTCGAGGCCCAGACATGACCCCTACTCAAATTCTTACAATCCCGGCCGGAGAGATCACCATAATTTCTCCTGGAGTCAGAATCAAGGGGGATCAAGTCAGGGTACCCAGTTCAGACATCAACCTCAGCAAAATCAGCAACAACTTGATGCTCCCAATAAACCATCGCTTGAGGATTCTCTAAATACTTTTGTCCAAGCAAGTACTTTGAGATTTGAATCTTTGGAGGCATCTATCAAAAGAGTGGAAACTCAAGTGGGACGATTGGCAACTCAAGTGGGACGATGGCTGGGCTGTTGAGCAATTAGTACGACGAGACCAAAAGGGGAAGGTTCCTAGCAAATCGGAGCATGCCAAGGCTATTACTGCTTATGGAAGTGAAAATGAAAAGAGCAAGGCTGATGAAGAGATCGGAGTAGAAGAAGAACAGTGTTCAACCAAAAGTATACTCTCAGTTGACTCGCAATCGCATTTAGGTGTTATAGTAGGGAAAGCTAACCCTAGTCGTCTCTCAAGGAAAACTTAACAGGGCCTAATGTTCGTGTTGCTCACAGAAAACGATAAAATCATAAACACTCTATTACCAACATGAGTTTTTGAGACATACGAGAATTCAAATACGAGAATCAAATGGCAAACCTAAGCGGTGGTTTGTCAATCCCGAGCTAAACTAATTAGCGATAGATCTAAACTAGAGGTTGTCAAACCCTAGATGATAAACTACTAAACACGGAATCGTAAAACAAATCAAAAGCAATTAAATAAGATCTCCAAACAAGAAACGATGAGATTCAACGAAGAAAGATTAATCATGAAATCCGAGTTCAACTCCACTTGCATAAAATTGATTATTAAAATCGAAAAGCTAGAACCGATCAAGAGCCCAACAAAGGTGAATTAAATTCGAGCAAGATGAATCAATACGTAGATGAAACGATAAAGAACGATTTTAACAAAATATCGATAAATTACTCATAATTCAAATCCAAAATCGCACAAGGTATTGCAAGAATCAGTAAATAAAATTGAAGAGAACTAAGCACCGATTACGTGATGTTAAATCGATATCGAAAATGACTAAAATTGAAGAAACAGATCGATCTTTGTTCAGTGGCGCGATGGCGAACGAAAACCGAAAAATACGTAAGTCTCGAACTACGAAAATAACCTAAAATAGGCTATATAGAAGGCAACCGAGCGCCGGTTGGAAAAGATCGCGCGTGAGGGGCGGCGTCTGTGCGCAGAGTCTGCGGCGAGGCGCGGCGAGGCACGCGGCGAGGCGGCGGCGGCGGGCGAGCGCCACCCGAGCGCGAAATTGGGAACGCGCTCGAGTGAGCGAGCGTTCATATGGCGGGGTGAGCCGGCGAGTGCGCGGCGGCGGCGGGCGCGCGGCTGGTGAGCCGGCGTTCACTCCAGCGCCCGAGGAAATTGGGAACGCGCTCGGAGTGAGCCGGCGTTAGTCTTGTGGAAGGAGGGCGCGGCGGGCGCGCACGCGTGGTGCGCGGGCGCGTGGGCGTCGTTGGCGCTGGCGCGTCTTGTGGGCGTCTTGTGGGCGTCTTGTGCCTGTGGCGCTCGGCCATGCGACGGGTCGTCGCGACTTCAACAATTCGTTTGCTCTCCTTCGTCCGAACTCCGAATAGGATCCGCCGCTTATAAACTCCTATCGCTATGCTCTTCATTATACCTGATCCTTGAAGATAGCTTTCATCCTATTTAATGCCGATTTTCTGCAAAACATTAAAACGAACCAAGTAAGTCCGAAACGATAAATAATAATTGAACTAACGGCATAAATGTGATAAACTAATGAAGAAAACATGCAAACAATACCAAGAATCAGCATGATTCATACCAAACAGCTCCCCACACTTATCCATTTGCTTGTCCTCAAGCAAAGTCTATAATAACAAGAGTAAAAATAACTCATGCAACTTTAACTCTTAATCCAATCAATCAAACCTCTATTTGAAATTCCCCAACATGATGAATACGTAATCAAGTTAATGCGAAACAAATCTAAGATTGTGAGAAAGTCAAATAAACAATAGGATCATTTTTGCTCGCACTCCAACTCTCCGCCGTGATGAATTAACTAAAATGGTTACCTTTAGCAACAAGTTCCTTTGAGAACACAAAGAAAATATTAATGATTTTGGAACAATGTTCGAAGGTGAAGTCTCGATAAACTCGAGTCTCCTATCGTGGTTTCCCATGCCCATTTCTCAATTTACGAGAAGAGGCGTAATTCCATCCTCCATTTATATAATCTCAACAATAAACATGGAAAGTCTTAATGATTTTGGAACAATGGTGAAGGTGAATTCTCGATGAACTCGAGTCTCCTATCGTTGTTTCCCATGCCCATTTCTCAATTTACGAGAAGAGGGCGTAATCCCATCCTCCATTTCAACAATCTCACATAAAATATATATATTTTTTTTATTTTATTTTTTTTATTTTTTAAAGAAACAAGTATATAGGTAACCACATTGTTAACACTCACTAACATTAGTCGGACAAATCACATCAATAACCCTCGATTTAAGATCAATTCTCACAACCCCGTCAATTCACATTGCTCTTCAAAACGTAACAACAATATAAACGGAACACATCAGGTTCACCAATACCACGTAGTTCAGTGCACAAATCACAATCCTAACTTATTCAGATAGACAAAAACTTGAGCTCAAGAAACCAAAGTAAGCATAGATCCATAATAATCATGCACATAACCCGAGCACAACATATACAACAAATCATCAACAACTCCCCACATTATAGATGAGCACCGCCCCGAGCTCAAAACATGAACAACAAAATAAAGCCAAAAGAGAACGAGACTTCGATAACAAATGAGAGAAAAGGAGGTCGGCGGACATCGAGTTCCAAAGATAATCTGCAGCAAACACACCACAAAAAGAAAAAACGAACCACCGAATAAGGGCGAGCAAGAAGAAATAAGGAAATATATATACTCTCCAACGGTGAAGCTTCACCGTTGGTCCGGTGATGGAGGTGGTGGTGGAGAGGCTGTGGGATAGGGACCAGCGTCCCACCGGGCTTGAAGGTCGACCAAATGCCGCTCATGGGAGTCTAGACGCCAGTAAACATCTTGACGGAAATCCCCAAACGCTGCTTGAAGATTGATCAAGGCGCTGAGTCAAGCGATTTTGAGCGCCAAGACATCGATATACTCAAGACGGAACTCTCCGAAACCACGGGTCAAGATTGGTCAACTACGTGAATTGTCGACCCGTCCGCCGATACCTCTCAAAGTTCTAATTCCGGAGGAGCTAAAGTCCCCAAGCTACTGTGAAGTGGCTCACTAAACCGCCAAAACGGAATCAAAATGAGCCCTAAGACCACCAAGGCGTCGCCATGGGACCGATGGGAGTAGGGGTAAGCAAGGAGGGTGTGACATTGGGTGCCGCTTGTCTTCTTCTGGCACGATCATCGGGAATCTTCATCCATTGGGGTAGTTGTCCCGACAATAGACCCGGATGGTCGGTTACGCTTGAATGTGATATACTCTTGAGCGATGCGCCGTGCTTCATAAGGAAGCAATGTTCTCGGTCAAGCAATCAACCGGAAATCATTGAAAGTGATGGGGAGATGCTCAATAACCATGAGGCCGAAAAGGTATATCATCTCTAGTCACTCCCACAAAGTATTTGGCAAGTATAAAGGGTATTGGCTCAAGGAGAGTTTGGCCTTCGGTTCGCCTCGTATACTCAAATCGCCGCCATAAGAACGGTGCTGCACAGACCTTCTTATTATTCACAGCACACCACAAGAAGAAAAGCTCTATAGCACTCACTTTATTGGCTTGCTCTTTCCCTGTAAGGTTGAATGCTAGGAACTTATGAGCGATAACCAAAGCAGGGTCTTGAATAAAGGCACTAGAAGTGCCTGCTGATGACCAATTGTCAAAACCAGTTAAAATTTTCCATGTCTCAGCCATAGGGAAATCCCTTGGTACATCAGAAAAACCACTACTATGAAAACCCAAGACCTCACGCCAGAACCTTAGGTGTAACGGCAAATCTATTCTCCCCAACCGACGTAACGCAGACTTGAAATCTTCACGGTCTCGAGTGACACACAAAATTCCCTAAGCAAAGGCTTAAAACCATCTTGGGTTCCCTAGTTGCCAAACTAAGCGGACCCACAATTTCAAATATCTTTTAATGATCCATCAACACCCAACGAAGCTAAAATATTCCAATCAAATGAACGTGGGTGATCGATATCTTTCGAACGAATAACGGAGTAAAAGATACCTTCTTGGGGCGTAAAAATCGCGAATGGGGCATTGTAGTTCGCCCGTAGATCTTCGGGTTGTTCACCCGATCCCGAAGCACCTTCGTCAGTTCTTGCTCGTTTCGCCAAAGAGGCGAGAGGGTTTTTTGTGCGAACCATGTTTCGGAAATTGCCCGGAAGGAGCTCGGAGCTAGGTGAGCTGCTGTTCGGAGAGGCGTGCGCGTAGGCGCGCGAGGGCGGCGCGAGAGGGGGCGAGCTCGGCAGGTGAGCCGGCGCTGGGAATGAGCGCCGGCTGAAGAGACGGATGGCTGGACGGCGCGCGCGCTGTGGTGGCGGGCGGAAGGACGAGGCGAGGTAGCTCGACAGGTGAGCCAAGGCTGAATGCGCTACCGGCGAGGAGACAGGCGGTGTGCGAAGTTCTGGGCGTGGAACGGAACGGCGCGTTAAGGCAAGCGGGTGGGCAGTGAACGCCGGATCTGGGTGAAAGGGTCGAGCCGAGGCGCGCGGTGGATCTGCGTCGGTGAGGCCTTCGGTCGGCGAGGCGGCGCGCGGGCGTGGCGAGCGGACGGGCGAACGCCGGCTCTAAGCGAACGCCGGTTGAGCGGAGGCGCCGGGCGGCGCAGCGTCTGGAGCGAGAGAGCGAGCAGGCGAGCGCCGAGGGGCGAGGCGGAGGCTAGGCGCCGCTTGATGAGCCCGGCCGAGGGGCGCCCGCGCTGGGCAGACGGACGGCGAGTGAGCTTCTTTGGGAAGAAAGAGGCGACGAGGCGCGGCGCTGAGGGAGGAATAATGAATGAACCAAAAATAGGGCAAAAGCCCTAATATATGGCCGGTTTACTGAGCGCCGGTTCTTCCCTTCTTTTTTTTTTTTTTTTTTTATATAGAAAAAAGCGGCGCGGTTGTGTTTGAACTCTGGCTGGAGGGCCTCTCTCAGAGGTTGAGCGCCCGCTTGGTATGAGCTTAAGCTGAAGAAACATTCTGCCCAACTTTTGAACGCCAGTTCACATTGAACGCCGGATGCAAAATGTTACTGCCCAAATTTTGAACGCTGGTTCATATAGAACGCCGGATGAGAAAAGCTACTGACCAAATCTTGAACGCTGGTTCAGATTGAGCGCCAGCTGAAAATGGTTTCTGTATTCTCTTGAACACTGGACAACTTTGAACGCCATCTTTGAAGGGCAAATATACCTCTTTTAAAACGCCAATCTCCACTATATAACAGCTGCATAAATAGGGAGAGAAAGATCAGGATAACAAAACCAGATAAATCAAGGGATAAAAGAAAAAGAACAAGAAAGACAGCAAAAATCCGTGGGTAAACTCCCACGTAGTACTCAGTTTAACGTCGTGAGCCCGACATAATTCGGTCAAAGATATTGGGGACCGACGAGCACAACGCTCTCCACTTCTTCCGACTCCTCACGATCAAAGTACGGTTTGACTCGCTGACCGTTCACAGTAAATGATCCGTTTGTTTTTGGGTCGCGCAGTAAAACCGCTCCATGGGAAAACACCTCCTCAACGAAAAAGGGGCCACTCCACCTGGAGTTGAGCTTTCCGGGAAAAAGTTTCAGTCGAGACTGAAATAACAGCACCTTCATTCCCGGTCTCAACTCTTTTCGGACTATTCTCCGATCATGAATCCTCTTGACTTTGTCCTTGTAAATACGGGCGTTCTCATATGCTTCGTCCGAAGTTCTTGAGTTCGTGATCCGAGAGCTCTCCCTTCCGCTACGTGATGTCAAGATTCATGGCCTTAATCGCCTGAATGCTCTGTGCTCGATCTCAGCGGGTAGATGGCACGCTTCCGTATACAAGCCGATAGGGCTCATCCCAAAATGCTCTTGAAAGCGCCTCGGTATGCCCAAAGTCAAAGATTCACCGTTGACCGATCCTTCCGGATGGTTGGACCGCCTCTCTCAAGAACACCTGATCCGCTTGTTGCTTGTCTCACTGTCACAAGTCTCGTGGATGATATGGCGTGGAAACCTTGTGGGTGATGCCATTCTTCTCCATAAGCTTTTGAACAACTTATTACAAAAATGTGCTCCCCATCACTTATGATCGCTTGGGAAACCCAAACCGCAGAGAATGTTCTCCTCGCACAAACTTCAAGACAACATTAGCATCACTAGTCCTCGTGGGAATTGCTTCTACCCACTTAGACACATAATCTCACAAGCAAGATATATTCAAAACCATTAGACTTGGGAAAAGGCCCCATGAAATCAATACCCCAAACGTCGAAAATTTCAACTACCAGGGATATTGTTGTGGGCATCTCATTTCTCCTCCCACATTCCCAACTCGTTGGCATCATCACATGAAAGGTAGAAGGAGTGGGCGTCCTTGAAAAGAGTCGGCGGAAGAGACCACTCTGCAAAGACTTGAAAGTCATCTTCGCCCACCAAAATGTCCCCGCGAAGGGCTTCATGACACAACTTAAGGACTTGACTTTGCTCCTCATCAGGGATGCATCTTCTAACCACCTCGTCCTTCCCGAGTTTGAAAAGGTATGGATCATCCCAAAAGTAATTCCCGCATACACTAAAAAATCTCTTCCTTTCTTGGGAAGTTAAATTAGGTCTCAAGGAGCCACAAACCAAGTAATTAACAATATCAGCATACCAAGGTGATGAATTGATTTCCAAAGCATGCTCAAAAGGATAAGACTCAGCAAGACTCTCTTGTGCAGGTAAAACAAAAGGGGACTCAAGACGAGATAAATGGTCACCACACCATTGTCACTACCCTTCCTATCTATAATTTCTAGATCAAATTCTTGCGTAAGAAGGACCCAACGAATTAATCTAGGTTTAGCTTCGTGATTTAGTCAATGAGATATCTTAAAGCGGATGATCATCGTGAACGATTACCTTAGAACCAATGATATAAGCACGAAACTTATCCAAAGCAAAGATAACAAAAAAAAGCTCTTTTCGGTAGTAGTGTAATTCACTTGAGCGAACTTAAAGTTAAGCTAGCGTAATAAATCACACGTAACATTTTATCCACACGTTGACCTAATACAGACTCCACGACCACATTGCTAGCATCACACATTATTTCAAAGGTAGCGACCAATTTGGGGCAACAACAACGAGGCGATGGTCGATTTCTCCTTAAGTAAATTGAAAGCATGCAAACATTTCTCATCAAACTTGAATAGAACATCTTGAGCAGAAGATGGCATAAAGGTTGGCTAATCTTAGAGAGTCTTTAATAAACCTACGGTAAAAACCCGCATGTCTAAAAAAAACTTCTAATCCCTTAACATCAACGGGTGGAGTAATTTCTCAATTACATCCACCTTAGCCTTGTCAACCTCAATCCCATTCTTAGACACAATATGTCCCAATACAATCCCACTCTTAACCATAAAGTGACTCTTTTCCCAACTAAGGTGAGATTGCTCTCCACACAACGTTTCAACACACGATCAATCTTATCTAGGCATTCATGAAAGAAGATCCGAAAATCGAAAAGTCATCCATGAATACCTCGAAATCTCCAATCATCTCGGAGAAGATTGACATCATGCATCACCGAAGGTGCGGTGCATTGCAGGCCAAAGGCATCCGCCGGTAAGCATATGTCCCAAAGGGACTTGTAAACGCCGTCTTGGCTTGATCCTCTGGAGCAATTGCAACCTGATAATAGCCAGATAATCCATCAAGAAAACAGAAATATTCATGTCCAGCTAATCTATCAAGCATTTGATCTATAAAAGGGAGAGGGAAATGGTCCTTTTAGTCATGACATTCAACTTGGTAGTCGATGCACATCGCCCGACTGTAGTAGCCCTTGTAGGTACCATCTCCCCTTTCTCGTTCTCCACCACTGTGATGCCTCCCTTCTTGGGCACCACATGTACTGGGCTAACCCACTCGCTATCCGAGATTGGGTAGATTAGCCCCTCCATCAAAAGCTTCAAGACCTCCTTCTTCACAACTTCACTGAGGATCGGGTTCAGTCGCCTCTGGGCATCAATCACTGGTTTAACTCCATCCTCAAGCGTGATACGATGCATGCATGTTGCTGGACTGATCCCCTTAATGTCGGCAAGACTCCACCCAAATGCCAGCTTATTCCTCTTCAGAACCGAAAACAGTTCTTCTTCTTCATCATCAGAAAGCTCAGAGGAGATTATTACTGGCTTTTCATTTCCCTCCTCCAGGAAGACATACTTCAAGTGCTTCGGCAGTTCCTTCATTTCTAGAGTGGGCTTGGGCATACTAGCAACTTCACTTGCCCACTCTTCCTCGTCAGCCGATCCTGCAAAAACTTCCTCGAGGCTATGTTCCTGCAACAACACATTCTCGGCAAGGATCAATAGCATCAATGAAAGCACAATCATCAATTGAATTAATAGAAGGAAACATCACACTGTCCTAACGAAAAAGACACTTTATTTCACCAAGCACGGTCATTTTAAAGTGCCACTCTTAACATCGATTAGTGTATTGGTTGTGGCCATGAATGGCCTCCCAATAACGATGTGTCTCCTTTCCATCTTCTCTAACCTCACCAATTTCTAACACAACAAAATCAACGGAACTATCAACCCACCTACATTAACTAAAATATCCTCAATAATACCCTTCGGATGTCGGACGGACCTATCTGCTGGTTGTAGACACATGCGAGTGGGTTTAAGTTCGCTTAATTCTAATTGTTTAAAAATCGAATAAGGCATCAAATTTATCCCGGCCCCCAAATCAAGCATGCCAGAAGCCTCCTTACCATTACCTAGAGCAATTTTAATTATAAAACTACCTGGGTCCCGGAGTTTGGGAGGTAACTGATGCTGCAGGATGGAATTTGCCGCCTCGGAGACCACGACTTTCTCATATTCTCCAAACTTCCTTTTCTTTGAAGCCAGCTCCTTGAAAAATTTGACGTGGTGGCACATTTCTGATTACGTCCAAAAGAGGCAAATTGACATTCACCTTGGAAAGGAGTTTGTAGAACTCGTTAAGCTAGCGATCTTGTTTCTCATTTCTTAGCCGGTCAAGGGAAAGGTATCGGAGGAGTGTAAGGCTTTGTCTTGCCTTATGCGATCGGACCAAGATATCCTTCTTAGTTTCTACATCTTGAGAATTCAGCTGCTTATCGGATTTCTCCCCCACCTCATTCTCAATCACACGACCACTCCTCAAAACTGTAACTGCTTGGGCTTGATGGGGTTGGCTAGGGAGCTTGCCCACTGTTCTTTGCTGCAGTAGCTCGTTCAGTGTGCTGGCAATCTGGCCCATTTGCGTCTCCAAACGTTTGTTTGTGGATTCTTGGGCATCCATCCTTTGGGCGAAAGCATCCATTCTTTGGGCCATCGCATCCTCAAATGCTGGTCTCTGAGGTGGCGGCGGAGGTGCCCGCTGATACTGCTGCTGCTGCGGGTATTGTTTAGTATGAATTTGTGTTGATTCTTGGTATTGTTTTACGTGTCATTTTCTATGGTTTGTTCTATTTTTGCCGTTGGTTTGATTAAGATTTATCGATTCGGATTAACTTCGTTCGTCTCGATGTTTTGTAGGAAAACGGCAGAAAATAGGATTAATTGGATCTGCCAAGGATCAGATATAATTGAAGAGCATCTCGACAGGAGTTCATAGGCGCAAGCGGATCGTAAATCGGAGTTCGGACGCGAGAGAACGGAGCCAAACGTCGAAGTCGCGCACGTGCGTGCACGAGCGCCCGCGCGCTTGCGCACGTCCGCGCGCTCGCACCCGCGCGCCCGCAGCGCACGTCCCGCGCGCCGCATCACTCGGCCACCCAGCGCCGGCTGGGTCTAAGCGCGCGCGCCCAATTTCCCTCCGGCGCTCAATGCCAGCCGGCGCTCACCCGCTCCGCCTTCACACCCGCGCGCGCCCGCATCGTTGCCTCGCCCGCTCCGCTTTCACTCCCGCGCGACGACGCGTCCTCCATCCGGCGCTGGGACTCCAGCGCCTTGCCCAGCGCCCGTCTCGCCCAACTCCCGCAGCGCCCGCACCGCCGCCGCCCATTCCGTCTCCAGCAGCGCTTGCTTAGCCTGTGCGCCCTTTTCAGCGGCATCCTCCTTGCTCACAAGACGCTCGTCTCCATCTGCCACGCTCAGCTGGCGCTTACATCAAGCGCCCATCTCAGTGCGCTTTTCACCAATCACCCAGCCGGCGTTCATTTTGAGCTGGCGCTCACAAATGAGGCAGTGAGTTTTCTGAGCCGGCGCTCAACCCCAGCCAGCGTTCATATTGAAGTCAGAATGTTTTCTGAGCGTGAGCTCATTATAAACCGGCGCTCACTCCTATTTTAATATATATACGCGCGTTTAGGGCTGAGAAAGGGGTTCCGCAACTCAGTCTTCAGTTTTGGTTTTCTTCTCCATACGGCGGCGGCTGTCTTCACCATTGTTCTTCAGAGCTTTTCCAGATTTCCTCAGGCAACATAACAGATACAATCTTGGATTTAATTTATGCTTTCAGTTTATCGATTGAATAATCTTGTTCATCAATTCATGCTTGGATTTTATAGTTCTTCTGGATTCATTTTTACAGTTTATTATTTATGATTTTTATTGTAATCAATTCATAGTGACTGTGGATTGGATTTCTTGTTCCGTTGTTTTAATTTACGTAATGATTCACTGCTCTCGTTTATGTGCAATTAGTTTAGATTAGGGATTGACAAATCCTATGATTAATAGAATTGCTATCGCTTTTGATTTATCGCTTTATTAGTATAGCTCGGGATTGACAACCCTGGCTTAGGTTCGCTGTTTAATTCTCGTGTTTGATTCCTCGTATGTTTCAAAAACTCATGTTGGTAATAGAGTGTTTAGGATTTTATCGTTTTCTGTGAGCAACACGAACATTAGGCCCTGTTAAGTTTTCCTTGAGAGACGACTAGGGTTAGCTTTCCCTACTATAACACCTCGTACGATTGCGAGTCAACTGAGAGTATACTTTTGGTTGAACAAATTTTGGCGCCGTTGCCGGGGAAAACTTTAGGCGTATTGTTTGTGTTGATTGTTTTCCGTGTTTCTTTCGTTTTTATTTTGTTATTCTCCAGTTGCGTGTGATCTTTTCTTGTTTGAGTGTTTTGTATGCTAGGTCGCCGCAGTCTAAATAGACCGCTTGCTACCCCGTTGGACCACATTCGAAGAACTAAAAGGTCACTTTTTCCGGAACTGGAGGAGTTTGGTACCACTTCTGAGAGTGGTGAGCAATCAGAGCAGTTTATCACAGATCAACCTATTGTTGAAGATACTCCCCCGTTGAGAGAGATGGGTGAGAATGCACGTGCTCTGCGTGATTTTTATAGGCCGGTGATTGGGGCAGCTACGTCCCCAATTGTTCTTGGACCGGCGGCCGAGATTCTGAGTTGAAACCGAACCATTTCTCACTCATGCCTACTTTCCATGGGCTTGCTAGTGAGGATGCTTTGGGTTTTATAAGAGAGTTTTGCTCGGTTTTGCGTCCTTCCACCGGGAGGACTAAATGAAGATCGATTGAAGATGCGGTGTTTCCGTACACCCGAAAGATAGAGCAAAGTCTTGGTTTACGGCTCTCCTCGCCAACTCTCTAGAAGCTGGAACCGTGGTAGACAAGTTCATGACGAAGTACTACCCGAACAAGAAGAGTCGAGAGTTGAGGTCTCGGATCATGACTTTCAATCGAGACGGTGACGAGCCATTCCATGAAGCTTGGGAGCAGTTCGGGGACTTGTTGCAAAGTGTCCTCACCATGCCTCGCCGTAAGAGATTCTTTATCAATTCTTCTATGATGGATTGACACGAGTTTTCGATACATGGTGGACAATCTGCGGTGGAGACATTAGGTCTAGAACGGCATTGGATATCGTTGAAATTTTTGAAGTCATGGCTGCTACTTCACATCAGAAGACCAGTCGAGGTGGAAGAACCAAAGCACATGCCGTCACCCCTTCCTTCGACATGAATAAGCAAGTGGTTGAGCTTATGAGGGAGGTGCAAGAACTCAAGTTAAAGCGGCACCCACCAATTTCTACACAAGGAATTAAGGGAACCCTATGGAATCGCAATGAACTTGGGCACAATGTTGATCGTGCCTAGGATGGGAGATCATAACTCAGAAGGGAAGTCAAGCATATGCTATGCAAGGATTTCAACCTAAGCAGCGAGCTTGAGCCTAATCAGCAACAATTCAACGGGGGATGGAGGAACCAACATCAAGGGCAGAGTTCGAACCAGAATACGTCATATCAAAAACCTCCTCACAGCAGCGGCAGCCAAAGAAAGACATTATTCAGCGGAAGTTCTCCGGCGGTTCCTCGGCGGCGGCAATATCAGCGGGCACCTCCGCCGCCACCTCAGAGGATGGCTTTTGAGGATATGATCACCCAAAGGATGGATGCTCGCCCAAAGATTAGATGCTCAAGACTCACAAACAAGCGTTTAGAGGCGAAATGGGACGACTTGCCAAAGACTGAATGAGCTCTTGCGACAAGGAGCGGGGAAGCTCCCGAGCCACCTCATCAGGGCTCGTGCGATCACCGTTCTAAGGGTGATCGAATTTTTCAAATAAAGTGGGAGAATCATCAAGCAAGCATCTGAAATCACGGATGTTCGAAATAAAAGCGACCGGGTTCGATCGCATAAGTCGACAAACCCTTATACCCTCCGATACCCTTCCCACACGGGTTGAAGAGCGAGCGGATCGGCAATTGATGAGATCTATGAGCTCTGTCCAAGGTGAATGTAAATTTGCCTCTGCTTGGACATCATCAAAATGTGCCGGCCTCGTCGAGTTCTTCAAAGAGCTAGCTTGAAGAAGAGAGATTTGGAGAAAATGAGAAGGTGATGATCTCCGGCGACTAATTCCATCCTCTGACACCAATTGCCTCCCAAACTCCGGGACCCGGTAGTTTTGTTATTAAGATTGCTTTGGGTAGCGGAAAGAAATGTCGGCATGCTAGATTTGAAATGGGATTAATCTTATGCCTATTCTATGTTCAAGCGACTAGGATTAGGTGAACTTAAACCCACTAGAATGTGTCTACAATTAGCCGATAGGTCCGTGAGATACCCTAAGGGTATTGTCGAGGATGTATTAGTTAAGATGGGTGGGTTGATTGTTCCGTTGATTTTGTCGTGTTGGATATGGGGATGTTAGTGAAGATGGGTAGAACACTCACTTTTGTTGGGAGGCCATTCATGGCCACAACCAACACGCTTTATTGATGTTAAGAATGGCACATTGAAAATGACCGTACTTGGTGAATCGTGTCCTTCTCTACACATGACAGTGTGATATCTCCCCCTGTTAAATGCATTGATTATCACGTTTCAATAGATGTTGTTGATCCCTTGGTCGAGAATGTTTTATCGCAGGGAATGAATGCAAATTTCTATAAGGGGAAAGTGAAACAGATGCTGGATCGGCAGAAAGTTAACAAGGACTTAAAGTCGGGAATGAAGGTCTTACTTCTTCAGTCTCGATTGAAGCCTATCCCCGAGAAGCTCAAGTCCGGGTGGAGTGGTCCTTACATCTTGGAGCAGTGTTTCCTTACGGACAAGATATCTTGACCCCAACTCCAACAAATCATTCGTTGTGAGCGGTCGTGAGTTAAACCGTACTGGCGTGAGGAGTCGAAAGAAGTGGAGAGCATTTTGCTCGTCGGTCCCCAATTTCTTTGACCAGAACACGTCGTGCTCACGACGTTAAACTGAGTACTGCGTGGGAGTTGACCCACGGATTTTTATTTGCTTTTTCTTTCTTTCTTTTCTTTGTCTTGTTTTGTTGTTTTTGTTGATCTATCTGTTGTCGTTAAGTTTGTTTTTCTCAGATCTGGAAAGTTGTCAGCAGCGAGATGAAGCCGTGATGCTCCAACTCTACAGCGCACATTCGTCGATTATCAGGGAAGTATCATCCTCTATAGTCATTTTGAGCTTTTTATGTTTTGAGCACTGGGGACAGTGCTCGATTTAATTGTGGGGGATGTTTACTCAGTTTTGTGTGCGTGATATATAGTTTTCGTATGCTTAATGATGTACCCTTGTGCTTATTTTGATTGTTTGGACGTAAGCTTTGTCTATGCGAGTAAGTTAGGATCTTGATTTGTCTGTTGAACTACGTGGTATTGGTCAAGTGATTTTGAATTTCCAAACTTTTGGTGATATATGATTTGAGTATAATGTGAATTGGCGAGGCGTGATTGATAGAAAATGAATAGGGAAATTGATGTGATTTGTCCGGCTAATGTTAGGGGGAGTGTTAACATTGTGGTTGCCTATATACTTGTTTCATTTTATATATATATATAAAAAAAAAAAAAAAAAAAAATATGAAAAGAAGTAGAAAATGAGGAGAATGAAAGCTCCAAGATCTTGTTAAGATTGTTGAAATGGAGGATGGGATTATGTCCTCTTTCGTAATTTGAGAAATGGACATGGGAAACCACGTTAGGAGACTCGAGTTCATCGAGAGTGCACCTTTCGAATTTTATTCCAAAATCTGTTAAAACATTCTTTGTGCTATATAAAAGAAACTTGTTGCTAAAGGTAACCACATTAGTTAATTCACCCCTAACGGAGAGTTGGGTCTGAGCAGAGATTACCTTTTTATTTATTGGAAGTCAATTGTCGTTCTTGATTTATTTCGCATTATCTTTGAATTCGTAAACACCAAGTGTGGGGGAAATGCAATAAGGCTTGATTGATTAGAATAAGGGTTAAGTTGTATGAGTTATCATTCGAACCTTATTAGTATAGACTTTGCTTGAGGACAAGCAAATGGATAAGTGTGGGGGAGTTGTTTAGTATGAATTTGTGTTGATTCTTGGTATTGTTTTACGTGTCATTTTCTATGGTTTGTTCTATTTTTGCCGTTGGTTTGATTAAGATTTATCGATTCGGATTAACTTCGTTCGTCTCGATGTTTTGTAGGAAAACGGCAGAAAATAGGATTAATTGGATCTGCCAAGGATCAGATATAATTGAAGAGCATCTCGACAGGAGTTCATAGGCGCAAGCGGATCGTGTCGGAGTTCGGACGCGAGAGAAGCGGAGCAAACGTCGGTCGCGCACGTGCGTGCACGAGCGCCAGCGCGCTGCGCACGTCCGCGCGCACGCACCAGCGCCCGCAGCGCCGTCCCGCGCCGCATCACTCGGCCACCAGCGCCGGCTGGGTCTAGCCTGCGCCCAATTTCCTCCGGCGCTCAATGCCAGCCGGCGCCGCCCGCCCGCCTTCACGCGCTACGCGATCGTTGCCTCGCCGCTCCTTTCACTCCCGCGACCACGCGTCCTCCATCCGGCTGACTCCAGCCCTTGCCAGCCGCCGTCTCGCCCAACTCCCGCAGCGCGCCGCACCCCCGCGCCCATTCCGTCTCGGTAGCGGCTTGCCTGCGCCTTTTCGGCCTTTTCGGTATCCTCCTCGCTCACAAGCCGCTCGTCTCCATCTGCCACGCTCAGCTGGCGCTTACATCAAGCGCCCATCTCAGTGCGCTTTTCACCAATCACCCAACCGGCGTTCATTTTGAGCTGGCGCTCACAAATGAGGCAGTGAGTTTTCTGAGCCGGCGCTCAACCCCAGCCAGCGTTCATATTGAAGTCAGAATGTTTTCTGAGCGTGAGCTCATTATAAACCGGCGCTCACTCCTATTTTAATATATATCAGCGTTTAGGGTGAGAAAGGGTTCATAACTCGGTCTTGATTTTAGTTTTCTTCTCCATACGGCGGCCGTCTTCACCATTGTTCTTGAGCTTTTCAGTTTCCTCGGGCAACATAATGTATACAATCTTGGATTTAATTTATGCTTTCAGTTTATCGATTGAATAATCTTGTTCATCAATTCATGCTTGGATTTTATAGTTCTTCTGGATTCATTTTTACAGTTTATTATTTATGATTTTTATTGTAATCAATTCATAGTGACAGTGGATTGGATTTCTTGTTCCGTTGTTTTAATTTACGTAATGATTCAACTTTGCTCGTTTATGTGCAATTAGTTTAGATTAGGGATTGACAAATCCTATGATTAATAGAATTGCTATCGCTTTTGATTTATCGCTTTATTAGTATAGCTCGGGATTGACAACCCTGGCTTAGGTTCGCTGTTTAATTCTCGTGTTTGATTCCTCGTATGTTTCAAAAACTCATGTTGGTAATAGAGTGTTTAGGATTTTATCGTTTTCTGTGAGCAACACGAACATTAGGCCCTGTTAAGTTTTCCTTGAGAGGCGACTAGGGTTAGCTTTCCTACTATAACACCGCATGCGATTCGAGTCAACCGAGAGTATACTTTTGGTTGAGCAGTATTATTGATGCGAGAACTAGCTGCGGTGGGGGTATTCTTTGTGGGTATTGCCTCTGTTCTTGAAATTCTTTGTGGCTGCCGAGGTCTTGAATGGGCGCTACGATTAGAACTTTTCCCTTGACTCGATTTCTCCATCCTACGTTAGGTTGATTCCTCCACCCCGAGCCAAACTGTTGCTGATTAGACTCGAACTGTTGTCGGGGTTGGAATCCTTGCATGGCATAGGCTTCTGCTTCGCCCTCAAGAGTCGGCTCCCCCATCCTAGGGCACGTATCAACGTTATGCCCGGTTTCATTGCAAATTCCACATGGCTCTAAGAAATCCTCGTGCTGGTTTGGTTGATCGGGCTTTCTCAATTTCAGCTCTTGTACCTCCCTCATCAACTCAGCCACTTGTTTAGTCATGTCGTGTGAAGGGTTCACGGCATGAGCCTTTGCTCTCCCACCTCATTGGACTTACATTTGTGAAGTAGCGCCATGGCTTCAAAATGTCGACGATATCCATCGCCGTCCTAGAACCGATGTCTCCTCCCCGCGTTGTCCACCATGTATTGGAAACTATGGGTCAATCCATCATAGAAGAATTGATACAAAATTTAGTCGAGCGAGGCATGATGAGGACACTTTTGCAACAAGTCCTGAACAGTTCCCAAGCTTCATGGAATGGCTCGTCACCGTCTCGATTGAAAGTCGTGATCCGAGACCTCAACTCTTGACTCTTCTTGTTGGGTAGTACTCCGTCGTGAACTTGTCTACCACGGCGTTCGATTCTGCGAGAGTTGGCGAGGAGCCGTAAACCAAGACTTTGCTCTATCTTTCGGGGTGTCGGGAAACACCGCATCTTCAATCGATCTTCATTTAGTCCTCCCAATGAAGGATGCAAAACCGAGCAAAACTCTCTTATAAAACCCAAAGCATCCTCACTAGCAAGCCCATGGAAAGTAGGCGAGTGAGAAATGGTTCGATTTCAACTCGTAATCTCGGGCTGCCGGTCCGAGAACAATTGGGGCGTATTGCCCCGATCACCGCCTATAAAATCACGCAGAGCACGTGCATTCTCACCCATCTCTCTCAACGGGAGTATCTTCAACAATAGGTTGATCTGTGATAAACCGCTCGATTGCTCACCACTCTCGTGTGGTACCAAACCTCCGCCCGAAAAAGTGACCTTTAGTTCTTGAATGTGGTCCAGCGGGTAGCAAGCGGTCTATTTAGGCTGCGGCGACCTAGCATACAAAACACTCAAACAAGAAAAGATCACACGGCGGAGAATAACAAAATAAAAACGAAAGAAACACGGAAAACAATCAACACAAACAATACGCCTAAAGTATTCCCCGGCAACGGCGCCAAAATTTGTTCAACCAAAAGTATACTCTCAGTTGACTCGCAATCGTACGAGGTGTTATAGTAGGGAAAGCTAACCCTAGTCGTCTCTCAAGGAAAACTTAACAGGGCCTAATGTTCGTGTTGCTCACAGAAAACGATAAAATCCTAAACACTCTATTACCAACATGAGTTTTTGAGACATACGAGAATTCAAATACGAGAATCAAATGGCAAACCTAAGCCAGGGTTTGTCAATCCCGAGCTAAACTAATTAAGCGATAGATCTAAACTAGAGGTTGTCAAACCCTAGATGATAAACTACTAAACACGGAATCAGAAAACAAATCAAAAGCAATTAAATAAGATCTCCAAACAAGAAACGATGAGATTCAACGAAGAAAGATTAATCATGAAATCCGAGTTCAACTCCACTTGCATAAAATTCAGATTATTAAAATCGAAAAGCTAGAACTGATCAAGAGCCCAACAAAGCAGGAATTAAATTCGAGCAAGATGAATCAATACGTAGATGAAACGATAAAGAACGACGGAACAAAATACTGATAAATTACTCGCAATTCAAATCCAAAATCGCACAAGGTATTGCAAGAATCCGTAAATAAAATTGAAGAGAACTAAGTACCGATTACAGGATGTTAAATCAATATCTGAAAATGACTAAAATTGAAGAAACGGATCGATCTTTCTTCCAACAGCGATGGCTTAACGAAAACCAGTAAAAATACGTAAAGTCCGAACTACGAAAATAACCTAAAATAGGCTATATATAGAAGGCAACCGAGGCCGGAAAGAAAAGATCGCGCAGAGGGCGAGGCGCATGCTGGGTCGGGGCGCGCGGGCGAGGCACGCGGGCGAGGCGAGAGGCGGCGAGGCGGCGGCGAGGCGAGCGGCGATGATGCGAAGGCCACTCCGCGCGCTACAGAAATTGGGAACGCGCCGGAGTGAGCCGCGTTCATATGGCGGGTGAGCGGCGAGTGCGGGCGGGCGGGCGGGCGGGCGCGTGCAGCGCTGGTGAGTGGCGGCGTTCACTCCGAGCGCGAGAAATTGGGAACGCGCCGGAGTGAGCCGGCGTTCAGAGTCTTGCGGAAGGAGGGCGCTGGCGCGCTGGCGTCTTGCGCGGGTGTGCGCGGGCGTCTTGTGCGGGCGCTCGGCCATGCGACGGGGTCGTGCGCGACTTCAACAATTCGTTTCGTTCTCCTTCGTCCGAACTCCGAAATAGGATCCGCTTTCGCCTATAAACTCCTATCGCTATGCTCTTCATTATACCTGATCCTTGGAAGATAGCTTTCATCCTATTTAATGCCGATTTTCTGCAAAACATTGAAACGAACCAAGTAAGTCCGAAACGATAAATAATAATTGAACTAACGGCATAAATGTGATAAACTAATGAAGACAACATGCAAAACAATACCAAGAATCAGCACAGATTCATACCAAACAAACAGCCTCGCAGAGTTTATGAGCCACCTGTTCCATTTCCGAGCCGTCTGATAGTCGAAAGGAAGGAGACGGGGAATATGAAGAAGTTGGTAGTTGAGAAGAAGAAGAAGCCCATTCCGCACCAACCCAAACCAAGGCAAAGCGATCCAGGTAGCTTTACTCTTAATGTTGCTTTTGGTAATGGGAAATCTGCATCGGGGATGCTTGATTTGGGTGCCGGGATTAATTTAATGTCCTTTTCTCTATTTAACTCATTAAAACTTGCTGAGTTAAAACAAACTAGCATGCAATTAGAATTAGCTGAGGGAACTATTCGGTACCCGAAAGGTGTGATAGAAGATGTTTTAATAAGAATGGGTAACCTTTTAGTCTCAGTTGATTTTGTCGTCATTGATATGGGAGAAGAGACTGGAAAACATGAGAGTGGGCATCCGTTGTTGTTAGGTAGGCCATTTATGGCTACAACAAATACCCAAATTGATTTCACTAAAGAATTGATAAGCTTGACTATTTTGGGTACGACGGAGACAATTCCGTGCTAGTAGTACGAGTGATAATTCTACTGTTTCTACTACTGCATCATGTTTTTCTATCACTGCACTTTATATTTTGGACGAGAATAAGGTCTTGCAGGTACAGATGTCCAAGGAAGAAATTGACAGTGAGAAGACTGACCCCACACTTCAGGCTAAGTGTAAGAAAGATCGGGGTGAAGTACAAGTCAAGGATAAGTGGAATGAGCCGCCACCTTACTCACCAGAATATGGTTATCGCCTAGCAAAGGCGCATTGGATAATGAGAGTCGGAGCGAAGCTTCTCGCTCGACAAAATTCAACAAAATGAGGAATCAATGGTCGTGCTGGCGACGTTAAAACTAGCGCTTCGTGGGAGGCAACCCACGTTTATTTCCGTTTTGTTCTTGTTTTATCTTGGTTTTGCTTGTGTTTGTGTTTTCATCTTTGTTTTGGTTTTCTGTGTTGCAGGTTTCGGTGTTTATCATTCTTGAGTTCTGGGACTTTGTAATCCGTGTGGTGAAGCCGTGATGCTCCAACTCTACAGCGCACACTCGTCTATTATCAGGGAAGTATCATCCTCTATGGCCTTTTTGTATTATTAATGTTTGGAGCACTGGGGACAGTGCTCGGATTAAGTGTGGGGGATGATTATTCAGTTTTGTGTGCGTACCTTATCTATTTGTATGCTTGGTGATGTGCATCTATGCTTATTTTGATTTCTTAGAATCAAGTATTGTATATGCGAGTAAGTCAGGATGTTGATTTGTGCAACTAAGCTCTGTGGTATTGGTCAAACTGTTTTTAATTTCCGAAACTTTTGGTGGTATATGATTCGAGTGTAATGTGAATTGACGAGATTGTGATTGATAGAAAATGAATAGAGGAGAATTGATGTGATTTGTCCGGCTAATGTTAGGGGGAGTGTTAACATTGTGGTTACCTATATACTTGTTTCGTCTATTGATTAAAAAAAATGTGTGAAGAAGAGTAGAAAATGAGATTCTTGAAATGGAGGATAGGATTATGTCCTCTTTCGTAATTTGAGAAATGGACATGGGAAACCACGATAGGAAACTCGAGTTCATCGAGTTCACCTTCGAACATCGTTCAAAATCATTAAAACATTCTTTATGCTTTAAAAGAAACTTGTTGTTAAAGGTGACCACATTAGTTAGTTCACCTCTAACGGAGAGTTGGGTCTGAGCAGAGATTACCCTTTTATTTATTGGAAATTAATTACCGTCCTAGATTTATTTCACATTATCTTTGAATACGTAAACACCAAGTGTGGGGGAAAGCAATAAGGTTTGATTGATTAGACTAAGAGTGAAGTTGCATGAATTATCATCCCTATTGTTACTAGTATAGACTTTGCTTGAGGACAAGCAAATGGATAAGTGTGGGGGAGTTGTTTAGTATGAATTTGTGCTGATTTTTGGTATTGTTTTGTGTGTCATTTTCAGTGGTTTATCCTGTTTATGCCGTTGGTTTGATTAATATTTATTGATTCGGACTTATTTCGCTCATTTCGATATTTTGTAGGAAAAACGGCATAAAATAGGATGAATTGAATCTGCCAAGGATCAAGTATAATGAAGAGCATCTCGACAGGATTTCGTAGGCGAAAACCGTGTGTTAATCGGAGTTCAGACGAAGGAGAACGGGCCAAAACAACGGTCGCGCCGTGCGTCGTGCGCCTGCCGCGCCGCGCGCCCGCGCCTGCATCAGCCCCTCGCCGCCTCGCCTGTCGCCCGCCTCGCCACCAGCGTGTGCTCGCTCGGCGCTGCTCATAATTCCAGCCACCGCCAACCGACACTCGGCGCCCAGCGTTCGCCCAAGGTGTAGATCGCCCAAAACCTCGGTGAAATATGGGTTTCGATCAGATATAATGGATGTTGGTACCCCATTAGTCGAACTATCTCCCGAACATATAACTGTACAAATTTGTCCATCAAAAACGTCATGTGCACTAGCACGAAATGCATTGTCTTATTCAACCGATCAACAATCACCCAAATTGCATCATTACCTCTCAAAGTTCTAAGAAGTCGAACTACGAAATCCATAGTGATGTGTTCCCACTTCCACTCTAATATCTCTAAGGGCTTTAACAATCCCGGGGGTCTTTGATGTTCAGCATTCACTTGTTGACACGCCAGACATCGCTCCACATACTTTGCAATTGACATTTTCATGCAATAAAACAAAAACTCTTCTTTAAATCTTGATACATCTTGGTGCTACCATGTAATACCCGGCATTCCTGTAGCAGAGATTAGCTCCTGGCTAAGAGCTTATAAGAAGGGCATTGCATCCTTAAGAAAGAGTTGTTTAAGCTAGAAGCTTTTATGTTAAGCTTCAAGTCGACAAGATAGAATCTGAGATAGAACCTGAGATAAGATTCTTAGGTCTTGTCTAGAATAAGAAGATTTAGATTTCAAGAGTCTTGAGATGATAGATATGTATTCATAGAATTCTTGATCTCAGAGTCCTAGAATTTCAGAATTTTTGCTCTTTGTTACATATGTTTGCCGTATAAACCCGAATTGTCGGCATAACACCCAAAATGGTTTTTGGAGCAAAAAATGTTTTATAATCAAAATTTTGATGTTTATAATATGTTATTTGAGTTTTAAAAGAGAATTTCAAGAAGAGAACATTTTATCAGAAATTGAATTTTGAAATCAGAACGGTATGGATTAATGGCATGTATTTATAACATTAGTATTATTTCTAGAAAAACTTGCATTTTCTTGAACATGAATATTCATCATGATTTAAAGAAAATGAAAAAAGGAGAAAGAAAAAGAATGTGATACCCCGTCCTTTCTAAGCTTCTGTTTTGCATGGCACGTTTTTCGAGAAAATGTCAAAAGGTTGACTTTTTGTTTCGGTGATGCGACCGTCCCGAAACCTCAGGCGCTATGAAGAGTGTCTTATGAAGAATTCACAGACACTAAGTATGTAGGTTTTCGACCACCCATGAAGGTTTGGCACTCCGGGGAAGTTATCGAAAAACCGGACTTTTCATTGGTCTTTTAAACGCATATCTTGTTTATAATCGTTGTGTCCGGTATTTTATTTCGTGTCCATGGGTACTAAGTTTGCTAAATTTGAGTCCGTTTGCAAAGTTGCGTCGCTTTTGTGTTTTCGAAAAAGGGCAGCTTATGCATAGTTAAATGCGTAGCCCTCGCTTCCTATAAATAGGAGGCTAGGGCCTTCATTTTCAACGTTCATTTTCCTTCGTCTCTCTGTGTTTACGGAAGAGCCGAGCAGCTCCAGGGACGCTGCGGAAGCGCTGGAGGAGTGGGGATCGAGCCGGGGAGGCTCAGCGGTGGCGCCATTGCGCTGCTGCCGAGCCACCACCGCCGATCAACCTCTCCCCGGCAGCCCGTTTTCTTTTTGTCCTTTTCTTGTTTTGATTCCGCCTTTTAGTAGATCGTATAGCATAGAACTCGGATTCTAAAGGGACGAGGCGGAAAAAGCGGCCGAGGCCGGCCAATTTGGCCGACAAAGGGCCGCCGAATCGCCGCCGCCGCCGTGCCTTGTTGGCCTCCGATTGGTGGCCGACGAGCCACCTTTTGGCTATGGGTCCTTTAGGTTTTGAGTTTGGGCTATGCATTCTACTAAAATACCGATTCCGTTTTACATTTTTCGCGTTTACGCATGTCGGGATGTTTTCCGTTGCTTGAGTTTTCTAAAGGAAGTACATGCCGGGTTATCCATTTTCAACATAGTTTGTCATTCCATGTTCGTCTTTATGCATATTGCTTATGTTTCCATTTTCATGCATCGATTTTGGATGGTTTATCCTAGATCCGAGGATAGGCATCGATTTTGAAGCTTCTTGTTGCTAAGATTTGAGTCAACTTGCATGCATGCATATTTTGAAGGTACCCTATTATAGGTCTTGATGCCTGAATATATTTCCTTACGCATCGAGTTGATTTGAAAACCGGAGAGTGCCAAATATGGGTTCGAAAGTGAAACCCTAGTTTTGCTACGATCTTCGTTTGGATCACGTTGTTGCTTTGCTTTGTGGGATGTAACCCCAAAGTTGTTCCGTCTTGTTACCACGTACCTACCGGTCGATCGGTGAAGTCATCGGATCGTAGATATCTCCCGGTTGGCGTTTTAAATGCATTCGGTTGGGTTATATATGCTTATTTTGAGTTATTTACTCGATATTTCAAAATAAAACATGTGCGCCGTAAAATGTTTTGGTGAAGTTATTACTGTTCTCTGATCCGAGATGTGGTTCTATTGTGATTGTGCAGGGATCTCTATTCGGTGGGTTGATCACCATCTTGAGTATTGATCGTAAGAGGATAGACCCGAACACGTGGTTATGGTTACGAAGGGATAGATCCCCAAGTCCACACGGAAATGGTAATGAGGTGGTTATGGTTACGATAGGGTTTGACCCCGAAGTCCACACCGAGTTAGCCATTGGATACGTTAGGGCATGGGTGTTGGATATGTTCGGGCCGAGATATTGTGGGTTTGGTGGATATGTTCCGGCGAATGAATGAGATGTGATGGGCTGGTGGGATACGTTCGAGCCGTGGTTCTTGGTTCTATGATGAGAACAACGAGTAATAAAGGATCAGGTATCGAAAAACGAAAAATCTATTTTGCTTACTTAGAAGTGGACTTACGTTTTAAAACCTTCTAAGGTAAGTGCTCTGAACACGGCACCATGATTCTTTTGATTTATGATAAAACCCCAGCTGAGTGCGCTAGTACTCACCCCAAACTCTTTTTCAAATCTTTTCACAGATGGAGGAGAATTTGGACGACGGCGAGGGATGGAGCTGCGGGTTCTTCATGCTATGCTTCCGCGATGTTGTGTTATATATGTATTCTGATGTTGATGTATTCTTGTCCCTTATTTGCTTTCTAATTGGGAACAAGATTTGTTATGTTATTATGCTATGAGTCTCGATACGAGCATGCTATGTGGTTGACCGGTCTAGTCAACAGGGTCTAATGCTATTTTGCTTTCTTGCATTACTTGTTATAAACCAAGATCATGTTTCTGAGGTTATGATATCGATATTATTCTGTTGGTGGATTGTTTGCGCACCCCTCCCCTTCAGGATATGTCCTAGTTATAGAGGAGATGCTGCCCGATTTCATGGTCACATCTTCTTATCATATATGTTATGTGTATCCCTCCCCCCTTCTTCCCCGCTTAACCCCCCCTAGTCATACCCCGGCATCCGTGCCTTTCCTCGGGAATTGGGGCGTGACAGCTTGGTATCTGAGCAGTTTTTCTAGCTTTGGGTATGTGTCTAATTGTTTGATATCAAAGTAGTTTGTTTGCTTTATATCATGTGCGTTCTTGAAATTGAGTGTTTAGAACTTGTTCTTCTAAACTGTTTATCAGGTACAGCTACCCTCAGCTCACCGTCAGTCCGCCTCCTTTCAAAAAGGGGATGAGGTATGTGTTTATTTGTTGGTGCTTTATGTGGCTACGTGATGCTTGATATGATCTTGGTTTCATGTATTTCGGCTGGTAAGAGTTACGTGATGTAACGCGAGGTGGATGTTGAGGTGGTATGGATGTGGTATGGTTGGATGTTGATGCGGATATGGAAATGATTGTCCATGGGACAAAAGGGCCTGTGTGGCTGTGATATGAAAACCATTGGTGTGGTATGAATTAATGTGATTGATATGATCATGAATGGATGATGTGAATCTATGTGTTTACATAGAAATATGTTGTTGACTGAAAATCTTGTTTATATTGATAAACGAGTACTTGTAAGTGAATCCTGTATTTGCTTACGTGATTTATTATGATGAATATCGATATTGATATTGATATGTGTTGAAATGAACATATGTTTGAGACATGATTACCCAGATGACTGGGGCGAGAAAGGAAACGTGAATATTTGTTGTTATTTGATGGTGAACTAACATGTAGGTTTATGGATATTCAGTGTCCCAGACAACGTTTGTTAAGATCTCACAGGATGGATGAGTATATCCGTAAATTCAGGGAATGTACCAGGAATGTTCATGAGCCGTTGGGAGTGTTTTTGGGAAGATTTGTTGGAATGTGGAGAAAGATCCGAGATAGTGGGAAAGTATCAGAGTATGAGGCTTACTATCGGTTGATAGAGAGGCTACCAACAGGTTGGCAGCCGTGGGCGAGAAAGCAAGGATACGTGATGTTCAGATGGGATCCTATGACGGACACCTTACATTGGATTTCACCGAGTTCGCTGCTCGAGTATGGAGGCGATGGACCGATCATCGAGGTATACCATCGAGGAGGATGTGATAGCAAGGCATGTTCGAGGACCGATCCAGATTGATGATAGGGACGATGTTCCTGAAGAGTCTTTGGGATAGCATCCATCGCTCAGACGATCACCAGTGCATCGAGATACACCGCCACTACACCTCCATCGACGATCCTTACCTTCCGAAGGACCCGAACGATTTTGGCGAGAACCTCCCGCGAGAGATTGTCCATCCGACAGTGGCAGGGAAGAAGCCCAGGATCAGGATCTTCATGCCACCGAACTGTATCAGGTTGGCATCCAGGGAAGGAGACTCCGAGGAGGAGGAAGACCCGGAGGAGGATGAGGAGGACAGTGAGGACTCAGAGGACCCGGTGATCCAGATAGCCGATGACTCTGATGAGGTCGGGCATGTTGAGGAAGGGCAAGCGCCAGAGACAGGGACTCAGGCACAGCTTTCACCTGATACTCAGGCAATCAGAGCGCAGCTTGGATGGGATCATACCCACGAGAGGCTTGCTTCCATGCAGGATCGCTTTTAGGCGGCGGCCAATTGAAGCCACGATAGGAAGGAAAGAGAGGATGAGGAGAGAGTAATGGAACCACTGGGACGAGCGGAGAATAGTGGGCGGAAATGGAGGACAAGATCTAGGTAGTCGGTGTGTGAGACAGGCAGTCATGATCGCTAGAAGCATGGACGAGCGGCATCTTTTGGCGATGAACCGAGTCGATTCTTTTGCTCATATCTGACCTTTTTGGCTGACATGCCTTGAATCTTTTATTTTTATAGTCCTTCATGGACCTGAACATTACTGATACTAACGCTGTCTATGACATGATGTTTATGCTTGATGCTTATATGTGATATGAGCTATGCCATGAAGATATATGATCTATGTGATGTGTAATAATGATGTGAAATGCATAACGATGATATGTTGACAGGATTGGATGATTATATGTGATCGTGCGTGATATGTGATATATGTGATGATATATGGTTATGGGTGATGATATATGTCATGCGATGATACTCGACTATCTATGCGAACATGTTTCTAATGTTTCAACGTCGGTACAGAATGCCGAGAACAAGGAACCAGAGAAACAATAAAGTGGAAGAAGCCCAAGAACCACCTTTGGTTCAGCGGCATGCGATCGAGAGTTTTCGTAGGCAGAATCCCCCTACATTCGACGGTCTCGGTGAAGCGATCGACGCTGAGAACTGGATACGATCCACCGAAAGGATCTTCGAATACATCAATTGTGAAGAAGCAGAAAAGCTGAATTGCGCGATCTTTCAGCTAACCTATGAGGCTGATTTCTGGTGGGAATCTGTGAGAAGGACTCTAACACCAGGATAGTGGGGAAGGTATACGTGGGAAGATTTCAAGGAAGAACTCATGGAAAATGCGTGCTGGCGTTTACTGAGCGGAGGCAAAACGAGTTCGGAATCTTCGTCGAGGAGAAGGACGGTCACCGAGTACGATCGCTCGTTCAATCATGCATCGCGTTATGCTACGTGCACTGGTCGGCACCGAGGCCGCCAGGCGATGAGTTCGTGAGAGGACTCCACCGATATCGAAATTTCGCTCGTTAGTCGGGAGATCGGCGTATCGCGATCCTTGAACCGGCTTTAAACATTGAGTCAATGTTGCCCAGAAAAACGATGCCACCCGGACAACCGGTGGACGGAGGAAGAGGTAAGAGGAAATGGGAAGATCGAGGAAAGGCGATCGGTGTTCCAAGGAACCAGAAGGTCCATGATTCCAAGGAATCAAGGCATTCAGTGAGAAAAGCAACCTTGGGAAGGAATTTCCAACCCATGCGGCGGTGGGGGGGGTGTGAAAAACCTTGGTGCCGTAAATGCCAAAGGAATCATTTCGGCGAGTGCAGGCAAGGTAGCACCGAGTGCTATCGTTGTAAGAAGTCTGGACATTACGCTCGAGATTGTTCGTTAGGAGGGCCAACAATGCACCGCCAGAAGGAAAGCGGCATCAGCTCGATAGGCGTAATCGAGCTCGCCGAGGACAAACAACGGAGCAGGAGGTCACCCTAGGCCAGCAAACCAAAGGCCACCGCAGCAAGCAAGGGTGTACGCCTTGAATCAGCAGCAGGCAACTCAAGCTCCCGAGAATCTTGCAGGTATAATCCATATGAGTGTTATACCCGTTTTCGCTTTGTTTGATACAGGAGCCTCACATTCTTTCGTTTCGAAAATCGCGTGTGAGAGGTTGGGTTTGGTACCCAAGAAATCACAGAGTACCCTGGAAATTAGCATCCCATCAGGGGAAGTGCTAAAGGCAAAAGAGATATGCCCGAACCAGGAGGTAGAAATTTGTGAGCAGAAGGTCTTTGTCAATTTACATGTCATCGGAATGGAAGATTTCGATGTCATCTTTGGCATGGATTGGTTGGAAAAGCATAGGGCAACTATACGTTGTCTCGAGAGAGAAGTTGTTTTCGAACAGTAGAAGGAGTGGAAGTTTGTTTCCACGGCATAAGGATGGGTGTTTGCGTGCGATGATCTCAAAGACCAAGGCGGTGAGGATGATCGGGAAGGAAGCTATCAAACTTTCTTGGTAAGTTTGACGAGGCACGATGAACAGCGCAAGTAGTTGTAAGAGGAGCGGTGGTGTGTGAATATCCTGGACGTGTTTCCAAGACTTGCTGTGTTTACCACCGATAGACAAGTGGAATTCACTATTGATCCGGAACCGGAGAGGCGGCGCCGATATCAAAGGCACCATACGAAATGGCACCTAAGGAATTGCAAGAGTGAAAGCGCATTCAGAGAGTTGTTGGATCTAGGTTTTATCCGACCTAGCGTGTCGCCGTGGGGAGCGCCAGATTACTTTGTCAAGAAGAAGGATGGGTCAATGCGGATGTGCATTGACTACAGAGAGCTGAATAAGCTGACGATCAAGAACATATATCCTCTTCCAAGGATCGACGATCTGTTTGACCAACTCAAAGGAGCGAGTGTCTTCTCTAAGATCGATTTGAGGTCAGGCTACCATCAGCTGAAGATCAGGAAGGAGGACGTTGCGAAGACCGCGTTCAGAACGAGGTATGGGCACTACGAGTTCATCGTGATGCCGTTTGGTTTGACCAATCGCCGCGATCTTCATGGATCGATGAATCGAGTTTTCCATCGATGTCTGGATAGTTTCGTCTTGGTTTTATCGATGATATTCTCATCTATTCCAAGAATGCGAGTTGCATAGAGAACACCTCCGTGCTGCTTACGGAAGCGTTCGGACGAGAGGTTGTATGCAGTATAGTAAGTGCGAGTTTTGGCTCAAAGAAGTGATGTTCCTTGGACATATCGTGTCCGCGAAGGAATCAAAGTCGACCCGGTGAAGGTTGAGCGATGAAGTAACCGGAAGGTTCGACTAATGCCAATGAGGTTGAAGCTTCCTAGGCTTGGCGGGATATTATAGGCGTTTCATGAAGGGTTTTCGAAGTTGGCAAGGCCGATGAAGCAACAACTCGAGAAAGGAATCAAGTTTTCATGGTCCAAGCTTGTGAAGCAAGTTACCAAGAGTTAAAGAAGAAGCTAACAACCGCTCCAAAGTTAGCCGTGCGGAAGGAACGATGGGTTTGTGGTCTACACCGATGCATCCAAACTTGGTTTGGGTTGCGTTCTTATGCAGAACGGGAAGGTTATAGCTTACGCGTCTCGTCAGTTGAAGCCGCACGAGTTGAACTACCCAACTCACGACCTGGAGTTAGCAGCAGTCGTTCATGCGTTGAAGATTTGGAGGCATTATCTCTATGGAGTTAAGTGTGAGATCTTCACGGACCACAAGAGCCTCAAGTATTTCTTTGAACAAAAAGAGCTGAACATGAGGCAAAGGAGATGGCTAGAGTTGGTAAAGGATTATGATTGCTCTATCGCCTATCACCGGGAAAGCGATGTCGTAGCGGATGCCCTTAGTCGCAAATCGAGGCGAAATTGGGATATCTTCTTCACGCAAGAGAAATAGCTTATTCGAGATTTTGAGAAGCTCACCGAAGTGATTCACCCACGGAATCGGTCAAGGATTCGTCGTAACTTTGACAACCGAACCGGATCCGAGAGAAGCCATCGTGGCGCACAACGAGGAGGCGAGTTCTTGGAAAGAATGCGTTTGAAAGCAAGTCTAGAAGATAGCAAGGGATTCACGGAGCAAAGACAACGCTATTATTCCGAGGAAGGTTATGTGTGCCACTCAATAGGGAATTGAGAGATAAGATCATGAGTAAAGCTAATGAGGCACCATATCTGACTCATCCGGAAGCACCAAAATGTCTGAGAGACCTTAAGAGGAACTTTTGGTGGGAAGGGATGAAAAAGGATGTAGTCGCGTTTGTTGAGCGTTGTTTGGCTTGTCGACAAGTGAAAGTCGTACATCAACGCCCGTCGAGTTTGTTGCAACCGCTACCAATCCCGTGAGTGGAAATGGGATCATATCGGTATGGATTTTGTGGTGAGTTTTCCAAGGTCGGTGCGAGGAAACACCGCTATATGGGTTGTCGTCGATAGACCGAAAGTCACTCATTTTCTGATTCGGATGACGTCGAGTTAGATAAGCTTGCTCGACTTTCGTCGAGAAATCGACGGTTACATGGTGTGCGGTATCGATTCGTCGGATCGTGACCCGAGATTCACGTCGAGGTTTTGGAGAAGTCTGCGAGGAAGCCGTGGGAACCAAGTGAATCTCGATCTGACCTTCCATCCCGAGGCCGACGGTCGATCGGAAAGGACGATTCGGTCTTAGAAGATATCTTTGCAAGCGATCGTGGCGATAGAGGAGGAAATTGGGAAGAGATACTACCTTTGGTGGGTTTGCCTATAACAAGCTATCGAGCCACCATAGGAATGGCTCCCTATGAAGCGTTATGCGGAAGGAAGTGTCGATCGCCACTTTTTGGGACGAAGTGGGCGAGAGGAAGATGTTAGGACCAGAGATGGTTCGTGAGACGGTCGAGGTTATCGATCGATCAGCGAAGGATCAAGGAAGCTCAGAGGCGAAAGTCCTATGCGGACAAGCGTCATCGGATCTTGATTCATGGCCGAGATCGCGTCTTCCTTAAGGTTTCCCAACAAGAGGTCATTCGTTTTGGAAAGCGAGGTAAGATTCGACCGAGGTTCGTTGGACCTTTCGAAGTTCTCGAGAGGATAGGCCCCGTTGCCTATAGGTTAGCTTTGCCGCCTAGCATCGGAGATGTTCATGACGTGTTTCACGTTTCTCAGCTGAGAAAGTACGTGTTCGACCAAAAACATGTGATCAAGCATGACCAAGTGGTTCTTGCTCAGGATCTGAGTTACGAGGAGAGGCCAGTGGCTATCTTGGAACAAGAAGTCAAGGAGTTGAGGAGCAAGCAGATTCCTTTGGTGAAGGTGTTGTGGAATCACCATGGCGAAGAGGAAGCTACGTGGGAGTTGGAAGACAAGTTCAGGGCTCAGTACCCTGAGTTGTTTTCTCCACGTGTTTGAAATTTCGGGGACGAAATTTTTCTAAGGAGGGAGGGATGTGATACCCCGTCCTTTCTAAGCTTCTGTTTTGCATGGCACGTTTTTCGAGAAAAGGTCAAAAGGTTGACTTTTGTTTCGGTGATGCGACCATCCCGAAACCTCAGGCGTTGTGAAGAGTGTCTTATGAAGAATTCATAGACACTAAGTATCTGACTTCGACCACCCATGAAGGTTTGGCACTCAGGAAGTTATCGATAAACCGGACTTTTCATTGGTCTTTAAAAGCATATCTTGTTTATAGTCGTTGTGTCCGTATTTTATTTCGTGTCCATGGGTTCTAAGTTTGCTACATTTGGAGTCCGTTTGCAAAGTTTACGTCGCTTTTGCGTTTTGAAAAGGGCAGCTTGCAGCAGCATTTCTTGCACCCTCTTTCCTATAAATAGGAGGCTAGGGCCTTCATTTTCAACGACATTTTCCTTCGTCTCTCGTGTTTACGGAAGAGCCGAGCAGCTCAGTGCTGCTGCGGAGCTGCTGGAGGAGTGGGGATCGAGCCGGGGAGGCTCAGCGGCGGCGCCATTGCGCTGCTGCCGAGCCACCACCGCCGATCAACCTCTCCCCGACAGCCCCGTTTTTCTATTTTTGTCCTTTTCTTGTTTTGATTCCGCCTTTTAGTAGATCGTATAGCATAGAACTCGGGATTCTAAAGGGACGAGACGGGAAAACGGCCGGAGGCCGGCCAATTTGGCCGGCAAAGGGCCGCCGAATCGCCGCCGCCGCCGTGCCTTGTTGGCCGCCGATTGGTGGCCGACGAGCCACCTTTTGGCTATGGGTCCTTTAGGTTTTGAGTTCCGGGCTATGCATTCTACTAAAGTACCGATTCCGTTTTTCTGTTTTTCGCGTTTCTGCATGTCGGGATGTTTTCCGTTGCTTCGAGTTTTCTAAAGGAAGTACATGCCCGTGTTATCCATTTTCAAAATAGTTTGTCATTCCATGTTCGTCGTTATGCATATTGCTTATGTTTCCATTTTCATGCCTCGATTTTGGATGGTTTATCCTAGATCTGAGGATAGACATCGATTTTTGAAGCTTCTTCGCTGCTAAGATTTGAGTCAACTTGCATGCATGCATATTTTGAAGGTACCTTATTATAATTCTTGATGCCCTGAATATATTTTCCTTCTGCATCGAGTTGATTTGAAAACCCGGAGAATGCCAAATATGGATTCAGAAAGTCAAAAACCATAGTTTTGCTACGATCTTCGTTTGGATCACGTTGTTGCTTTGCTTTGTGGGATGTAACCCCAAAAGTTGTTCCGTCTTGTTACCAGGTACCTACCATTGCGATCGGTGAAGTCATCGGATCCGTAGATATCTCCCGGTTGACGTTTTCGTCTGTTCAGGTTGGGTTATATATGCTTATTTTGAGTTATTTACTCTGATATTTCAAAATAAAACATGTGCGCCGTAAAATATTTTGGTGAAGTTATTACTGTTCTCTGATCCGAGATGTGGTTCTATTGTGATTGTGCATGGATCTCTATTCGGTGGGTTGATCACCATCTTGAGTATTGATCGTAAGGGGATAGACCCCGAACACGTGGTTATGGTTCTTAAGGGGATAGACCCCGGAAGTCCACACGGAAATGGTAATGAGGTGGTTATGGTTCTGATGGGGATTTGACCCCTGAAGTCCACACCGAGTTAGCCGACTGGATACGTTCCGGGCATGGGCTGATTGGATATGTTCCGGGCCGAGATATTGTGGGCTGGCTGGATATGTTCCGGGCCGAATGAATGAGATGTGATGGGCTGGCGGGATACGTTCGAGCTATGGTTCTTGGTTCTCTGATGAGAACAACGGTAATAACGGATCGGGCATCGAAAAATGAAAAATCTATTTTGCTTACTTAGAAGTGGACTTACGTTTTAAAACCTTCTAAGGTAAGTGCTCTGAACACGACACCATGATTCTTTTGATTTATGATAAAACCCCAGCTGAGTGCGCTAGTACTCACCCCAAACTCTTTTTCAAATCTTTTCATAGATGGAGGAGGGCTGGACGGGCGACGCTGAGGGGTGGAGCTGCGGGTTCTTCATGCTATGCTTCCGCTATGTTGTGTTATATACGTATTCTGATGTTGATGTATTCTTGTCCCTTATTTGCTTTCTAATTGGGAACAAGATTTGTTATGTTATTATGCTATGAGTCTCGATACGAGCATGCTATGTGGTTGACCGGTCTAGTCAACATGGTGTAATGCTATTTTGCTTTCTTGCATTACTTGTTATAAACCAAGATCATGTTTCTGAGGTTATGATCTCGATATTATTCTGTTGGTGGATTGTTTGCGCACCCCTCCCCTTCAGGATATGTCCTAGTTATAGAGGAGATGCTGCCCGATTTCATGGTCACATCTTCTTATCATATATGTTATGTGTATCCCCCCCTTCATCCCCGCTTATTAACCCCACCCCTAATCACATCCCGGCATCCATGCCTTCCCTCGGGAATTGGGGCGTGACAAAGAATTCTCTAGAATATGGTGAATAATCACCATATTAAAGAAAAGGAAAAATAAAATAGAAAATTTGTAGATTTATATATATGCTACTATTCATCATATTCATGATTTTTCTTCCAAAATTTTCGTGCAACACACACTAGATTTTTTGAAAATTTCAAGCTCCAATTTTGTAAGATCCAACCGTTGAAATTTCGATCTGTCTTCGTATTCAGGTATAATTTCATCCTTAGAACACATCTATGGTTTGAAAAATTGAAAAACATGAACTTTTGAGCATGTTGAATTTTCGGTCATTTTGATGATTTATGAAGGAATATGTTGTTGTTTAATTATCTTTTGATATTATGTTATATTAATCTCCGACGAGTTGTTTAACGTTGAAATTTTGAGCATATGTTTATTCTTAAAATTTTGTTGATTTTATAAATTTATAGAAGCCTTGATCTTGAATTTAAGATGTTTATATGCTTGATATTCCTTCATATATGTGTTGTTGGGTTGATATAAATATGTTTTGAGCAAGAAAAACGTTTGAAATCAAACTTGTATGAAAACCCTAGGTTGGCCGAATTCTATAGCCCTTATAATGTTGGATTTTTTATTTTATTTTAATCATTTTGACTTCGTATTTGGATGATATGAATAAAGCTTAAAATGATTTATTCGGATTTTTCGGCAGACGTATTCGAAAATTGAAAATTTTAGTTTGATGTCGAGTTTGGATTTTTGATGTTAAAGCTTTGATATTTGGGTTTTGATGATTGATTAGTGATCTTTGATGATAGTTGAGCATATATAGAGGTTAGTTTAAGATAGACGACGTCTTACGCGATTTTTCACGTTAGACATAAGTTATGTTCGTAAGGTATTGTTGGTTTTTGGATAAGATTAGACGGTTTACGCATGTTGTTGAATCTTATATGCTTGTTTAGTCATATGAGACTTAGTTAAAAGTTGTTATATGTTTAAGATGTTAGAGGATGCAATCACCAAAATGTTTATAGACCATCCCGTCTTGTGTATCAAGAAGTTATAGTCGTATTGACGACTTGGTGAAGAGTTATTTTCTTGTTTGATTCTTGATAGGCTTTTATGCTGATCTATGTTGATTGAAGAACCAAGAAGAAGAAGAAAGAAATGAAAGGCAAAAAGTACAGTCCATTCGAGTGACTATTGCCAGGTGGGTATAAATCTTTTCTAAAATGATATGATATGTGGTATTTATTTGCAAAGTTGACCGACTTGCCTGATTTTGAGCATGAGCATGATGCATTTACCTATCTACGGAAGAGAAAGAAAGAAAGAAAGAAAGAAAGAAATTACCGACGTCGGGTAGTGACCTTCCGGTCAAGGCGTGTTTGAGAATGAGGCATACTTCTCAACACATCGAGAAAGTCCTTCGATATTGGAAGAGAAAATTGTCTGCAGGCTTAGAACATGCACATGCATTTGTTATGATGCTATGAATATGAAAGCAAGTAAGTGTTTATTTGAAAAGCATGCAAATGTTATTTAACTAAAACTCTTGTATATTACAAATGTTATGGCAAGTCAATCATATAGCTCTAAGAGCAATGTTTTAATGTTTGTGGCGTATACCCGCTGAGTGCATTTTTGTACTCACGCCTTGCATGTATTTCTAAACGTACAGGTTGAGTTCGAAAGGATGTTGGAATCGAATGCTGTGCAAAGGAGCTTCTCTAGATGTTTTGATTCATGATGATATGTTCAATTATTGATGTTGTTTCGTTTGATGTTAATATGTTTTGTTGCCCATAGTTTTATGTCATCATATATAATTCTCAGCCACACTTCTCGTTGCCAAACTTTGGCCTTCACCTGTTGTTGTGTTTTGTTGTGCCGAATCGACCGAACTAATCTTGATGATGGTCATTATTTTGTTGATATGATCTCTACATTGTTGTTGTGTTGCCGACTTACTTATGAGAACATGGATTTATTGGAAATGTTTGTATGAACAAGGATTTACTTGAATGTCTAGAATCGTTTTGTTGAACCCAATATAATGACATTAAACCATTGTCAAACCATGTTTTAAAACATCGATAAATTCTCAATGTTATCGAAACATGCTTGAAAATGTACATTCTTGATATTGGTTATTCCGTTGTGATTATTTGTCCTCAGCCGTTGTTCTTCTTCATTCGATCCTTTATTATGGTTTGAGGACCTAGAATCAACCTTTGTCAAACTCTATTTCACTTCTTTGAACCATAAATGTTTGATTACTTCATGATGAAAGTTAAGGTCACACATTGCTATTGATATGAATTATTGGTCACATTTGTTGTTATCGATTATCAGAATTTTTTTTTAACCCACGTCACGGCCTAATTACTTGACTAAGTAGTCGGGCTGTGACAGAATAGTATCAAAGCGAAGGTTTGAGTTCTGAACCTATGAGCCTTTATAAATTTGTGCGATGCATGTACGATCTTGAATCGAACACAGAAATCAATGTGATTGATCTTTACATCCTTTATCCTGGAATAGTTTCCATGTACTCATTTCGATCGTGCTAATGAATCGTTATCTCCTGAGATTGAGGAAGATATAGAGATGTCAGACTCATATGAAGCTACAGATGACAGTGAGGACAGAGTTGTAGAGATGGAAAAAGAAAATGATAGCGATGACAACCTTTCATGCGCAGAGTAAAGCTAGTATTAGTAAGAGTAGAAATTGATAGTTGTAAATGGTGTGGATGCATATATATGTATGTATATATGTGTATATTAGATAGATGCGTATATATAGACTAGTAATGTCTATAAATATCTTTGATGCGATAGCATGCCTGAGAAGCCATATCAGATGTGTTTTACCCGAGATGTTAAAGCACCTATATGCTTGAAAACCCCAGATTACAAAGTTTTCCCTGTTTTGTAAAAGTCCTCAAAGAGACAATTTTTCTTCCCTTGATATATATGATCATTTTGCTATCCAGCTGTGTTATTTAATTTCATAACCTTGTGATAAGCAATTGCGAAGATCCTTGAGAGATAAGCCTGTTTGTTGATTGAAAACTTTTTCTTGTTTTTGATAAACGAAACATGTTGCATTTTGGTATTTGTTGGCAATGCAGTTGTAATACCCCGACTGATTAAAACTGGTTTATGATTAATTAAATCGATAATTAGGATTTTTCATCGATCATTAAAATGATTAAAATATCGTAGATCATCTTCGATTATCCATAATGCGAGAAGTTTTATGTTATGACATTAAATGATTAGTAAATCGAGGAATATATATATATGTTATTCCTTCTGAGAGAGAGATTTTTCCCACGAAGATTTAATTTTCAGAAATTAATCTTACGTCGTCTTCTACACGATGAATTTTTGAATTTGATTCCAATTTAATGAACTACGAGAAAAGTGAGAACGACTCACTTATTAACGTATTTATATGATTCGAAATTTTTATAGTAAGTTTAAAGAGTTTAATGTTGTAAGAAAAACAAAAAGGGTGTTTTAATAATAATAATAATAATAATGATAATAATCTAATTTTCCTATAATTTCTTTCTACCATATTTATATATATAAAGAAAAGAAGATTGAACCAAAATATCTATTCTTTTCCTATATATTATCGTGAACTTCAAAACAAATGGTGAAAGAGTTGACCATTTTACCACATGGTCAAATACCTACTTAGTACCTATTATTTAATATTAAAATACATAGTGGGGAACATATACCTTCCATTTTCTATGGATCAGCCGAGAAGGGTGGAGAAAGTGGAGAAGAAGAATGATTTTGATGATGTAATGTATAGTGGTTTCATTTGATCAAAAATGTGAGACATTAAAATCCTTAAGACAAGTGAAAACAACACAACACAACCTACACTCTCTCATTTATCTCTCTTCTGCCGAGAGCTTCCAAGGGTAGAAGAAGGGTTCTTCTTATTTTCCTCAAGAACATAACAAATCTTCGACTTCCTGATAAAACGAAACCGATTACAAGGTAGACAAGCTTCTACCCTTCTTAGAATGACAAGAAAAATAGAAATTCATCATGGTTCAAGCATGATAGCATGTTCAAAAATATTGAAGAAATTTTGTTTAAGTTGTTCAATAAATTTAAGTTATGCATTAATATTGTTGGTATGATGCTTATGGACTTAGATTTTTAGTTTAATGAAAGGTTGAATATGTTTAAATTTTCCTTTATTATGACCGAAATATGTGGGAGTTAAATGAGCATGTTTTAAATTTTTTTGGATGATTTGAGCACATTTATATGATGTTGTTTATTAATTAAGCATAATATGATTTTACAAGAATTTTTGGAAAGATATTTGAGAATTTCTTTGAAAAATTCGAGAGGTTCATGTCATGGGTTGATGATGCTCAAATTTTATATGTTGAATATTATTACATATTATTGGTCCTTGATTAATATAGAGAATAATATGAATTTACAAGAATTTTTGGAATTATTTTACAATTTTTTCCCAAATTTTCGAAAACCTTAAGTTGTAAGGAAAAGCTTTTTAAATTTTATTTTGATGAATGTGATTACATGACTAAACTCATGAATATTTATAATGCTTAATATGAATTAATTAGATTTTTTGGATAAAGTTTGAAAAATGACTACGTCAAGTTGTTTTGGAAAATGACGTAGAAATTGTAAATTATAAGTGCTATGCATAAATTAATTTCACATATATGCACTTGGGCATATTTAGATGTTAAAGTGAATTTATGAGATTTAATTGAACATGTTGAATAATAAATTTAGGTTAGAGCTTATTATGCTAATTAATCATTTTATATGTTCTAATTTGAATAATGTGATTTTAGATAAACAAATAAACTTATGTATATGAGAAATGTATTAGTTTAAAGTTTGAAATGATTTGACTAAAACATGAATGCATTGAGCATGTTTACTTGAGACTAACATGTTGTAGGAACGAAGCATGTTAGTGCGTGAGTAGAGTTATGTTTAACGCACAGAGTTATGTTTTATGCCTAGTATAAATATGAGTTTATCTGAATAGATAAATTAGGACGTGTGAGACGAAATAGAGATATGGCAATATCTCTTTTATAAGAATTTGATTTCATAACTGAAATCATTTTACTGGAAAATTTGCTAAGACGAATCCAAAGGATTGACCTAAATTATTATGAGGTCGAAGCGATGCTTCATCTTATTTAGAAACGAGAGTTTATAAACTAGGTTTTTTCGATGAAAATACAACCCAAACTGGTTACAGGTACATAAGCCCTAAAAGGTTTTAAGTTCAATTAATCAATCTTAATAAGATCTAAAAAGCTATCGAGTTCCATTAACTTTTGACGATTTCCAAAGATGTGACCGCCGTACTAAACTAGTTTCTTACATAAAGGTGGAGCACGGAAGTGAGCAACAAAAATAGAGGAAGGAGATTCGTGTCAAGAATGAGAGTGTACCAGGTGGGCTTTCTCCTTAAGGATATAAAGAAAATGAAAAGTCTTTATTTAAGATGCTTTCTTTTGATAAAATAATGATGATATTTATTGTTAATTGCCTGCCCAAAGTGTTTATATTTTAGGTATGTATCCTATCTGTGTTGGTCAGCCAACTTGAGTTTAACCGAATTCGGATCCTATACTAGATGGAGAATTCCTAGTAAGGATTAACGTGTACACTGAGGGTGACTGTGCGCTGAGAGTTCATCTCGATCGGTCATAGCGTCCGTGGAAGGAGGCCTCTTTCTACAGTGCAAGATGAGTCAGATATGGATCATACAGATAGAAAATATGTCTGGCCAGACAAACTTTATGGAAAAATGATAGAAAATGTTTAGTAAGCACGGAACTTTCAAATAAATCTCCATGTGTTACAGTTGGGGTAGTGTAATTAAAAGTTTATGACGTATATTTTTGGCATGAGTCCACTGAGTCTTTGTACTCAGCCCTGCATGTTTGTTTTTAAATGTGCAGGTTGAGCTGGTGATGAGATGGGGCAGTGTTGAGCAGTAGAAATCTTTATCGCTGATAGTTAGAACCTTGAGTGCACATCGTCATATGTGTACCTGACACGTTATTCCGCTACAAGCACACTAAGTTATATTTTGATCAGAGAACTAGATTACCTTTCAGATCAGTTGAACCTTTTTGTTAAGGATCTGATAGGCTAGTCTTTTGTATGTAAATTGTGATTACTTTGATCTCAATGACCTTGATGTTTTTAGACGTTTTCTTGATATTTATCTCAGGATTCGATATCCGCTTTTCTTCCCCCGCTTCTATATCCCCATCCTGAGTAACAGTTCCGGCTAAGCCGTCCTTAGGGATAGTGGGCTGTTACAACATTATGTCACCCAGAAAAAGAAATCCTTATTCTGAACAAGAAGAATAAGATAGTGCCAATTCTTCTCATGATTCACCTGTACCTTCTCTCATTTAAACTGATCATAGAATTGCAGAGCTTTTCTACTTCAGAATCCTCCATCTTTCAATAGAATTTGTAGCCCAGCCGATGCTGAAGATGGGTTCGCTCTGTAAAGCGAGTTTTCAAGTTTTTGTAGTGCTCTGATCGAGAGTGTCTCCTATGTATATCGTTTTAGTTAAAAAGAGTCTGCAAATTTCTGGTGAGAATCACGAAAGAAAGTTCTTTCTCCTGAGATCTCTATCATGTATGAAGCTCACGAGTTAGCTCGAATATACGTCGAGAGATAGTACATTTGCATGGAGTGCTTGTCTCAATCACCTCAAACATAGATTCCAAGTTTGGATTATCTTTTCATGATTGTGTTATGAAGTTGGATTTGGTTCTTGCACGTTGTATTGAATGCAATCTTACTTTAGGTTGGGAAAAGAGTCATTTTATGGTGATGAGTGAGATTGTATTAGGACATGTGTGGTCTAAAAAGGGGATTCAAGTTGATAAGGCGAATTGATGTGATTGAAAAAATGCCACCACCAATTGATGTTAGGGGAATTAGAAGTTTTTTAGGGCATGCTAGTTTTATAGACGATTTATTAAAGATTTTTCTAAAATATGTCAACTTTTATGTAAATTGTTTGCCCAAGATGTTTCTTTTCTATTTGATGAGAGTTGCTTGCATGCTTTCAATACTTTGAAGGAAAAACTTATCTCTGCACCTATTGTGATTACCCCTGATTGATCGTTGCCTTTTGATATTATATGTGATGCATCGAACACGACAGTAGGAGCTGTCTTAGTTCAACGTATTAATAAAATGTTATGTGTGATTTACTATGCTAGTTTAACTCTTAATTCTGCGCAAGTGAACTACACGACTACAGAAAAAGAGCTTTTAGCTGTGATTTTTGCTTTAGACAAGTTTAGATCTTATATTCTAGGATCCAAAACTATTGTGCACAGTGATCATGCTGCTCTTCGATACTTGATGTCTAAACCTCAAGCCAAACCTAGACTAATTAGGTGGATTTTATTACTACAAGAATTCGATGTTGAGATTAAGAATAGGAAAGGTAGTGAGAATGATGTGGTTGATCATTTATCTCGTCTTCCCTTTAATCCTCAATCGGATGAATTGCATCAATATGGCATTAGTGACGAATTTTGCTTTGAGCATGCATTTGAGACATCTATAATTCCTTGGTATGTTGATATATGTAATTATCTTGTTACGTCCTGACATCTTTTCTCAAGAGAAGAAAAGATTTATGTCATCTTGCAGCAACTACTATTGGGAGATTATCCTTATCTTTTTCGCCTTGGTAAAGATGAGGTTATCCGAAGATCCATTCCAGTGGAAGAGCAATAAGAGATCCTTGCATTGTGCCATGCTTCGCATTGTGGAGGACATTTCGGGGGTCGCAAGACCACCTTTAAAGTTCTCCAATCCGGATTTTATTGGCCTTCAATATTTAAGGATGCATAGAACTTTTGCGTAGCATGTGATAGGTGTCAACGGGTTGGCGTGATAGGAGTGAGAAATGAGATTCCCCTTAACATAAATATGCCTGTGGAAATTTTTGATGTGTGGGGAATTAATTTTATTGGTCATTTTCACAAATCTTGTGGGTTTGAGTATATTCTTCTTGCTGTAGATTATGTGTCCAAATGGGTGGAAGCAATTCCTACCCGGACATGTGATGCTAATGTTGTGATCAAGTTTGTGCAGGAGAATATTCTTTGCAGGTTTGGATTTCCTCGAGCTATAATTAGTGATGGGGGAAAACATTTATGTAATAGATTATTTGAAAAGCTGATGAAGAAGAATGGAATTTCGTATAAAGTAGAAACACCATATCATCCTCAACCTTCAGGACAGGCTGAGACGAACAACAAGCAAATTAAGGTGATTTTGAAGAAAATGTTGAAGCCGTCAAGAAAAGATTGGGCAACGAAACTGAACGAGGCTCTGTAGGCATATCGAACGGCTTACAAAACCATGTTGGGAATGACTCCCTATAAGTTGGTTTATGGTAAGACATGTCATCTTCCAGTAGAGATTGAACACAAGGCATATTGGGTAATAAGGAACTTCAATTGTGATTTATCTCAAGCCGAAAAAGAGTGGACCTTTCAGTTATCAAAGCTTGAAGAATTTCATGGTGAAGCTTATGAGAATACTGGAATCTATAAGGATAAGGTAAAGAGAATCCATGATAAGAAGTTGGTAGGAAAAGATCTTCAAACCGGAATGGAAGTTCTTCTTTTTCACTCACCGTTGAGACTTTTTCCCGAGAAACTTCGAACAAGATGGAGTGGCCCATATGAGATAGAAGAGGTGTTCCCATATGGAGCGGTGAGATTATATAATCCTTGGGAGAAGAATTCCTTTCAGGTCAATAGATAACGCGTGAAATTGTACATTGAGGGAACACCGAACGTAACGAGGGTTGAGTCGATTAGACTCGGAGAGGTAGTGTTTCAACTAAAAGTGTACTCTTAATTGACTCATAATTGAATGAGGTAATCGTATAGGGAAAGTTAACCCAAGTCGTATCACAAGGAAAACTTAACAGGGCTTATTGTTCGCGTCACACATAAAAAGCGGTAATCATAAACTCTCTAATACCAAAGGGGGTTTTAGAACAACGGGAATTGAAATGCGGAAAAGAAAATTTAAGTAAAAGCAATCCTAGCTAGGAGTTGCCAATCCCTAGTTGGAACAACGGAAATTGAAATACGAAAAAGTAAATATAGGTAAAAGCAAATCTAGCTAGGGGTTGTCAATCCCTAGTTGATACCTAAAGAAATCACGAATACGGGTCGCTAAAAGTGTCGAACAAAACTAAACTAAATTCATCAATCAGAAAATAATAAAATACAATGGAGAAAGATTCAACATAATAATAAATTACATTATCAAACTTCGCGAAACGTAAATGGTAGAAAGCAAAGGAAAAGATATATAGTACCTGTAGGAAAAACAATAATCTGAAATCTACTTTGAATCCGAATCCAACTAAGATAACAATATGTGGTGCGTAAATCAAAAGTATCGAACGAAAAACCAAAAAGATAAATGAAGAATAAGAAAATATATCTCTTGTCTCTCTCTCGTGTCTCTGTCTCTCGAAATAAAACTAGAATTAAAGCTGCGAAACTAAAAATGGGACCAACCCTAACTTAGCGTGCGCGGCGTTTATATATAACGAATGAGTGAGCGCCGGTTGCACGCTGAGCGAGCATGATACGGAGTGTAAAACTTAGGGTGAGCGTCGGTTGAGGACGAGCGCTCACCACTCGAGTACTTCTGTTTTAAAGGTGAGCACCGGTTAGAGATGAGCGCTCGCCACGCGGGTGTCTTTGTCTCAGAAGTGAGTGCCTGGTCGAAGTGAGTGGCCACTTGGAGGACGAGCAGACGCAGAGGGCTGAACGAGCACGCGGGGTATAAGGGCGCTCGATAGGAGCGGGCGAGCCGACGCTCGAGGGAGAGAGCACGCACGACAGGAGTGAACCGGCGTTCGACGATGTGTGAGCGGGCGCTGAGGTGTGAGCCGATGCTCGACAATGTACGTGCGGGCACGAAGGTGTGAGCCAGTGCTTAGCGATGTACGAGCGGGCATGGAGGTGTGGCGTGCGATGGGGCGTGACAGGCGATGGGGCGAACGTGCGTGACTTTGACGATATGTTATGTTCTCCCTTGTCTGAACTTCGAATTGCGATCCGTTTGCACCTATGAACTCCTATCGAGATGCTCTTCAATACACTTCAACTCTTGGAAAATCCATTTCATCATATTAATGTCGTTTTTCTACAAAATATCGAAACAAATCAAATAAGTTTAAACCAAAAATACTAATCAAAACAATGGCATAAATAGGACAAACCAATTGAAATGACATGCATAATAATACAAAGAATAAGCACAAAATCATACTAAACAACTCCTCCACACTTATCTATTTGCTTGTCCTCAAGCAAAGTCTAGTCTAATAAGAATAGAAAAATAACTCATGCAACTTCACTCTTAGTCCAATCAATCAAACCCCTTTTTGTCTTTCCCCCAAACTTGGTGATTACATATTCAAAGTTAACGTGAAACAAATCTAAGATTGTGAGTATGTCAAATAAACAAGAAGGTGATTTTTGCTCAGACACAACTCTCTCGCTAGGGGTGAATTAAAGATTGTTTCTTTTGATGAAATAAAGAAAGTTTTAACAGATTTTGAAACAATGTTTTAAAGGTGAATTCATGATGAACTCGAGTCTCTTATCGTGGTTTCCCATGCCTATTTCTCGATTTACGAGAGAGAGGGGCAGAGTCCCATCCTCCATTTCTACAATCTCAATAAATTATTGGAGTTTTCATTCTCCCTTTTTTTCAATAGGAAACAAGTATATAGATAACCACACTGTTAACACTACCCCTAGCATTAGTCGGACAAATCACGTCAATAACCCCCAATTTAAGATAAATCTACACAATCTCATCAATTCACATTGCACTTCAATCACATATCACCAAGAGAAACGAAATTAAATTAAGGTTTGATCAAACGGAATTACATTAAGGTTTGATCAATACCATAGAGTTTAGTTGCACAAATCAAAATCCAGACTTACTCGCATAGACAAAAACATGAGTCCAAGAGTTCAAAATAAACACAACCTCACATCACCAATCATGCAAAAAGACACGACACGACACAAAACTAAATACTTTCCTCTTCTCCCTCTCCTCCACACACTAAATTCGAGCACTGTCCCCTGTGCTCAAAACATTAATAACATAAGATAGCCAATAGAAGAGCAGACTTCCTTGAAAGTAGATGGCAGAATCAAGGCTAGAATGTGAGCGTGCGCTGTAGAACCGGAGTATCACGGCTTCACCTCACTGCTGACGATAATACGCAAAACTTTTCGTCTAACATCTATACAAAATAAAAAACAAAGACAGACAGATAGACCAAAGAGATCAAAGAACCAAGCAAAAAGAGAAAGGAAGAAAAGAATAGAGAAATCCGTGGGTAAACTACCACGTAGTACTCAGTTTAACGTCGTGAGCACGACGTAGTCTAGTCAGAGATAGATAGGATCAATGAGCAATGTGTTCTCCACTTCTTTCAGACCCTTACTATCAAAGTAAGGCTTCACTCACAGTCCGTTCACAATAAATGATCCATTGGTGTTTGGATCACGAAGTAAAACTACTCCATAAGGAAACACCTTCTCAATGATGTAAGGATCACTCCATCTGGAGTTGAGCTTCTTGGGGAAAATTTTCAAACGAGACTGTTAGTGCGTTGCTTTTCACCAAAAATAATTGACTGACAGACAGTCGGTATGCCCAAACCACCCAGACAGCAGTAAGCAAAATAATCGACTGACAGCCAGTCGGTATGCCCAAACTGCGCAGACAGCAGTAAGCAAAATCGTCTCCCAAGGGACCAGCGAGAATTCTCCTATACTTTCGACCTGCAACGTAACCATGAATAAATAGGGAATACTAAAAACTAGGAATAATTAAATAAACAATAAATAGAAAGAGGAATTGAATTTTGATTAAAGAGAAGAAATATTGAGAAAGGTAACAAATGCGTGAAGATATTCCAGCAACCAATTAATTCTACCCTAGCTTGATATTTTAATCATCGATGCAAAGATAACTTTAACTCATGCAAATAAACTAGTTATGACCACCGAAGACGCTTCTGACGTGATCTTATCTCTCCTTAGCTTCTCGATAATTAGGAAGACGCTTTATTAACTATTTCTCTTATCGACTGACAACCGTAAGAGACGTTCTATAGATTTAATGAATCGACAGCATTAAGAAATAGAGAAACCCGATTCAAAACCGATAAACTCTAATGCAGGATTACCGAATTAAGATTGTTATTCCCTTGACCTGAAGGTCAATTTACCACTAATCAAACCTAAACCACGATTACGTATGACTGATTTAATTGGCTATTAATTAATTACAACTCACTAAATATTGTACACTACCCAGCGGATTGAAACAATTAAATCACAGAGAAAATAGAGAACAACAAATACTTGCATACGAATTAAAGGATAAATAACAAATTAGATCTCACATAGGAATCATGATAGGGCTTCCTTAATCGTTGCCAAAATAAAATAGATTAATTAGAACTCATAATAGAATAAAAGCAAAAGAATAATTAAAAGACGAAAGGAAAAGAAAAGCTACTGCTGGAACAATGAAAACGAAAGAAAAATTAATAGCTGATTGTCTCCAAACCAATCACGTGAAATAAGGTTCTGTCTCAAATGTGATTTTTTTGTGAAATAAGTTTTTTTGTCTCCAAAACGTGGAGGCGTGAGAGTTGTTATAAGAGTTTAGAGTTATTATCCCTCAGTTATCTCCAGAGGCGTTGGAATATGAGTTGCGTTATTCCAAACAACTAAAATAAAATATAAATACTAACCTAATCTAAGAATGGGTCGAACACATGGCCAAGAAGAAAAACCCACTAGAAAGGCTTTCAAAATAATAATAATAATATCTCATAATAATAAGCTTCCAAATAAATCTTCATTCAATTCCTTGTCTTCAAATTCTTTCCAAAATCCTGCTCTTTCTTCCAAAATAATATGAACACCTACAAAATCCACAAAATATGCAATTAGCTTCATAAAATATGATTAAGTAGATATTAAGCATTTAAAGTCATCAAAAATCATCCAAAATATACGTATAAAATACGCCTAATCAAATCCCCCCACACTTGAATAATGCTCGCCCGCGAGCATAAACAAAACAAAAGATAAAAGAACAAACTAATTAGGGACTCGATTCAAGAAAAACAACACTTGGTCATTGATCAAAATACAACAATCATAGTCCATATCAAAATATAACCACCATTCATACCACAAACCATTCCTTGATTCCAACAACTTCGTGTATACACCCTTCGTTCAAGTCAGAATAGTGCAATCAATCCAGCCTCACAAGATTCACTCAAAAATCAAGGACAAGATAAATTCACTGTAATACCCCAAATTTTTAATTAGTATTTAGTTAGCGATTAAAGGTTAAACAGGGCATTGCATCCTTAATAAGAAAGAAATTAGATATGCTTATGATTTAAAATATAATGTCACTTAGAAAAATAAAATATGATTGACAATTGAATTATAAAATTTTTGAATGAAAGATTTTGTTTAGAATTTAAAATAATGTTTTGATTGATTATTTGATCTTAATGATCAAATAAATTCTATAATTTTAGGAAAGTTTAAATTTTTGCTATTTTGAATGTTATATTTTCATGTTATATAATAAACATAATTATATGAATGTGTATCTATAATGAAAATATTTCATGACCTAAAGTAAGAAAATTAAGAACATAAGTTATATATATATATATGGTTAGTAATATTAAATGGAATATCTACACATAATACATTATTAATATTACATAGGATAAATATTAAATATTGAGCATTAAATAAGGAATGATCTAGAGAAGATGACTAAGCAAATATATTTATTATACTTGGTGACCAATCAAATGTATTAAATAATTTGGATGAATAATCAATTATTAAATTTAATCAAAAATGAAATAGAAATTTGATATATAAATAGAACTCTTATACACTATTTCACATTTTATTAAAATCTCCCAAAATTCTCTCTAAACTCACGCCTACACACACAAACACACACTAAGATAAAAATTTCCTAAGCTATTTTCTTCCATAATTTCACTTCTAAGCTTGATTTCAAAGTTGAACAAGGTATGCTTCTAGTCTTTCTTTAATCTTTAAGTTTAATTATTGATATATATATGTGAAATTAGTAATGATGTTGGTTGAAGGATTATGTGTATTATATGATAATTGTGGGTGAATATTGATATTATAGTATGAAATTGATGGATTAGTGTAGAATTAATGAATTAATCATGGTTTAGATGTAGGATTTGTGTTGAGATTAAAAACCATAGTTTATATGCTTAGGCTAAAGTGATGAATTATTGATGATATGTTAGAAATAAGTTATGATTATGTGTTTAAAGCATGCTTAGGTTAATAAATTGAAAGAAAAGATAACAAAAATAAATTTAGAATATGTATATATAATTTTGAAATTTTCGAAATAATTGAGAAAGTGATGTATTGATTTTATTTTCTTCAATTAACTTAATATATGACTTTAATATGATGATTTGAGTATTATATGAATTTATTAGAATTTTCTAAGTTTATATGTTTAAAATCAAAAAATTTAGTTTAGATGTTTAGTTGCTATATATATGCTAAAGTTAATATATGGTATTAATATTGATGATTTAAGCTAGCATATGATACTTAAATGAGAAATTGAAAAGAAGTTGAAGGAAATTATAATTTATGTAGATAATGGTGAAATTTTCGAAAACTTAGAGAAAAAGGGGAAATTGATTTTTAATGTTATTCTTTATAGATCTTATGAATTGTGAACATATTATGTAAATAAGGACTAATGAAGCTTAATGGAGGATGTTAGAACTAAAAATGGGAAAAGTTGAAGTTTATGAACATATTATGTTGAAATGGAATATTAATGACAAATAGGTTATGTTATATGATATTAAGTGATTCATAATGGTTTGTATACCTAAAGTATACTAATAGCAAGAAAAATATTAGTATTGAAGAAAGTTGATAGCTTATGACTCAGTTATGTGAAAAGTTTAATGAATAAAGGATGCAATGACCGGAAAGATTTAAATTCTTATCGATAAGAGTTTAGACAAAAATGTCTAAACAAAACATAAGAAATGAAAAAGAAGGAATAAGAGGAATTTATAGATGTTGATGGACAAGAAATTTTGTTTATATGAATACTAATATTATCAAATAATTAAAGGTACATCGAGAAAAGGGAAGGCGGTTAAGGAAGAAGAGGAAGAAGAAAAAGGGAGGTTTATTAAGCTTACAGACTAAAAACAACAGGTGGGCTTTCTAAAAATTTATAGCACGTGCTAATTTATATTATTTCATTATCTATTGCATAATATTCAAAATTATTGACTTGCCAAATGTTTGAGCATGAGCATAATGCATTACCTATCCATGGAAATGAAAGAAAGAAAGAAATGATGAAAGAAAGAATGTTACTGACGTCGGGTATGACCGTGGCATGGTACCCTTCGGGACCATCAACACGGGTATGTAATGTTAAGGTGTTTGAGAAGGAGGCCTACTTCTCAACACAAAGAAAGTACGTGGATATGGGTAGAGAAAGATGTCTGCAGACAAAGATCATGCATATGCATATGTTTTAAAATTGTGAAAATGGAAGTAAGTAAGTGTTTACTTTGAAAAGCATGCACATGTTTTTCACTAAAATCCCTGTGTATTGCAAAGTTATGGCAAGTCAATTTTATAGCTCTAAGAGCAAAGTTTTAACTGTTTTCGGCTTGTGTCTACTGAGTGCTTATGTACTCATGCCCTGCATGTATTTCTAAATATGCAGGTTGAGCTTGGAATTCGGAGATGGAGTTGGAAGTGAACACTGTGGTTTTTGTTCGTAATTATTGCTCTGTTGTGATTAACCTTATAAACGAATTACTTATTGTCAATGTTGTTGAAAATGGAGTCGAACCCCTTCTTATATTATGTTCGGGAATGTTATTGGTTTGAATGGTCGTTTTGATCTGTGAATAAAGTTGAAACCGAACTCGTTATATCCTTGGTTATTGAGGTCTGTTTGATTGGATTGTAATTATGATTCTTAGAAATTGTTGAAGTTGAGAATTTTTTTTAGTTCTACTTTGTTGGAAGTTGTCTTGGAAAAACCGTTGTCCATTTCGTGCTTTGCTAATAAGTAGGAACCGTATGTAAATTGTTATACTTTGTTGCCCGGAGTTAGATGTCTTCACACGTGTAACTCAACTACCCTTTCTGTTGTCATACTCTGACTTGAAAAATGGTTATGCGATTGTTGTCTTTGTGGAAGGAAAACCCTTCCGTGAAAAAGATTGATTGTTGTTGATCATTATATTTCCGTTTATTCTTGTGTTCATTCTATTCTATGGAACCTATTTATACTATTTGGATCAACATTTACATCTCAATTGATAACATTCCTTAATTGATCTCCATAATTATTGTTGTCACAACTTACTTGAATGTCTTATATTGTTGTTAACCCTAATAGTTACAATTAGTCTTTAAGTCGCAGCCTAATCTCTTGTTTAAGAAGTTGGGCTGTGACAGATTGGTATCAGAGCTTCGGTTCTATTGGGTCAGTTAATATGTGACGTTTGTTCAATTCCTAATGCAAATAGAGTCAGTAAAGCACAGTGTTCCAAATCCATCTCTGCTAGCTCAACCAGGTAAGTAAGATGAAAATTTTATTATGAGCATTTAGAAAGGATTTCATTTCAAAAAGCTATGTGACAAAGTCATGCACTTGATAAAGTTATACATTTCACCAAATCATGCATGTGATAAAGTTCTCTATACAATTGATAAATCATGTGTATGATAAGTTATGTGAAGTATATGTTGAACTATGATAAGTATAAAATGGTTAAGCTTCAAGTATTTAAGCACATTAAGATGAAGACATTTTAGTTAGTATTTATGTTTTATTCTAGGATGGCAAGGACTAGATCTACACCCAGGAAGAGTACAGCACCAAGACCCCTTACGATTGGACGAACGGATCTATTTTATGAGTATCGAATGGAAGAAGCTGAGAGCCTAGTAGAATTTCTGGACAGATTCGTTGAGCTATGGATGCAAGTTAGGGAATTTGCAGTGACGAACTGGGATGGTAATCTACAGCTAGTGCGTGTACTTCCTTCGGGATGGCAGGAATGGGCAGCTGTCGTTGCCCTAGATTATATTGCTGAATATCATAGTTTTGCAGAGCTTCCGAGATTCGTGGATATTATTCGAAGACAGTATCACGCTACTCAAAGTCCACCTCCTGGTAACTATCCTCCGGTGGAAGGTTTTGTTTTTGTCGTCTATAATATCCTATCATCAGATATTTCCATTGAAAGTAATGAACCTCAGTTTGAAGTAGGCGAATCTAGTACATCTGTTGTAGTAGATTCGACCATTTCTGAAACTTTAATGGAAACCTCTGATACTTCTTTCTATGAAGACCAAGTTGTACCAACCGATATTACCACTTCTTCTGACCAGCTCACATCTGTTGATGTTACTACTTCTCTTGAGTTAAGCCCTATTGTTCCTAATAACTATCTAACTCCTCTTGAAGAAGAATTTCCCTTGAAGAACTTTTGAAGAGGAAAATCCTCTTGAAGAACTTGATTATGTTGACTTTGACTATGATATGGATGCCATTGACTCGACATGGTACGACTACCTTACAGCAATAAATGTTTCTCCACTTCAGTCCGTATCATATGAATCTCCACATGAATCCTCAACCATATCTCCTCTCGAAGGAAACAAGTTTGAGACTGAAGCTGGAACATCTAGACCCACTGGAATTTCACGATCCTTTAAGTATGAACCTAAATTTGTACAATCGGTTGGTACCACTCAAGTACAACCTCTTCAGCTTAGTGATCTGCCATTTGTCATGGACCCTTCTCTCCTTGAAACCGAAATTAGTTTTTCTCATCCTAAATCCATTGCTAATCATTTTTCTGAGCTTCCACCAGAGGATGAATGTATTGAAGAGGTGTCGGAGGAAGAGAATACAGAAGACTTACCAGATGCAAATATAGAAGTTGAAAGAATGGATGATGAGAATGAAATGTTGGGCCCTGACGATGGAGACGATATGGCATCAAGGATGGACTAAAAGTTAGATGGAAATTGACAAGTAGTGTTGTACATTTGTTAATAGGTAATGAAGTAGGATTTATGTAAATAGTATGCATGTATAAAGTTAACCTAGACTAGATGGAAGAGTTTCCCGATGCCTACTCTGCCAATGCAAAATTTTCCTCTATGTAAAAAGTCCTCTATGAGGCAATTTTCCCATGATATAAAAGTAAACTTTAAAAATATTTATATTATGTTGATTGCTGTTTCTCTTGCTTACTTTTGAACCTATTGTTTACGCAATTGTATGAGTTTATTTACATGTAACCCTACTTGTTAAACCATGATACTTTACTTGCTTTCTTGCTTACATACTGCATATATATTGTTCTTATTAATTTGAAATGCAGTATGCCGCCAAGACGTCGAAATCAAATTCCTGTGGTAAATGAACAAGAAAGTGAAAATATACCTTAATCTACCCCTGAACTTACCCCTCCTCCAAATACAAGAAAACTTTCTGAATTATTCCTTTGACAAAATCCACCATCTTTCAGTGTGTGACGACCCGACTTCCCAATGAAGTACGAATCCTATGGATCGTCACTGGTATGATAAAGCAGCGGATATAAACATAATTAATCAATGCAATTAACCAATTAACTACACAACAACGTATAGACTAAAAAGGGATAAGCTATTCAATACCAACTCGAGTCACGAAGGACTCGTCAAAGGTTCGAGGTTCAAATATAACCTAATCGAGCACAATTCGAGGCAGTGCGACCTCAAGTTCAATACGGTATGAAAGCGATTATAATCAAAACATCAAAATAATAGCGAGTTAGGCGGCAAATAAACGTGTCGACATGCATATGACGATGCATGCCCAAGGTTCTAGAAACCTTTCTAATAAAGCATCAAAACAACTGCTACTCTGCACCACCTTGCACCCATCATCGATCCTTGCTCAACCTGCACATCAAAAACGAGATGCAGGGCTAAGTACAAAAGTACTCAGTGGACTCATTGCCGAAAACATTTTCTTTATCAAAAGTTATTGAACTGCCCACAATAGCACATGAGGATTTTAGTTAAAAGACTCATGCCTATCAAACATTTTATCATTTTTCCAAAAGCGTCCGGCCGGACTATTTCATCCACGTTGTTCCATATCTGATCATTCATTCATTCATTCACACACTATGGAGATGGCCACCTACACATAGTCGCCGTGACCGATCGAGGTAGCTAACCTTAACACACATTGACACGTGTACACAATCCGAGTTAGTCCTTAACTAAGTCGGATCCGATCGTTACCCTTTTTTAACGTTGGTGGACCAACACATTCACATACCACATTGGATATACCAATCTTAGATAGGATAACAACAAAACATAAACATTTGGCAGTCAATAACAGTTCATGGAATAATATTTCATAAAGCATTTGTAAATCATGCTTTGAGATAGATATAACATTTTTTGTTTCAAGAAAGCCTACCTACAAATCCAAAGCTAGTAAGTCTAAATGAGCAGGGTGTGGTTGTTCTTCCTCGCCGACTACGTACGATCAAACCCTTCATAAGAAAATAACCTTTCTTAGATTCTTTCTATCGATCGAAGGTCGTTTATAAATTATGACTTAAAGTTCCCACTTAGGGTTTCTTTATGATTTTATGTGATTGTTTTAAGATAATTTCTATTATCTTGCATTCCCAATTCCCAAGCTATATTACTTCATCGTTCATATGTGAACTTCAATTATGAATCACATATTCCGAGTCTATCCTCGACTCTTAACCTTAGTTTTATTCTAAACGTTATTACGTTATAGATTGTCGATAATCAAATTGTGATTGGTATATTAGGATATTCTCAAGCCACTAACTAGACTTAACAATTATAGTTACGTCCTAGTAGGTTATGCTTGACGACTTGTCGTATTAGCACGACAAATAAAAGAGGAGTATTGACTTATGATTCAAGTGAGCACATGCTATCATGTAAGTAAGTACTTAAAAATAAACGAAGTGCTTTGGGAATATTAACTCGACTTTTGGGACATAAGGATCGACATCTTATGTTCTAATCATTGCTTACACATTACGACATTGTTTGTTTCTCTTAACTCGTCGGAGATTATATAAGTCGTATAATCGTTATTCGTTATCGAGTTGTTTTAACGCTCAATCTAATATCGTATTGGGTTGTCGTTATCGAGTATTAACGTTGTAGCTCGGCTTTTGGTTTTTCTAACTTAGGAACTCACGTTTGAGTATCCTTTTAATAGTTGCAAACCCTAATTTATGTCTAACTTCGATTCTCGTTGATTCATTCTTAAGTTATCGAGATTGGTCGATTTCTTTTGGATTCTCGTACATATAGTATTATGTTGTTTATGTTTGGGGTTTTGGTTTGTCGATACAACATAAACATAAACATTCAACACCCAACAATACCATACACAACATTAACTATACTAAAGCATTAGAAAACCCTAATTTCTAACATAATATACAATCATTGTGTATGTGTGCATAAATGTTCCATTCATTCACCATAATCACAACCATTTATTCTAAGCTTATAATTTCACTATCATAGCATTATTTAACATTAGAAGTAAACCCATACTTAGCCATTTTGTTATGTTTTCGATAATTAGCAACAATTAGCATATGTATCCAATAAATTCTAATAACATCATGTTATACTCCTATCATAATATAGAGTTTAATTACCAACTCAATATCATCATATAAAATTTCAAATCATAGGTTAAAACATATAGTTTTCGGTAATCACCATTTAATGAGCTTTGGTGTTCAATAAATTCCACAAAAATTATATCATGCTTATACCATATACTAAACATGAAATATCATTTCATATCATGCATTAAAATTTAAACCCATGCTTTTCACCCTTATATATTTTCGGTAATCACACACACACACATATATATATATATATACATACTCAATAAATTTCATTCCTTCAAAACATGTTTATATGATGCAATAACATGTAATATTAACATTAAACATCAATTAATATTTATAATATGAACCAAATGCTTGAAATTCCTTTTGTCCTCACACATATTTTACATATGTGTTCAATAATTCCCAACAATGCATATTAGGTTCATATTATTTCTACACATAACATATCCTATCATTTTCAACAAATGAAATCAAATAAATCCTTAGATATATACATATAGTTTCGGTATTCAAAGGAAAAATAGGAGTAGTGTCTCAAAATTTCAAGATTAATATATGATGTTCATATCATATATTAAACACTATATCTCAACTATTTCTCAACAAATAAAATCAAACATTGGATTAAAAATACTTAAATATATTCTGCCCATTTTTGAAAAATAGGAGTAGTGTTTCAAAATTTCAAGATTAATATATGATGTTCATATCATATATTAAACACTATACCTCAACTATTTTCCAACAAATAAAATAAAAAATACAAGAAAATCCCAAAAAATATTCTTAAAATTATGATTTTTATTCTACATGCTCCTAATACATTAACAAGCAACAATATCAAATAATATTCACAAACGCATGCTTTATCACATATAAAAAGATATAAAGCATAAATAAAAAATTATTAAACATGCTCCAAACATTCTGAAATTTTAACTACAGCCTTAGAACATCATCCTAAGAATTTTTCATTCATGGCTTGAGAGCATTTGATGGCTCAAAAGTCATGAAAAAAATTGAGGAGCAAACTAGGGTTTTTTGTGAAATAAATCAAGAAAAATCTAAAAAAAATTCTACTCCATTAAAAATGGAGAAAATGATGATTATTACCTTTGTATGGTCTTAGAATAATTATTTGGAGGTTGGAAGGGTTTGAGAAGGAGGATTAAAGACCACAAAGTGTGAAGAACAAAAGAGAATTTTGAAAATGAGAGAGAAAATGTGTTCCAAAGGTTGTGAGGCTGTAATGGACGGTTCACACACTGTATTGGCAGCCTAAAGGGCTTTCATTACTCATTTGGGATGGTCTTGGTGGTAGTTGGGAGAAGGATTGGTCAAATTACCCGTTTTGGCATGTTAATACCGACTCTTTAAGTTTTAACGCGCTTTCGATTGATTTCTCAGAACCTTAAGGTTTTATTTTATTAAATAGCCTTTAAATGAATTATTTCAATGTTTATAAAAATTTCATGAAGTTCAGACGACGTCCGATAAGTCAATTCCGAGTTATCGCGGAAAAACAGCGTTCGGCGATTAAATTATGCTCATTCGAAATTCTATTGAATTCTTGAGATTTCATATTTTATTTGAGTCTTATAAATCATATTTTATTGATTTAGACCCTTGGTTCGAGTTTCGGATCGTTCGGATCAATTTAGGGTTTTCCCGGTATATTTTTCCCGGCGTTCGGTTAAGTTCTTCAGGAATTTCTTTCAGAAATTGATTCTTATAATTTCTAAATTCATAATAATATATTCCTTCATGATTTTAATTATTATTATTAATTATCATGGTTAGCACGGACTGAAAGTTGATCTGGCTCGTAAATAGTGCTTTTAAGACTGACCGGGCAAGTATGCCCGAAAATTCTCATTCTTTGGCTTCTCACATTTTTTCTTGAGAGGATTCTAGAAATGAAATCCTTTTGTCAAGATTCATTCTCGATCTTTCATTCTATGTTCGGGCTATTGAAAACCCTAATCCTATTGGGACTAGTCACTAGTTTTGATTTCTCTAGTTTTAGATCTCAGAATCGATTCTAATTCATTTCGTTGGTTACCTTAAACATAATTAAGGTCTAAGAACCATAAATAAGTGATTTAAACATCACTAATAAAAGTTTTAAATTTTTGGGTTATTACATAACATCCCTTAAAATAAATTTAGTCCCGAAATTTGCTAACCTCGGAAGAGATGGGTATTTCTCTCATAGCTGATTCCAGTTCCTGTGTTGCTTCTTCTTGTCCATGGTGTCTCCATAGAACTTTTACTAACGATATCTCTTTGTTCCTTAGCTTTTGGATACGTCGGTTCAAGATTTCCATAGGCGGTTCTCGTAACTCATATTGTCATCGAGGACAATATCATCGTGATATCACATGGCTGGGGTTATGTATGTATTTCCTTAGTTGTGAAGCGTGGAACACATTGTGCACGTTTCAAAACTTGGCGGCAATCTGTCCAGTAAGCACGGCCCTATCCTTTCCAAAATTTCATAGGGTCTATGAAGCGTGTTCGTAGTTTCCTTTTATTCCAAATCTCACGATTCCTTTTGACGAAGAAATCTTCAAGAAGACTTTGTCTCCACGTCAAAATGCGATTACGTGCGACGTTTGTCGACTTACGACTTTGACGGTCTTGGGCCTCCTTGATCCGTTGGCGGATCATCTCATAATTCGATCATTTCGCCTGTAAGTCGGTCCTAATACTCTCCTTTCTCCCACTTCATCCCAAAGTGAGGGTGATCGACATTTCTTTCCATAAAGAGCTTCGTGCGGGGCCATTCAATTGTTGCATGGTAGCTGTTATTGTAGGCGAATTCCACAAGTGGCAACACTTGTTCCCAACTTTCTCCTCTATCGAGGACAACGGTTCTCAACATGTCTTCCAGCGTTTGAATGGTCCTCTCGGACTGTCCATCCGTTTGTGGATGGAATGCGGTACTGAAATGTAGTCGAGTCCCCAATTCCTTTTGTAAACTCATCCAGAATCTGGATGTAAACTTGAATCTCTATCGGGCGTGATAGTCTTGAACTCCATGTATCGTATGACCTCTCAAGCGTAAAGCGTATAACTGTTCGATCCATGTGTTACGGAATGGGTAGAAAATCGCGCTCTTAGTCGACGATCAATGATGACCCAAATAGCGGTATTTCCTCTTTGTGATTTGGTAGCCGGTAACAAAATCCATGGCTATATCATCCCATTTCTATTCCGGTATGTCTAGCGGTAGTAAGGTTCCATCGATCGTTGGTGGAGTGCTTTCACTGTTGGCATGTCGAACAACGCTCTACGAATGAAGCTACGTCTCGCTTCATTCCATCCATAAAATTTCTCTTTGAGATCTTGGTACATTTGGTGCTTCGGGTGTCTTGGTGTAAGAAGTCTCATGGGCTTCTTTCAAGATCTCACTCTAAGCCATTCGTCTTACGGAACACACTCTCCGCCATACAACAAAACGTCATCTGTTGCTTCTTTGAAATTCTTGTGGTTGTTGTCCTTGATCTTAGCTCGTATTTCTTCTAACTTCTTTATCCTCCTAGCTTCTAAGATTTGGACTATTAAGTGCAGGATTGCAATCAATGTTGCAATCTGACCCTCTATCGTCGAGGCGGGTCAATGACTTCGATGTTCATTCTCCGAAATTCTTTTATAAGTATTTCCTCATGGTGAGGAGATATCCCAAACTAGGGTGGGATTTGCGACTCGAGGCATCGGCTACAACATTAGCCTTGCACGGGTGGTAATTGATACCACGTCGTAATCCTTCACTAGTTCTAACCATCTCTGTTGCCTCGTGTTAAGATCTTTACATTCAAAGAAATATTTCGAGCTCTTATGGTCGGTATAGATCTCACATCTAACTCCATAAAGGTGATGCCTCGGATCTTTAAGTGGCATGTCGATCATTGCTAATTCCGGTCGTGCGTGGGATAGTTCAACTCATGTATGCGTAATTGCCTTGATGCATAAGCAATAACCTTGCCTTCTTGCATCAACACACATCCTAGTCCATTCTTTGAAGCATCCGTGTCGATAGTGCAGTCTTGTGTCGTCAACAATTCCTTGATCTCGGAAACTAGCCTCACACTCGGCGGTCCATGTGTACTTGATCCCCTTTCTCAACAGTTGGGTCATGGGTCGGGCTATCATTGAAAATCCTTCGATAAATCTTCGATAGTAGCCGGCAAGTCCTAAGAAACTCCGAATTTCATTCGGGTTCTTCGGCGACTCTCATTCACGAACTGTGTCGATCTTCGAGGGGTCTACTTAGATTCCCTCGACGGACACGATGTGACCTAAGAATGTCACTTCGCCTAACCACAATTCGCACTTGCTAAACTTGGCAAAGAGTTGCTCTTGCCTCGATGTTTGCAGCACAGTTCTCAAGTGCTCTTTGTGTTCTTGGTTATTCTTGGAGTATATTAGGATATCGTCTATGAATACTAAGACAAATTTGTCTAAGTATGGGTGAAATACCCTATTCATGATATCCATAAATACTGCTGGGGCATTTGTAAGTCCAAAGGGCATAACGATGAATTCGAAATGACTGTACCTTGTACGAAAAGCCGTTTTAGGTACATCCTCTGGTCTAATTCTTAGTTGGTGGTATCCCGACTTTAGATCTATCTTTGAAAGACTCTGCTCCTCAAGTTGATCAAGCGGATCATCAATTAGGGCAAAGGATACTTATTCTTAAGATTTATCTTGTTTAACTCTCGATAGTCTATGCACATTCTCAAAGTGCCATCCTTCTTCTTTACGAAAAGGATAGGTGCTCCCATGGAGACACACTCGGTCTAATAAAACCTAACTCCAAGAGTTCTTGCATCTGGATTTTCAATTCCTCAAGTTCCTTTGGTGCCATTCGGTATGGAGCTTTCGACACGGGATAGAACACGGTTCGAGGTCGATCGTGAACTCGATCTGTCGGTTTGGCGGTAATCCGGTAGTTAAATCGGAAATACATCCGATACTCATTCACGATCGGGACATCTTCTATCATTCTCTCATTCTGCTCTTCCTCTTGGAGATATACGAGGTAGGCGTGGTTCTCTGTCTTGTTCAGCAACGTCCTTGCTTGTAGCGCATATATGATTGGGACTCTCCTCCCATGCCGATCCGTGAAAGTCCGTAGGTTTCTCTCCGGGATATTGGAAAGAAATTTTCCTTTCATTACATTGGATGGTCGCATTATGTTCGGTTAACCAATCCATTCCTAGGATTATGTCCACATCATCATAGGTATGGCGTGAAGGTTATCTGTCATGACCTTAAGTGAGCCTAGTCCAAGTTCTGGGTTCGAGCATATGTGGGTTATCGTTCTTATGCCTTCTCTTGGAGAAGAAATTCTCATGATTTGTTCAAGCGTTTAGGATCTAATCCTAAGTTCTCTACGGATGCTTCAAAGAATAAAAGAATCGGGCGCTAGTATCAAACAAGTAGGATAACAGTAATTGGAGGTGTTCCCATACCGCCAAGTTTCCTTGGTTCCTTGGCGGTTCCTACGAAATTCTCTTTCTTGGTTGAGGCATAGGCCACAGCTTGCGGTGGTGGTTCTTGTTGTTGGTGATGTTTTTGTTGTCTTTGCGGTTGTTGTTCTTTGTTGTTGTTGGGGCTGTCGGTATTCTTCTTTTGATTGCCGTCATTGTTGTTGTCGTTGCCGTCGTGGTTGATCTTGTTGTTGGATTAGTTGGAAATCTTGAATCGGGGCTGTTCTTTGGAGCAGTTGAGCTTGGATAGCTCGGATCGGCCGGACTTGGTTGGGCACATTAGGTGACCATTTCCCCCTTGGCGTATCCCAGGCAGTCTGGAGTAGTGGCCCTTCTGGCCACACTTGAAGCATCCGTCATTTGTAAATGCGCATGCCCCCTTGTGACTCCTATGGCACATGGGGCATACGGGGAGCCTCACAAATTTCTGGTTCCTCCCGCTGAATGCACGGGTACCATGGGGCTTCAATTTCCTTGCCCGTGCCGAGATGGCACGTTGTTCCCTTGCCATGGCCCCCTGTCGGCCTGGAAAGTGTTAGATCCTTGACTTTGGTGGGGTCTTTCCCACTTTCTCTTTCCACGATCTCCTTGGTGATTCGGGGGGTGCACAACGACAATCCTATCCTCAGGCATAGTAGCCTCGATATCCAATGCCCGACTAAGGGCCTCACGGTAAGTCAGATTTTCGTGACCAGCTAGCGACACCCTGATTTCATGGTGGAGTCCCGCCCAAAACTTCTCAGTCCTCTTCTCGTCGGTGTCGACCAACTGAGGCGCATACCGCGACATTTCGCAGAATGCACGGTCATAATCTGTGACCGTGGTCTTTCCTTGGCGTAGGTTGTAAAACTCATGCTCCGTCCTCTTCCGGTAACTCTTAGGAATGTACTTCTCGTACACCTCCTCCTTAAATTCCTCCCAGGAGAAATTTTCCAGCTCCCCCTCAGATAGAGTCTTCCTCTTCGCCTCCCACCAGAAGTCGACGGCACCAGTCATCTGGAAAGCAACGCATGACAAGCGTTCTTGAGAGGTGCAGTGAAGGAAGTTAAAGATTCACTCCGGTAGCGAATCAAAGTTCAAGATCCACGGATTCCCAGGTCCGTTGAAAGTGGGCGGGTTACGTAGGAATAGTTCCTCAATCCATCTTGCCGGTGGTGGTGGTGGAGGGGTGTCATCTCTTTCGGGTGTTACCTCACGGTTTCTTCTTCTCGGTGGCATTCTATCTTTCATAAATATACGTAATCAGATATCTTCTTATACCATCCGTCAGGATCATAGATATCTTAGCACGGTATGTATATATAATCATAAACATAAATCTAGCACGTCATCGAACACCATATATCGCAACCTCAAAAACCAAAGCTCTCGGGAGCTATCATCATATCAAATCAAATGTCTATCGAGGACTTTCATCATCACTTTACGATCCACAAAAGGCCAGGTACGGAGTATTATACTCCAAAAATTAATATCAGCATCACTCAGTGTACCTAGTCACGGTGCGTACAAAAATCTAAACGATACCGTGGTCATCAAAATAAGGGTTCATATCGGGACGACCTATCGTTTCCATAGACGCATCAAAACATATACAAAAGTATATAGAAAAACACTATCTAGTCCTAAGAACTAGATCCATAATCGCAGAGTGTAAAATATGGCTCAGTGTGTTGGATTCAGCACTGGAAGTATGGGTACTATCAACTTCCTCCATATCATAGTCAGCAAGCAAGTCCTCCTCAGGATCCTCCTCTGGGTCCTCCTCCGAATTTTCTTCTGGATCCTCCCCCTCAACCTCTGCATCGAGTGTGGAGTCACGGTCTCTCGATTCTAATGACTCTAGCTTCTTCCAAGCTAGGTCTCGTGATCTCAACCATGATCTCCTCATAGGCGTGGGGTGGAAATGGAGAAGCGATAAGGCGGGCGATGTTTCTCTCGCGGCGCATGCGCTTAGGCCACATGAATCGTCAATGTCTACATTATCGTGGCACGAGGGTCCGTGTGGGGTTGCGGCGGTGAGCCGGGAAAGTGGCGGCAAGTAGAGATGGAAGTTGGCATGGAATAATTTGCGGCGATGGTCTGGGCGGGCAATGACGGGGCTCGAATCCTATTGGTGGTAAGACTAGAAAGGTGAACTATCGGGATGGGAAGGTCCAGCCTCGAAAATGTTCTTACCACGCCAGCGAGAATTCGATTCCATCGGATGCAAAACAAGACACCTCGGGTGAAGCCACTCGGGATTCTCATCACTCTAGGTGTACACCGCTCGGGAGATATGGTCCACGGGTGTAGCTCAGATATCATGAATATGTAGCTAAGGGGCCGACAAACAGGCAAGTCCACCTCAAGATCGAAGCTCTCTCGGCGACGATAGATGTAATCTGCCGATATCTCACGGGCATATCCTCGCGATCGGATGGTAGTCTTGCGATCGATCAAGCACACCGTCATAATGTGACGTACCACGGAATGTGCAGAGCCCAATGACGTACAAAATGAGCAAGGAACTTCGCCGATGTCTTTTACTCGGTACATCCGGTCGGAGCGGTAGGGCGTACCACCTCCTCGGGTGTGACTCTAGAAGATAAAGAGAGCTAGTCGTAAAAACCGTCCAACCATCTTATATTCCTAAGTTCTTATGAAACTACTTTCATGGTTTGGTCTTTGGGAAGAGATCGCATGGTTCCGTAGGATGGACCAAACGTTCGATGCCTAGCATTCGGGTAAAGGCTAAGTGATCACCCCATCTTATCGGGTCTGGATTCCTTACTTCTACTCACGTTATAGTATCACATCATATCCGTTCTCATTATGCACTTACGATTCATCATTTCTTTTATACCTTCATAACGTTATACTTTTATTCTTTTCACCGCCACGATAGAGACAACACGTGCGGTGTTCGGAATTCCTTCACGTAGAGAGGTTGGGACCCATAACAGTGCGAACCTCCAGTTAAACAATCGCTTCATCATCGTAGACCCGTCGCGTTCTCATCATCGAATCCGTTCAGATTGTGATTCCTAAGATTTCTATGTTCTCGTTCCTTCTTAGTATTTCGTTCAATTGGGGATGCTTATGTTCTCATACTAAGTTCGGCGCAAAAGGGATCATGCATCTTAAGAGTCTATGTTGTCATGGGGAAACATAATCATTTACATCATGCTTCGCATACAACAGTAAACACAGATCGCGACACATTGTGCGATAATCAAGCATTCTCATTTACTCATTTACCAAGTTCCTAAACCTTGTAACTTCCTTTCAAACTAATGACCAATCAATTGAAAGAACTTTTCGATTTCAAAAATTTCCACTTTCCAAAATATTTTCAACTTCCTAACAAGGCAATATTGAAATTCTAATTCACATTTCATATACTTCCATCATTTCAAAACAACTTTTAGTTGAGATAGTTACATTCTTCCTCGTTGAGCGGGGCGGCGATGGAGTGCGGTCGATGTGATCAAACACAAATAATTTCTAAACTCGACTTTCAACTTAGGATTCAAGGAAAGGGTTTCTAGGGTTCAGAGCGAACAAGAGCTCTGATACCACTTTGTGACGACCCGACTTCCCAATGAAGTACGGATCCTATGGATCGTCACTGGTATGATAAAGCAGCGGATATAAACATAATTAATCAATGCAATTAACCAATTAACTACTCAACAACGTATAGACTAAAAAGGGATAAGCTATTCAATACCAACTCGAGTCACAGAAGGACTCGTCAAAAGGTTCGAGGTTCAAATATAACCTAATCGGGGCACAATTCAAGGAACAGTGCGACCCCAAGTTCAATACTGGTATGAAAGCGCTTATAATCAAAACATCAAAATAATAGCGAGTTAGGCAAAATAAGCGTGTGGACATGCATATGACGATGCATGCCCAAGGTTCTAGAAACCTTTCTAATAAAGCATCAAACAATCGCTACTCGCACCACCGCACCCATCATCGATCCTTGCTCAACCCGCACATCAAAAACGAGATGTAGGGCTAAGTACAAAAGTACTAAGTGGACTCATTGCGAAAACATTTTCTTTATCAAAAGTTATTGAACTGCCCACAATAGCACATGAGGATTTTAGTTAAAAGAATAATGCCTATCAAACATTTTATCATTTTTCCAAAAGCGTCCGGCCGGACTATTTCATCCACGTTGTTCCATATCTGATCATTCATTCATTCATTCGCGCACTATGGAGGTGGCTGATAAACGCGCATTTTACACGTTTATAGTTGATATTTAAAGATGAGTTTAGGTCATTTAATGTGCGTTTACGTATCGATTCTTAATGTTTTATCTATTTCTAGAAGATACTGCTCTTGGGTGTTCTTTTGGTGTTGTGTAGGTCCATATGTTGAAATTCGAAGCAAGGAACGAAGCACGAGCCAAAACTCACAACTGCCCTGTTTCTAGCGACCAGCCTAGCGGTCGCTAGGCTGGCCGCTAGGCAAGCCAAGCGAGGCCACGACCGCGACCTCGTGCACGCGAGCGAGACCCAGCGCCGAGAAAGTCACTGTACGATTTCTCGCGGCCATGGCTAGCGACCGCTAGCCAGGCCGCGAGGAAACCATGCGAGCGCAAGGAGGCGACCGCGAGCGAAGATTGTGCGCGCGAGACATACCTCGCGGTCGACCTAGCGACCGCGAGGAGTGGTCGCGAGACGCAGCGGCAGAAGGAAAAATTAGGGTTTGGGGTGTGCCTATATATATGGCAACACCCCTCTCGCGCCCCCAACTTCGCACACACGTTCCCAGACCTCTTTTTCTGAGTTTTTCATCAGTTTTTCATATTTTTAGCTTTAGCTTCCATCTAATTTCATTCTAGAGTTTAGTTGATCATTGTTCTTCATTAGTTTTACGTTTTGTCTATGATCCGAACGTTTTCGTCCGGACAATCTTTCTTGAGGTTGGGATTCAAGCCCAACGATTGTTCATCGACGCTCAATACGGGTTTCATTTATATAATTTCTATTTTATGGTTAAATCGTATTTTATTCCGCTTATTATGTCCGCTAGATTTACTCTAATCCTGTGGGTTTGCATGATCTGATCCTATATGTTGTGATTCCTGTTATCGCTATTTACCTTCCAGGCATTGATTCATGATTCTTGGTGCTTATTTATATGTGTTAATTTCTGATCAATCTTGATGCATATCTAGTTGTCGGTTAATTACGTAATTGTATTAATTGTCAATCGATCTTGAATGCATGATACGAATAAGCCTTGAGTCGTAGCTGAGATAGGATATTCGTAGGAAGCATATTCTTTGTGATCTGTTTGGAGTTGCTTGTTTTTCACCTAGAGACGTAACAGTAATAGGGAAAACTAGTAATCTACAGCCGCAATTGTCGTAACAGAAGTTGTCGGTTATATATGTGATCTTCCTTCTTCTGCGGATTAAAATTGGCTAATAGGAACCGGATAAACATACGTTGTGGATAGGATTAATGCATCCCTAGGGTTAGTCGTCCTTATCTGTTTTTACCATCCGAGTGTTTATTGCTTTATTTTATTTTCTGCTTTGTTACCTCTGCTTTGGATTAAATTCCGAAGCCCTAAAATCTTACCAAACCATATATGTTGCTTGGATAATGATGAATCATTGTTGAGTTAGCTTCTATGTTTTCGCATTACAATCCCTGTGGATACGATACTCTGCTTACCTTATACTTGCGCGTTTTCGTGTTAGAAAAGTGAGTGATCAAATTTTGGCGCCGTTGCCGGGGATTGTTAAGATCATATAGGAATAACTTGACAGTTTAGAATTATTAATTCAAGTTGGATTTTTATTTTTATTTCTTGCCAATCTGATTTCCTTCTTTCTCTCCAGGTAGTTTATGTTCACAATGTCCCGGGGACCTCCTGAACTACACTTTGATCCGGAAATCAAAAATTCACAAAGGAGAAGGAGACGGGCAAGAAGAAAGGAAGCAATGGCAGCAAATCAGAACAATCAGAACTACGGGGGTGTTCCTCCCGAAGTAGCTGCACCCCTGTTAGCAGATTTTACAAAATGCGCATACTAATTGGCGACTATGGGACTCGTTGTCCCCGCCCGGAGGCAAGACCGCTGAACTTTATGTACGACATCCTCTTCGAGCAATTTCAAGGAGGCGGATGGGGCCCAGAAGTAAACGCTAACAACTTTGAGCTGAAGCCGGCCCTAATCAGCATGGTTCAAGGGGAGCAGTTCGGAGGAGGAGTCACAGAGGATCCGAATGCCCATCTCGAGACATATCTCGACATTTGTGACACCATCAAATGAATGGGGTGCCACAAGACACAATCCGGATGCGCATGTTCGGATTTTCTTTGCGCAATCAAGCAAAAGACGGTTCAAGACCTTAGATCGCCCGGTATCAACAGTTGGGTGACTCGTGTGAAAAATTTCTCTCAAGTACTTTCCACCGCTAAAGCACGTAAGATCATAGCCGAGATTTCCCACTTCTCTGTTAGGAGATGAATCTTTATTCGAGTCGTGGAAAGATTCAGGGCCTATTGAGAAGGTGCCCACAAAGATGGATTTTCGAGGAGCAACAGATTACACAGTTTTATAGCGGGCTGACACCTCACACAAGGAGCATAGTTGATGCATCAGCGGGGGGCTACCTATTGAACAGACGTGTAGACGAGGCCAGCCGCATCATAGAAGAGATGGTGGCCAGCGCTTGCTCGATGGCGATGGAGAGGACACCGTGGTGAAGGCTGCTCTTGTTGAAAGCGATTGATACGATAATATTATGGAGCGATTCACCTGTTGAGGAAGCCGATTGGAGGAGAGGATGACGTGGCAACGAAGAAGGATGACACACCCAAGTTAGAGTTAAAGGAGCTACCGACCACCTTCAAGATGCATTCTTAGGCGACGATGAGACGTGCCGGTGATAATATCTTCGGCTTTGGCGGTATGAGGAGGCACGTAAACCGATGGTTGTCTTTGAGCAAGACAAGATCGCGATTGGGTGGACGATTTCTGATATCAAGGGGGTTAGCCCTTCGATTTGCATGCACCGGATCCTGTTAGAGAATGAATACAAGCCAAAGGTGCAACTTCAACACCGATCGAATCCGCAATGCAAGAGGTCGCCGTAAAAGAAGTGTTGAAGTTTTAGACGCAGCATGATCTATGCCATATCCGACAGCGAGTGGGTTAGCCCAACTCAAGTGGTATCCAAGAAAGGGGGTATCACGGTGATCAGAGACGAGATAAACGAGCTTGTGGTAACAAGACTCGTGACAGGATGGCGAGTTTGCATCGACTATCGTGCTCTAAACACAGCCACGAGGAAGGACCATTTTCCCCTGCCCTTTATTGATCAGATGTTGGACAGACTAGCGGGGTATGAGTTCTACTGTTTTCTCGATGTATATTCGGGGTACAATCAGATTGCCATCGTCCCCGAAGATCAGCACAAGACGGCTTTTACGTGCCCGTATGGAGTTTTCGCCTATAGGCGAATGCCGTTTGGATTGTGCAATGCTCCAGCCACGTTCCAAAGGTGCATGATATCCATCTTCCATGGGTTGATCGAGAATATTATGGAAGTCTTTATGGACGACTTTTCCGTGTTTGGTTCATCGTTCGACCATTGTCTCCACAACCTATCACAAGTGCTGCAAAGATGTGAGGAGACGAATCTTGTTCTCAATTAGGAGAAGTGCTATTTCATGGTAAAGGAAGGTATCGTGCTTGGTCACAAAGTCTCGGCCAAAGGTTTGGAAGTGGACCGAGCAAAGATAGTAGCTATCGAGAAACTACCTCCACCCACAAATGTCAAATCGGTGAGGAGTTTTCTCGGTCATGCGGCTTCTATAGAAGGTTCATCAAGGATTTCTCGGCGATCACGAAGCCACCGTATGGATCGCTCGAGAAAGATACCAAGTTTGTGTTCACAAATGAGTGTTTGGGCGTTCGAGAAATTGAAGTTAGCCCCGATCTCGACTCCGCTTTGGTATCACCGGATTGGAGTCAATCGTTCGAGCTGATGTGTGATGCGAGTGATTGGGCGATGGGAGCCGTGTTGGGGCGTAAACGAGACAAACTTTTCGAGTCATTTATTATGCAAGTAAGACTCTCGACTACTGCTCGGATAAACTACACCACCACCGAGAAGGAATTACTTGCGTGGTCTATGCTTTGATAAGTTTAGACCTTATTTGGTAGCACCCACACTATTGTCCACACCGACCATGCCTCCATTCGTCATCCTGCTCGCCAAGAAAGATTCAAAGCCAGATTGATGAGATGGATCCTCCTTCTTCAAGAGTTCGACATGGAAATTAAAGATAAAAAGGCTGCGAAAATGTGGTTGCCGACCACTTGTCACGATTGGAGAAACCGATCGAATGAGAGGATAAGAAGATTGGGATCAAGGAGAACTTCCCGCACGAGCACATCTTGAGTCCATTGATCGCACACCATGGTATGCCGATTTTGTCAATTACTTGGTGATTGGAGTTTTACCTCCATCGTGCAAAGGTCATTTGAAAAAGAAATTTCTCCACGATGTCAAGTTCTATTATTGGGACGATCCTCATCTCTACCGCCGATGTGCCGATGGTCTGATACGTCGCTGTGTTCCCCAAGGAGAATGGGAGAACATAATCCACGAGTTCCATAGTTCGTTGAATGAAGGCCATTTTGCAGCGGCCAAGACAGCGGCAAAGATTTGCCATAGTGGATTCTATTGGTCTTCGATCTTCAAAGATTGCCAATCTTTTATCAAGAGTTGTGATCGTTGTCAAAGAATGGGTAACGTCACTAAGAAAGACGAGATGCCACAGAGAACCATCATGGAGGTGGAACTATTTGACGATGGGGATCGACTTCATGGGTCCGCTCCCCATGTCTTATGGCTACACGTACATTCTACTTGCTGTGGAATATGTTTCCCGTTGGGTAGGCGATTCCCATCGTCACGAACGACTCCAGGTAGTGATCAAGTTCCTCCACAAGAACATTCTCGACTCGATTTGGAGTCCCGAGGCGTTGATCGGCGATGGGGGTCGATTTAATAATAAGTGGCTAGGAAACGTTCTAGCCAAATATGGTGTGAAGCATAGAGTCACCTCCCTTACCATCCACAAGCAAGCGGCAAGGAGCTCGGATCAAGCGATTTTAGAGAAATCGGTTGTTCATTGCAAGGATTGGGCAAAGCGGTTGATGATGCTCTTTGGGCCTACCGGATGCTTACAAAGCTCCCATCGGCTATCTCCATATCAAATGGTATTTGGTAAATCTTGCCATCTCTTGGTTGAATTGGAGCACAAAGCATATTAGACACGAGGAGAATCAACATGGATTTCAAGGAGGCCGGTATGATGAGAAGTGATCAACTGTTGGAGCTTGATGAGTGGAGGAATGAAGCTTCGAAAATTCCGGATATACAAGGAAAGAGCTCAGAAATTCCACGATCTCCACATTCATGCCAAGGATTCTCGTCGGATAATGAAGTTTTGCTTTACAATGCTCGACTCGCCTCTTCCTGGAAAGCTCAATTCAAGATGGTCGGGCCAGATACCGCCACCGTGCACATGCCAATGGGAGTTACGAACTGCTAGACTCGGTGGCAATATTTTTAAGGTGAGCGAACAATACCTCAAATCATACTTCAAGTCACACTTCGACCGAGAAGTCAAGGTGACCAAGCTCAAGGAACCATGATAAGAGGTACCGTCGAGCTAGCGACGATAATTCTAGCACTGGTTGGGAGGTAACCCAACAGTTTGACATGCTTTTTGTTTTTGTTGTTTTCGTTTTTGTTTTTGGTTGTTTTTCTTTGTTTGTGTCGTGTCTCGTTGTTTTGTTAGGTCCCAAAGTACCTAGCGACCACCCTCGCGACCGCGAGGTGTGGTCGCGCAAAAGTGGGCAGAACTGTTTTTTTGCTGAGCGACAGAGCTCGCGGCCAAGCTCGCGATCGCGAGCTCGACCGTGAGATCCGTCATGACCGGCGTCCTGACCCGCGCCCGCTTCGTGACCCGCGTTTTAACACCTATTCCCCATTAATTTTAACCTACACACACACACACACCTGTTTTTTTTAGAAAAACAGCAGCCCTTCCTCTCTCAAGCACCCAAGACACTTCTCTCCCCCAATTTTCTTGTGTTTCTCCATCAAATCCACTCAAGGTATGCTACATTTGCTCCATTCTTCATGGGTTTACATTTCTTGAGCATGATTTGGAAGAATTTTGTCCATTTATCCTATTGATGTGGGTTATTTAAATTTGAGAAACTAGGGCTTATTTTGTTAGATTTGTTTGGTGTTTGAGCATGGTTTGTCCAATGTTAGGTTTATTAATGTTTATACACGTATATTGTTAGTTTAATTTGCCTACATTGTTGATTTGGGTTCAAAAATCTGAGAAATATAAATTGAAATCGCCTCACATCGTGTGCTCGCCGACCGCCACGGTCACTGGTTGTGCGAGGATCGGCGCCTTGTGCCATGCTATGCCTTGCCTTGCGCAAGGCCGCTAAACTTGCTCGCGACCACCCTCGCGACCGCGAGGTGTGGTCGCGAGAATGTGACCAGAACGCCCAATTATGCATTTTTTGGTCATGTGTGTGTTTTCCTCCCTTTTGTCTTGATAGATTATATGAAAATATAGGGGAAATAATTTGACTAAGTTGAGGTTTGGGGGATCTATATTGAGCATTTTAGGTTGACGTTGTTTTGATAGTTTCATTCATACATGCGCTGACTTTGAAATATTTTTAGGTACAAGATGCCGCGTACTCACGGTCACAAGCGCAAGGGCAAAAGCATTGTCTCCACTTCCCACGACGAGCTACAAGATGAGCTCCACGACGAGCTACACGATGAGCCTCACGACGAGCCACGCAATGCGCCACAAGATGAATTCGATCCAGCAAATTTTGGAGTCAGACTGCCGAATGACTCGTCGAGAAGCCGTTGGAATCGATTGGTGAGATTACGGCACAGGCATTCACGGTTCATGTGCATCAACACGTGTCAAGAGATGGGTATAGGCAATGATGTGACGTGGTTGGCCGAGAGATCCGGGCTGTACTCAGTTATCACGGCCAACTATCTAACATACCGGATCCTGACGCTGGAATTCCTGTCGACTATCCATGTCCACAAGACAAACGGAATGCCGGATTACATCACGCCCAGCTTGACAACGAGCCCCGCCAACCGTCCGTGGAAGAACTCAATGGAATAATCAATGGAAATCCGAGGAAACTACATCGGGACGCCGAGTACACGGTCCAAAGTGTATGGCCAAAGTTCATGGACTCTGCACTCGAGCACACTGCACTATGATGCCTCGAGATCGGCTAGCTCAATACGGAATCCGCCGTCCGTTACTTCCACCGCTCATCATGTTCACCATACATGGCCGTTCAACGCCGCACCGTTTCTATCACAAGACATGTGCATCCCGATTGGAGCCATGTTCAACGGAAGATGCATGCCAAGATGTTCCTAGCTCAAGACTTCCACATGCGCCCACGGTTTCGGTAATTCAAAGATATGCATAGGGGATTCATCACCCCATTCTTGATTTTTTTGGGATAACGATTCGAGAGTCCGATTTCACGACATCTTCCTCGACAAGCCGTGCCTATACGTCCGAGACGCCTCAAGAGGCACCCCTGCGCTACCGTGGGTGTTATATGATCAAACGGCCAATCGCTTTTCCGCCTACCCAATCCAGAGCTCACCAAGATAAGCCGCTACTTTCACGCGGATGCCAATCGAATTTGAGCTCCCAAGACTATGCATGGATGCAGCGCGTGAACGCGTAAGGCGAGGTCGAGGGCGAGCAACCGCAAGAGGAGCAAGCAGAGCCGGAAGTGGCTCCCGAGACAGGCGGCATATTGTATCCGCCACCCGTTCGAGGTGATCCCGGGATTTATGATCGATTAGATCAAATAGATGGTCGTCTAAACCACATTGACGGAGCTCGACCTCGATGATGGAACAGCAAAGAAACCCTCTTCACCCAACACCGTGCACATCTCGAGCAACAACGTAAGATGATGGAGATGATGCAATGATGGGATCGATGGCGCTGATTTTATCCGCCACGAGTAGCGGCATTCCAAGGTAAGTTTTCTCTCAACTACTCTTTTCGCAAACCTTATTGCTTCCACATGTTCACAATAAGTTTGGGGGGAGTAGACGAGTTTGGTTGGTTGAGAATCCTGTTTATGTTTTTGTGCTTTATTGTTAAGTTGTTATGCTTTGGGGTCTTTTGTCGTGTTTTTGTTTTGTTTTTCGTTTTGTGTCTGCGCGATCAACGAGTTAAGTGAAGTGTGTTAATCCATGTGCCAATGATGATAGAAATTTTTGTGAAATTTAATGATAGTGCACATGATATGTTAGAAAATGACGCATGAATGACGTGAGATTGCTTAGCTTGTTGTTTTCACCATTTGCTTATCCCGTGAGACTTGAGCTTCATTGATACATATCTTGATCTGTTTACATTAATTGTGTGATATCATGCATGTGATTATCTTCTAGAACTTGCCGCTTTTTCTCGTGTCGAGACCGCAATATGTGTTTCAATTTGAAAAGGATAAAGGCCATCTTTGTTAACCACATATTCACCCAAACACTAACCCGATGATATTTACCATTTGTCGCCTTCTTTGAGCCTTTATTAGACTTATTCTTTCGATTAACCGGATGATAGGAGGTTAGGATGGATATGGGAATCAAAAGGGGTTGAAATTTTGATGTAGTTATGACGAGGAAAAATTATTATTAGAGAAGTACATCTATGGTGAAGATTAGTACCTTTGTTGTAAATGATAAACCCTATAAGCTCTAGAAAAGAAAAAAAAAAAAAGCAATGATAAGTTCACTATGTATGTTGAGCATAAAGGGTCTTTAATCAAAGTATAGGTACCTTCTGTGGCATAAAACGTTGATTTAGCACGTTGGGAAAGAAGAAGAAAATGGACAAAGTCCATATGTGTCTAAAAGTATAAACGGGGTGCTTGGAATATTCTTGAGTCACTTAGCCATATATTATCCTACCTTAACCAATGTGCCTACATTACAACCTATGAAAAGACCTCTTTGATCCTAATTTGAACACAATGACGCGGTGGAGATATTAGAGAAACGGCAAGCCTATGGTAAGATGTTGCATGGCATTGATCGTTGAGTGTATACACGTCCTACATTTCTTTATGAGTTGAGTGTATCCTATATTTTACACACATGCCGTTGTGAGGGTTGAATTAAATGAGTTTTTGCCGTCAATTGTTGTTTGTGTTGAGTTGACTAACGTCGTCATGTGCACTAATGTTTTTGAGCATTAATATGTTTCTGAGGCTTAGAATGGTTATCATCTTTGCTACGCTCGTTGATCTTTTCGTTGTGTCTTTCTGTTTTGGTTTTGTTTGAGGACAAACAATGATTTAAGTTTGGGGGGTTTGATAAACGCATTTTACACGTTTATAGTTGATATTTAAAGATGAGTTTAGGTCATTTAATGTGCGTTTACGTATCGATTCTTAATGTTTTATCTATTTCTAGAAGATACTGCTCTTGGGTGTTCTTTTGGTGTTGTGTAGGTCCATATGTTGAAATTCGAAGCAAGGAACGAAGCACGAGCCAAAACTCACAACTGCCCTGTTTCTAGCGACCAGCCTAGCGGTCGCTAGGCTGGCCGCTAGGCAAGCCAAGCGAGAGCCAAGCGAGGCCGCGACCGCGACCTCGTGCACGCGAGCGAGACCCAAATACGAAAGTCATCGATGATTTCGCGCCATGGCTAGTGACCGCTAGCCAGGCCGCGAGAAACCATGCGAGCGCAAGGAGGCGACCGCGAGCGAGGATTGTGCGCGTGAGACATACCTCGCGGTCGACCTAGCGACCGCGAGGAGTGGTCGCAAGGAGTGGTCGCGAGACGCAAAGCGTATGAAAATTAGGTTTGGGGTGTGCCTATATATGGCAACACCTCTCGCGCCTAACTTGGCACACACGTTCCCAGACCTCTTTTTCTGAGTTTTTCATCAGTTTTTCATATTTTTAGCTTTAGCTTCCATCTAATTTCATTCTAGAGTTTAGTTGATCATTGTTCTTCATTAGTTTTACGTTTTGTCTACGATCCGGAACGTTTTCGTCCGGACAATCTTTTCAAATTTCTGTTTTTCGCTGAGGTTTGGATTCAAGCCCAACGATTGTTCATCAGACGCTTCAATACGGGTTTCATTTATATAATTTCTATTTTTATGGTTAAATCGTATTTTATTCCGTTTATTATGTCTGGCTAGATTTCCGTTCTAATCCTAGGGCTTGCATGATCCGATCCTATATGTTGTGATTCCTGTTATCGCTATTTACCTTCCAGGCTTTTATTCATGATTCTTGGTGCTTATTTATATGTGTTAATTTCTGATCAATCTTGATGCATATCTAGTTGTCGGTTAATTACGTAATTGTATTAATTGTCAATCGATCTTGAATGCATGATACGAATAAGCCTTGAGTCGTAGCTAAGATAGGATATTCGTAGGAAGCATATTCTTTGTGATCTGTTTGGAGTTGCTTGTTTTTCACCTAGAGACGTAACAGTAATAGGGAAAACTAGTAATCTACAGCCGTAATTGTCGTAACAGAAGTTGTCGGTTATATATGTGATCTTCCTTCTTGTCTGGATTAAAATTGGCTAATAGGAACAGGATAAACATACGTTGTGGAAAGGATTAATGCATCCCTAGGGTTAGTCGTCCTTATCTGTTTTTACCATCCGAGTGTTTATTGCTTTATTTTATTTTCTCTTTTGTTACCTCTGCTTTCGATTAAATTCCGAAGCCCTAAAATCTTACCAAACCATATATGTTGCTTGGATAATGATGAATCATTGTTGAGTTAGCTTCTGTGTTTTCGCATTACAATCCCTGTGGATACGATACTCTGCTTACCTTATACTTGCGTGTTTTCGTGTTAGAAAAGTGAGCGATCAGTGGCCACCTACACATAGTCACCGTGACCGGTCGAGGTAGCTAACCTTAACACACAGTCACACGTGTACACAATCCGAGTTAGTCCTTAACTAAGTCGGATCCGATCGTTACCCTTTTTTAACGTTGGTAGACCAACACATTCACATACCACATTGGATATACCAATCTCAGATAGGATAACAACAAAACATAAATATTTGGCAGTCAATAACAGTTCATGGAATAATATTTCATAAAGATTTTGTAAATCATGCTTTGAGATAGATATAACATTTTTGTTTCAAGAAAGCTACCTACTAATCCAAAGCTAGTAAGTCTAAATGAGCGGGTGTGGTTGTTCTTCCTCACGACCACGCATTTATCAAACCCTTCATAAGAAAATAACCTTTCTTAGATTCTTTCTATCGATCGAAGGTCGTTTATAAATTATGACTTAAAGTTCCCACTTAGGGTTTCTTTATGATTTTATGTGATTGTTTTAAGATAATTTCTATTATCTTGCATTCCCAATTCCCAAGCTATATTACTTCATCGTTCATATGTGAACTTCATTATGAATCACATATTCCGAGTCTATCCTCGACTCTTAACCTTAGTTTTATTCTAAGCGTTATTCGTTATAGATTGTCGATAATCAAATTGTGATTGGTAAATTAGGATATTCTCAAGCCACTAACTAGACTTAACAATTATAGTTACGTCCTAGTAGGTTATGTTGACGACTTGTCGATTAGCGACAAATAAAGATGAGTATTGACTTATGATTCAAGTGAGCACATGCTATCATGTAAGTAAGTACTTAAGAATAAGCGAAGTGCTTTGGGAATATTAACTCGACTTTTGGGACATAAGGATCGACATCTTATGTTCTAATCTTTTCTTACACATTACGATATTGTTTGTTTCTCTTAACTCGTCGGAGATTATATAAGTCGTATAATCGTTATTCGTTATCGAGTTGTTATAACGCTCAATCTAATATCGTATTGGGTTGTCGTTATTGAGTATTAATGTTGTAGCACAGCTTTTGGTTTTTCTAACTTAGGAACTCACGTTTGAGTATCCTTTTAATAGTTGCAAACCCTAATTTATGTCTAACTTCGATTCTCGTTGATTCATTCTTAAGTTATCGAAATTGGTCAATTTCTTTTGGATTCTCGTACATATAGTATTATGTTGTTTATGTTTGGGGTTTTGGTTTGTCGGTACAACATAAACATAAACATTCAACACCCAACAATACTATACACAACATAAACTATACTAAAGCATTAGAAAACCCTAATTTCTAACATAATATACAATCATTGTGTATGTGTGCATAAATATTCCATTCATTCACCATAATCACAACCATTTATTCTAAGCTTATAATTTCACTATCATAGCATTATTTAACATTAGAAGTAAACCTATACTTAGCCATTTTGTTATGATTTCGATAATTAGCAACAATTAGCATATGTGTCCAATAAATTCCAATAACATCATGTTATACTCCTATCATAATATAGAGTTTAATTACCAACTCAATATCATCATATAAAATTTCAAATCATAGGTTAAAACATATAGTTTTCGGTAATCACCATTTAATGAGCTTTGGTGTTCAATGAATTCCACAAAAATTATATCATGCTTATACCATATACTAAACATGAAATATCATTTCATATCATGCATTAAAATTTAAACCCATGCTTTTCACCCTTATATATTTTCGGTAATCACACACATATATATATATATGTACATACTCAATAAATTTCATTCCTTCACAACATGTTTATATTATACAATAACATGTAATATTAACAATAAACATCAATTAATATTTATAATATGAACCAAATACTTGAATTCCTTTGTCCTCACATATTTTACATATGTGTTCAATAATTCCCAACAATGCATATTAGGTTCATATTATTTCTACACATAACATATCCTATCATTTTCAACATATGAAATCAAATAAATCCTTAGATATATACATATAGTTTTCGGTATTCAAAGGAAAAATAGGAGTAGTGTCTCAAAAATTTCAAGATTAATATATGATGTTCATATCATATATTAAACACTATATCTCAACTATTTCTCAACAAATAAAATCAAACAATGGCTTAAAAATACTTAAATATATTCTGCCCATTTTTGAAAAATAGGAGTAGAGTTTCATAAATTTCAAGATTAATATATGATGTTCATATCATATATTAAACACTATACCTCAACTATTTTCCAACAAATAAAATCAAAAATACAAGAAAATCCCAAAAATATTTTGAAAATTATGATATTTATTCTACATGCTCCTAATACATTAACAAACAACAATATAAAATAATATTCACAAAAGCATGCTTTATCACATATAAAAAGATATAAAGCATAAATCGAAAATTATTAAACATGCTCCAAACATTCTGAAATTTTAACTACAGACTTAGAACATCATTCTAAGCATTTTTCATTCATGGCTTGAGAGCATTTTATGGCTCAAAAGTCACGAAAAAAATTGAGGAGCAAACTAGGGTTTTTTGTGAAATAAATCAAGAAAAATCTAAAAAAAATTCTACTCCATTAAAAATGAAGAGAATGATGAGTAATATCTTTGTATGGTCTTAGAATAATTATTTGGAGGTTGGAAGGGTTTGAGAAGGAGGATTAAAGGCCACAAAGTGTGAAGAACAAAAGCGAATTTTGAAAATGAGAGAGAAAATGTGTTCCAAAGGTTGTGAGGCTGTAATGGACGGTTCACACACTGTATTGGCAGCCTAAAGGGCTGTCATTACTCATTTGGGGTGGTCTTGGTGGTAGTTGGGAGAAGGATTGGTCAAATTACCCGTTTTGGCATGTTAATACCGACTCTTTAAGTTTTAACGCGCTTTCGATTGATTTCTCGGAACCTTAAGGTTTTATTTTATTAAATAGCCTTTAAATGACTTATTTCAATGTTTATAAAAATTTCATGAAGTTTGGACGACGTCCGATAAGTCAATTCCGAGTTATCTCGGAAAAACAACGTTCGGCGATTAAATTATTCTCATTCAAAATTCTATTGAATTCTTGAGCTTTCATAATTTATTTGAGTCTTATAAATCATATTTTATTGATTTAGACCTTTGGTTCGAGTTTTGGATCGTTCGGATCAATTTAGGGTTTTCCCGGTATATTTTTCCCGGAGTTCGGTTAAGTTCTTCAGGAATTTCTTTCAGAAATTGATTCTTATAATTTCTAAATTCATAATAATAATTCCTTCATGATTTTAATTATTATCATTAATTATCATGGTTAGCACGGACTGGAAGTTGATCCGGCTCGTAAATAGTGCTTTTAAGACTGACCGGGCAAGTATGCCCGAAAATTCTCATTCTTTGGCTTCTCACATGTTTTCTTGAGAGGATTCTAGAAATGAAATCCTTTTGTCAAGATTTATTCTCGATCTTTCATTTTATTTTCAGGCTATTCAGAAAACCCTAATCCGGTTGGACTAGTCACTAGTTTTTGATTTCTCTAGTTTTAGATCTCCGAATCGATTCTAATTCGTTTCGTTGGTTACCTTGAACATAATTAAGGTATAAGAACCACAAATAAGTGATTTAAACATCACTAATAAAAGTTTTAAATTTTTGAGTTATTACACAGTGGAACTGGTAATCCTGCTGAGGCAGAGGAATGGATTCGGGCAATGGAAAGAATTTTCAAATTTTTGGAATGCTCAGATAAGGAATGCCTTTTGTGCATTTCCTTTCAATTAAAAGGACCGCCTAACTTCTGGTGGGAATCACGTCAGAAGACTCTCACTCCTGAGAGATTGGAAAATTTTACTTGGGAACAATTTAAGGAAGAATTGTTCGCAAAATACATTCCTCGAAGCCACAAGAAACAAAAGGAAATTGAGTTCATGAATTTAAAGCAAGGAAAGAAAACCTTGGCAGAATATGATAGAGAATTCTGCACCCTATCTCGTTATGCTCCGTACAAGATAGAAACTGACGAGAAAATGGCTGAATTGTTCCGCTCAGGGTTACGTCAAGAAATAAGAATCATTTTGGCAAGTCAACCTGCCTTATCATATGCGGAAACATTGAACAGGGCTTTAGATATGGAACTAAAGATGCAGGCAGAAAAGAAAGCTCCTGAACCAAACCCAACTCCATCCCAAAGCCAAACTCCACAAAAGTTGATGCCTCACAATCAACGTTTTAAAGGAAAGAGAAGATGGGAGACAAGAGACTTCCCAATAAGAAACCCTGGCAAAGATCAAACCAACCTGTTTCAAGTTCCTTCCGACCACTCTTCCAAAATCAACCATCACCAATCCCAAATCCTCCCAGAATACCTTTGTGCCCAAAATGTAATAAAGCTCATACTGGAATCTGTAGATGGGGTACCAATAGTTGTTACAATTGTGGCCAAATAGGTCATTATGCTAACAACTGCCCAACCAGACAAAGACTACTGGAAAGTGGAAGAAAGTCAACTTCTGCTAAACAAATGCCACAAATGAAGGCCATAGGTGGTAGCTTTTAACAAAGAAGCTCGGCGACATTCGTGCTCGATATCGAGATTTTACCACCTCACCTCAACAAACTCAACCTTAATATCAGAGGGCATTCGCCTTAAACCCAAGGCGACAAGAGTAGAATGCTGAAAATCTGGCAGGTATGGGAACATTAAACGGCATACCTATTGTAATTCTCTTTGATACGGGAGCTTCGCATTCTTTTTTCCCTACAACATGTGTAGATGTTTTTAAGCTAAACATAGAGCGAAGTAACCAGGATCTGAAAGTAATGACTCCTTTAGGTAAATCTACAGTCATTTTCCACATATGTTCCGACTTAGAATTTGAGTTGGGAACTCTCAAATTGAAAGCAAGATCTTTACAAGTAATATCAATGTGGGATGTAGATATTATCTTAGGAATGGATTGGTTAACAGAAAATCATGCCGTAATTCGATGCGAACAACGAGAAATTTTGTTCCATCCTCCAGGAAAAGAACCCACCTGTTTTTATGGTGTGGAAATGAAAGAAAGAAGAATTCCCATAATCTCAGCATTGAGTGCTGAAAAACTGATGAGAAATAAGGAAACTTGTGCCTATTTGGTATATTTGAATCTTGATGATAAGAAGAAGGAACGAAGAATTGAGGACGTGCCTGTAGTTCAAGAATATCCAGATGTCTTTCCTTAAGCGTTCATGGGATTACCTCAAGATAGGCAATTGGAATTTGCGATCGATTTAGAGCCCGACTCAAGACCCATTTCAAAAGCACCTTACCAGTATGGCACCCAAAGAGTTACAAGGTTGAAAATCGAAGAGTTGAAAATCCAACTTGTTAACAAGAACTCTTGATTATAAACCTAGACTTAGGGTTTATTCGACCGATGGAGCGAGATGTGTCTCCATGGGGTAGCACTCTGCGATTTGGAGAATGTTCGTGAAAAGAAGGATGGTACCCTAAGAATGTGTATAGATTATAGAGAATTAAACAAGCTCAATTTGAAGAATAAATATCCATTGCTACGGGCGGATAGATCGATCTATTTGATCGATCATTGAAAAAGAGCTAGTATTTTCTCTAAGATTGATTTAAGATCGGGTATCATCGCCTAAAAATTGCTCTTCGAGTACAATAAACCTTTTGAGCTCCTTAGGGGCGTCATATTCCTAAGATCGCTTTTCTAACACGTCAAGTGTAGTAGCCCGAAAATTTTATAGTAATTAATAAAGTTTTGGGACTTTACTACCTCGTCAGCGTAAGTTCCATGATCGGGAGGCTGCTTAAGTCCGTAAATGGACTTCTTAGCTTCCATACTAGATGCTCTTCACCCTTTACCACATAACCTTGAGGTTCTGCATATAGATGTCTACCTTCCTCGAGGTAACATCGTTTAGAAAGCGGTTTAACGTCCATTGCCAAACCTCTAGGTTCAAGTGGGCTGCTATGGCGGAAGAATTACGATGGACTTGAGCATTGCTACGGTGAAAGGTCTCATGAAATCGATGCCCTCAATCTGCAGTGTACCCTTTAGCCACAAAGCACGGCTTTAAAAGCGAAACCTCTCCATCGGATCTCTCTTCCTCTTGTATATCCACTTACTACCTATGGCTTCCTTGCCATACGGTAGAGGTGTCTTTCATATCATCCATAGCCGTTATGGACTCCATTTCTAAGTCCATAGCGGTATTTCTAAGCCATGCGATCTTGCATCAACATCTTGTATTGCCTCCTTGTATGTCCATGATAGATTATAGAGAATTAAACAAGCTCAATTTGAAGAATAAATATCCATTGCCTCGGATAGGCGATCTATTTGATCGGTTGAAAGAGCTAGTATTTTCTCTAAGATTGATTTAAGATCGGGGTATCATCGACTAAAAATTGTTCGGAAGATATTCCTAAGATCGCTTTTCTAACACGATGTAGTAGCCCAAAATTTTATAGTAATTAATAAAGTTTAATTAAGTATTATTAAAGGCTTAAAAGCTATTTAAGCCTTAAGAATTAATAAAATTTAATATAGTGAAATATTAATCGGTATGAATCCGATTAATTTAAGATTGATTATATGGAATCGGAAAATGTAGAAATATTAGAAATGAGTTTATTTGTGATTATTAATGAATGTTTGTATGAAAAATGCTATAAATTAGAAATTTTGCTATGAATTGCATTAATTATTTTTGTATATTATTTTTCTTATAAATGAGATAAAATATTATTTAAGATATTAAAGTCTTGAATAAATTTGTTTTATTAATAATTAATGATTAAAGAAATTATTTATGTAATTTTGAAATTTAAAAGTATTATAGTAATGAAATGAATTTTATTAAATAAAGTGATTTAAATTATGCTATATGGATCTAAATTAAATTATGAATATAAGTTGTATTAGATTTTATAATTTAATTAAAATATAATCCTATTAAATAAATTATATTAAGGTATGGAATTAGTGAAATTGGAGGTGTAATTATAAGATTTATGAAATTTGTGTTTAATTATTTTGAAATTTGGAATAAATGTACATTAAATTAAAATTAACATTCTAGAATTATATACATAAAATATATCATCATCCTCAACCCATTTTCTCCAACATTTTCGACACACGCACACACTTTCACACACAAAACCCTACTTTCACTTTTAATACATAGTTAAGCTTGGGAATTAAAGAGAAATTGTTCCTAGGAAGGTAAATACTTCATTTATGCAAAGTTTTCATTAATTAAATTGATGAATTTTATGTATGAAGGTTTAGTAATTTTCGAAAATTTGAAGGTTAGGGTTAGGCTTGATTTGTTTAATTTTTGTTACATGTATTGATTTAATTATGATTATGGAGCATGAATAACATATGCTATGGATTTAAATTCCTTAAATTCATGAAATTCCAAAATTAAAGTTTGATCATGAAACCCTAATTTTTGAATATGATTCCTATGCTATGAATTGATTGAATTAAGTTTAGATATATGTTTAAATATGCTTATAAACATCATATGATCAAAGAAATAAAAGTTAAATCATGCATGTGTAAGACTTGAAATTTTCAAAATTTCATGTAGTATGAACTTAATGATTTTGATTTTCTTGATCAATTTAACTTGATATTTATGCTTAGGGATATAAATAATGTATAAAATGAATTTATAGAATTTAATTTAATCATATGCATTATGTCCATATTTTAAAATAAAGGGACATTAGGAACAATGATTTCTTGATTTTATTTGATGTATTTGAGTTGATATTTGAGATCTATAATAAAAATAAGGTCTAAGTAGAAATTATGGGAATTTTGGACATAGATATCAAAAGTTATAAAAATTAAAGTTTATGTTGAAAGTTATGTTCATATGTGATATAATTGATCTATAATTGAATGGATCATGAATTAATGATCAATGATGTTAATTTAGCATAATTATGTGATATTGGATAATTAATGGGTTGTAGATGTTCAAAATGTCGATATATATATACATAACTAGATAATGCCTTAGGCGATTAATGTTAAATTGATGATATTAATCTTGTTGTTAGAGTCTTGAATGTATGTTTAATCATATAATGATGATATTGAGGAGTTTGGGATGGCTGGGTGGTTTGGTGTATTTGGGCGTACATATTCTAGGCGTTACTCTGCGAAATTTCGGTAGAATTAAACATTAGTAAGACATGTATCGTTAATTTATAGCTGATAACATATAGCTATGTTAGAAAGAAAGATTACTAAAATTGATTATAAATTCTTATGTTACAAGGATCAGCGGAGAAACCGGAAGTAAAGAGCGAAGAACCGAACTTGTTGGATTGAACGTCACGAGGTGGGTAATGCATTACGAACTTTATTTTGAAGTAAAACCATGATATGTTATGAGCTTGATTTCTTGTGAAAGCATTTGATCACCACATGATAATTATGCTAAATGTTTTACCACATTGTGGGTATGACGGCAATTACCTATCTGCGGTAGAAAGATGTTAATTACTGTGCACAGGTAGATGGCTGTGAGCTTGCAAATGTAGGCCGGCCATGGTATTGGGGAGGAGGCCTACTTCCCTTTACCGTATGACGTAGATAGGGTATGACCGTAGTTGCTATCCTTCGGGACCAACTCGGGTATGTTATGCCGGTATGTTTCAAAATAAAGTGTGGTGACATGTTATTATGTGAAAGTTTTCTTATGAATCATTAATTCAATTGTCTTATGAACTGCTATTTGAAAGAAAGGTTTTCTTGAATAAAATGTTTAAATTTGAAAGATATATTGGCATTATCCACTGAGTACTTTTTGGTACTCATGCCCTCCAAAATGTTTTTTTTTATTTATGCAGGTTGAGTATGAAGAAGGTGTGGCAGGGAAACTGAGCTGAGATATCGTTTTGATCTTTTTACTTTGTTTGTTTATGTCTGAATATCATGTCTTCATACATGATATTCATTGATCTTCCGCTGCTGGAACCTTGAAACTTTGAAACCATACTTTTGATAAATCGTGTAAATATTTTGGAAATTTCTATATATATATGGTGAGGCTGTGTCCTCATTTTGATCATTATTGTGGTTGGATATCTTTTGAATGCAGGTTGGTTTATTCCATTTTCAAACGTTATGCTGTCCGTTTGTTTTTTAAAAAATCTATTCCCTAAAATCAATTGTTATTAAGAGGTTATCGATTATTAAACCAGTCACGGCCTGATTATTTGGTTAATTAAGTAATTAAATAGTCGGGTCGTGACACACGATATGGTCATTATGAGTTTGTAGTGATGCCTTTTGGACTAACAAATGCTCCTGCCGTGTTCATGGATTTGATGAATCGTGTTTTTCACGATTACATTGATAAATTAATCTTAGTGTTTATCGATGATATTCTTGTATATTCAAAAGATGATCAAGAACACGTAAGGCATCTAAGAGTTGTATTAGAAACTCTAAGAGCTTAAAAGCTATAAGCCAAATTTAGTAAATGTGAATTTTGGCTGAAGGAAGTAAACTTCCTTGGACATATCGTATCAGCCGAAGGAATAAAGGTAGATCCTGCTAAGGTGCAAGCTGTACAAGAATGGAAATCACCTACGATGCCGAATGAAATCCGAAGTTTTTTAGGGCTGGCAGGCTACTATCGTCGATTCATCGAAGGATTCTCCAAAATCGCAAAGCCAATGACTCAATTAATCCGAAGGAGTAAAATTTCAATGGACCAAGGAATGTGAAGAAATTTTTCAAGAACTCAAGAAGCGATAAACTACAGCACCCGTATTGACGGTACCGGAACCCGATCAAGAATTTACCCTCTATACCGATGTGTCAAAGAATGGACTAGGATGCGAACTCATGCAGGAAGGAAAAGTCATCGCTTATGCTTCATGATAGCTGAGGCCGCACGAACTTAACTATTCAACGCATGACTTAGAATTAGCAGCGGTGGTCCATGCATTAAAGATTTGGAGACATTATTTGTACGGCTCGAGATGCGAAATTTTCACAGATCATAAGAGTTTAAAGTACTTCTTTGAGCAAAAAAATTTGAACATGCGTCAAAAAAGGTGGCTTGAACTCGTCAAAGATTATGATTGTTGATAAGCGCATTTTACATATTTATTGTTGATTATTAAAGATGAGTTTAGATCATTTAATGTGCGTTTACATATCGATTCTTAATGTTTTATCTATTTCTAGAAAATCTGCGCTTGGGTGTTCCTTGACGTTTTGTAGGTTTATATGTTGATAATCGAAGCAAGGAATGAAGGCGAGCAAAAACAACGTTACGCCTGGTTCAATGACCAACCTAGCGGTCGCTAGGTGGCAACAAGGCACCAATGACGTCGAGAGGAGAGAGCGGCCGCGAGTCGCGGCGCGAACGAACGCCCAAAAGCCGAGATAGCTCTCAGACGATTTCGCGGCCCTTGCTAGCGGTCGCTAGCCAGTCGCGAGGCTACCTCGCGACGAGCGCGAGACCGCGAGCGAAGAAGAGCGCGACGGATATGCCTCGCGGTCGAGCTAGCGACCATGAGCGGCGATCTCGAGACGGCGCGGCAGATGAGAAATGGGGTTTCCACCCTTTTCTATAAATAAGGCAAGCCCCACTCGCGCCTCCCGAGATCGATTTACCCGAGAGCCTTTTATTCAGTTTTCCTCTGTTTTGCTTTTCTTTAGCTTAGTTAAGTTCTAGATTTAATTCTTGCATTGTTCTAGTTTAGTTCTTGATTTGTTATCGATCGAAGCGTTTTGTCCGATCGTTTTCCGTTGTTCTCCGTTTTTCGCTTGGGATTAGATTCAAGACCAACCATTGTTCATCAACGCTTCATCACGGGTTTTATATATTTAATTTCCGTTTTCATGATTAAATCGTATTTTATTCCGTTTATTATGTCCGCTAGATTTCGTTCTAATCTGGGGTTTGCATGATCCGATCCTATATGTTGTGATTCATGTTATTGCTATTTACCTTCCGGCATTGATTCATGATTCTTGGTGCTTATTTATATGTGTTGATTTTGATCAATCTTGATGCATATCTAGTTGTCGGTTAATTACGTAATTGTATTAATTGTCGATCGATCTTGAATGCATGATCAAATAAGCCTTGAGTCGAAATGAGATAGGATATTCGTAGGAAGCATATTCTTAGTGATTCTTTTGGAGTTACTTGTTTTCACCTAGAATGGTAGGAAAACTCGTAATCTCTTCGCCGCAATTGTCTTAATTGAAGTTGTTGGTTATATTTGTGATCTTCCATCTTATGCGGATTAAAATTGGCTAATAGGAGCAGGATAAACATCGTTGTGGATAGGATTAATGCATCCCTGGGTTAGTCTCTCTTTTCTGTTTTCTCATCTTTGATATTTATTGCTTTATTTTATATTTTCTGTTTGATTACATTTGCTTTGGATTGAAGTCCGAAGCCTTAAACCTTTCACCCAATTTTCTATGCTTGAATAATGATGAATTGTCGTTGAGCTAGCTTCTGTGTTTTCGTATTACAATCCCTGTGGATACGATACTCGACTTACCTTCTATATCGCCTTTTACGTGTGAAAAGGCGATCAAATTTTGGCGCCGTTCTTGGATTATTAATATTGCATAGGAATAATTTGACGATTTGGATTTATTAATTCAAGTTATATATTATATTATTTATTTATTGTTACGGTGAATTCTCTTTTTCTCGGGTAGTTTATGCATACAAGATCTCGGGGACCTCTGAAATATTACTAGATCCCGAGATCGAAAGCTCTCAAAAGAGAAGAGGACGAGAGAAGAGACAGTGCAATGGCGGCTAATCCACGAGCAGGGCATTCCTCCCGAACAAGTTGCACGCATGTTAGGCGATTTAGCGAGATCTGCGGCGCGGATGGCGAATATGGGACTCTAGTCCCCGCTCCAGACGAGACCTCCGAATTATATGTACCGACCTCCCACCGAGAATTCCAAGGAGGCGGATGGGGCCCTAAGTCAATGCAAACAACTTCGAGTTAAAGCCGGCCCTAATTAGCATGGTACAAGGAGAGCGGTTTGGGGAGGAGTCACGAGAGGACCGAATCGCATCTTGAGACATTCCTCGACATTTGTGACACCATCAAACATAATGGGGTGCCACAAGACCACGATCGAGATCGCATGTTCGGATTCTCTGCGATCGGCGAAGGAGTGGTTCAAGTTTGGACCGCACGGCATAAACAGCTAGGGGATCTTTGCGAAAAGTTCCTCTCAAACTATTTTCCGCCACCAAAGCCCGAAAATAATCACGAGATCTCCCACTTCTCCGGCTAGAGATGAGTCATTGTTCGAGTCGTGGGGCGATTCGAGGACCTATTGAGAAAGTGCCCACAACACGGATTCTCCAAAGAACAGCAGATCACGCAGTTCTACAGTGGGCTGACATGGCATACAAGGAGCATAGTGGATGCGTCGGTAGGTGGATGTTTATTGAACCGAGGAGTAGACGAGGCGAGCCGCATTTTAGAGGAGATGGCTGCCAACAGCTATCAATGGCCGACGGAGAGGACGCCAGTGGTTAAGGCAGTGGTCGTCGAGGCTGATTCGAGATACGACGAGCTGATGAAGCAATTCACTATTTTGAAGAGTCAGATCGAGACATAGGAGGTAAATCATATCAATCAGAGGAACCATGGGGGAAATCCGGCATACAATCCGAATAACAGAAATCACCCAAATTTCTCGTATGCCAACCCCAATAACTTCCAACAACCTCCAGCAGGCTTCGCCGTTCAGAATGGTGTAATTCAAGAGCCGAAGAAGCCAAGTCTCGAAGATATGATGCGCGATTGGTTGTGAGCAACCAACAATTGGCAACGAACGAGTCGTTTATAAGCAACACCGGCGTAAGATTAATCATTTGGAGTCCTTTGTGACGGCTATGGGAAAGCATATGAAGATGTTGGAAAATCAGTTGGTCAAGTCGCCGTGCAGTGAATGCACTACAAAAGGCAGGCCAATTTCCGAGTAATCTGAGGTGAACCGAAAAATCAATGTTTCACCATCCGACGAGGTGGACAAGCTTACCCGAGCCCTACCGAAGAACAAGAGGCTGAAAATAAAATGGGCGAAACTTCGCGACCGAGCTCGCGACCATGAGCCCGATCGCGAGGCCAGTTTTCCCCACGAGCTCACGACCAAGCACGCGCCCGCGAGCCCGACCGCGAGCCATCAGATTATGTGCGCCCCAGAATTGTTCACGAGCGACCCAGCGTCCGCAAGCTCGAGCGAAGGAGGATTCCAGCGCCCACGGACACCTCGCGACCTACCCGGTGATCGCGAGGTCAACCATGAGGCCTCCTGAATCAATTCTCGCACGTACCTCCTCCGTCCCATTTAAGTCGACTAGTCAAGTCGAAATCGACGAGGAGTTTGCGCGTTCAAAGAGATTTTCAAAAGTTGAGATCAATTTGCCTCTCTTTGAAGCTGCGCGAAACATGCCGGATACATGAAATTTTTAAAGGCAGCTTGCAAGCAAGAAGAAATTAGGAAATTTAAAAATTACCTATTCAAGAAGAATCGATGCCGTATTGAGAGCTCCTCCGAAGCGAAGGATCCCGGCGGTTTCGTTAGAATGCAAGATCGCCGAGCATACTTTTCCAAATGTGTTATGCGACTTGGGGGCGAGTATCAATGTGATGCCGTTGAACGTATTCAACCGGCTGCACCTAGGAAAGATGAAGCCGACGAAGATATCACTGATGATGGCTGATAGGTCAGTCACATATCCTAAAGGTATCGTCGAACATGTGTTGGTAAGAATTCGGGACTTTGTTTTTCTTGTCGATTTTATGATTTTAGATATTCCCGAATTCAAACAACAACCACTAATCCTGGGCAGACCTTTTCTAGCAACTGGTCGTGCTTTGATTGATGTGCAGGAAGGTAATCTCACGTTTCGTGTTAACGATGAAGAGCTCAAGATTTCAATATATGACGCCATCAAGCAACACGACAGTTCAGAGCCTGAAAAGTGTTATTCAATCACTCGCTCGCTAGTCAAGTCTCGCACGAAGGGCAACCGACCGGTCGGCGGGCATCTTTGTAAGGAAAAAGTGGACTCGGCATAAAAGTCCGAGTGATTCATTCAAGTTCGATGGAAGCCATCCTTGTGCCATTGGTGGGCGTTGTCGATGCCAATCGGCAAACCAAAGTTTGGGAAGCATCGGTTGTCAAATCGCACGATTGATGAGAGGTAACGTCGAGCTAGCGACGATAAATCCAAAGACTTGGTTGGGAGGTAACCCAACATTTTACATGCTTTATGTTGTTTTCATCGTGTTTTCTTGTTTTGCGTTGTTTTGTTGTGTCTTGTTTGTTTGTTTTAAGTCCCAATGTATATCATCAATGGTGCGGATTACATCAACCACGGAGTAGCGCAACATATGAGGTACGGTCTCTCCCAATCACTCTCTTACGCAAACATTATTGCCTCCATTGTACACCGCCGACAATAAGTTTGGGGGGGGAGTGGTCGAGTGTGATATGATTGAGAGTCCTTGTTATGTTTTGCATTGTTTTGTTAAGTTATTATATGTTGGGGCTTGTCTTTGTTTTCGTGTTGTGTCTGTCGATCAACGAGTTAAGTGAGGTGTGTTAATCCATGTGGATAATGACGATAGAAATTTTTTGTGAAATTTAATGATAGTGCACATGATATGTTAGAAAATGACGCATGAATGACGTGAGAGTGCTTAGCATGTTGTTTTCACCATTTGCTTATCTGTGAGACTTGAGCTTCCTTGTATAAATATCTTGATCTGATTTACATTAATTGTGTGATATCATGCATGTGATTATCTTCTAGAACTTGCCGTTTTTACGTATCGAGACCGCAATATGTGTTTCGAATTTGGAATGGATAAAAGGCCATCTTTGCTAAACCAGATATTCACCCAAACACTAACCCGATGATATATACCATTTGTCGCCCTTTATTAGACTTTTCTTTCGATTAACGGGATGATAGCGGTGAGGATGGATATGGGAATCAAAGGGTTGAAATTTTGATGTAGTTATGACGAGAAAAGTTTCTTTTAGAAAAATACATCTGTGGTAAAGAATAGTACATTTGTTGTGAATGATAAACCCTATAAGCTCTAGAAAAGAAAAGAAAAAGCAATGATAAGTTCACTATGTGTTTTGAACATAAAGGGTCTTAAATCAAAGTATAGGTACCTTATGAGGGATAAAACGTCAATTTAGCACGTGGGAAAAGAAGAGGAAAATGGACAAAGTCCATATGTATCGAAAGTATAAATGGGGGTGATTGGAATACTTTTGAGTCACTTAGCCATATATTATCCTACCTTAACCAATGTGCCTACATTATAACCTATGAAAAGACCTCTTTGATCCTAATTTGAACACAATAACGCGGTGGAGATATTAGAGAAACGGCAAGCCTATGGTAAGATGTTGCATTGCATTGACGTTGAGTGTATACATGTTCTACATTTCTTTATGAGTTGAGTGTATCATATATTTTACACACATGTCGTTGTGAGGGTTGAATTAAATGAGTTTTTGCCCTCGATGGTTGTTTGTGTTGAGTTGGCTAACGTCGTCATGTGCGCTAATGTTTTGGCGTTAATATGTTTACGAGGCTTATAATGGTTATCCTCTTTGCTACGCTCGTTGATCTTTCGTTTGTCTTTCATTACATTTTTGTTTGAGGACAAACAATGCTTTATGTTTGGGGTTTGATAAGCGCGCATTTTACGTTTTATTGTTGATTATTAAAGATGAGTTTAGATAATTTAATGTGCGTTTATATATCGATTCTTAATGTTTTATCTATTTCTAGAAAATACTACTCTTGGGTGTTCCTTGACGTTTTGTAGGTTTATATGTTGATAATCGAAGCAAGGAATGAAGACGAGCCAAAACAACGTTACGCCTAGTTCAGGCTGACCAACCTAGCGGTCGCTAGGCTAGCAATGAGCACCAATGACGTCGAGAGGAAGAGCGGCCACGAGTCGCGGCGCGACAGACACGCCCAAAAGCCGAGATAGCTTATGATGATTTCGTGGCCCTTGCGGCGCGAGAGAGAGATCATGCGATCGCAGCGCGGCAGATGAAAGTGGGGTTTCCACCCTTTTCTATAAATAGGGCAAGCCCCACTCGCCTCCCGAGATCGAGCGACCCGAGAGCCTTTTATTCAGTTTTTCCTCTATTTTGCTTTTCTTTAGCTTCATTAAGTTCTAGATTTAATTCTGCATTGTTCTAGTTTAGTTCTTGATTTGTTATCGATCATAACGTTTGTCCGATCGTTTCCGTTGTTCTCCGTTCTTTCGCTTGGGATTGGATTCAAGACCAACCATTGTTCATCAACGCTTCATCACGGGTTTTATATATTTAATTTCCGTTTTCATGATTAAATCGTATTTTATTCCGTTTATTATATGCGGCTAGATTTTCGTTCTAATCCTAGGGTTTGCATGATCCGATCCTATATGTTGTGATTCCTGTTATTGCTATTTACCTTCCAGGCATTTATTCATGATTCTTGTTGCTTATTTATATGTGTTGATTTCTAATCAATCTTGATGCATATCTAGTTGTCGGTTAATTACGTAATTGTATTAATTGTCAATCGATCTTGAATGCATGATACGAATAAGCCTTGAGTCGTAGCTGAGATAGGATATTCGTAGGAAGCATATTCTTAGTGATCCTTTTGGAGTTACTTGTTTTCACCTAGAATGGTAGGGAAAACTCGTAATCTACTGCCGCAATTGTCGTAATTGAAGTTGTTGGTTATATTTGTGATCTTCCATCTTGTTTGGATTAAAATTGGCTAATAGGAACAGGATAAATATACGTTGTGGATAGGATTAATGCATCCCTAGGGTTAGTCTCTCTTTTCTGTTTTATCATCTTTGATATTTATTGCTTTATTTTATATTTTCTGTTTGATTACATGTGCTTTGGATTGAAGTCCGAAGCCTTAAACCTTTCACCCAATTTTCTGTGCTTGAATAATGATGAATTGTCGTTGAGCTAGCTTCTGTGTTTTCGTATTACAATCCCTGTGGATACGATACTCGACTTACCTTCTATATACGCCTTTTACATGTGAAAAAGGAAGCGATCAATTGTGAAATCAAATATCACCCTGGAAAAGCAAACGTAGTAGTAGATGCTTTGAGTCGGAAAGGTCAAGGGCAGTTAGGAATGATTCTCACCCAAGAACAAGAGTTGATCAAAGACCTCGAGAAATTGAAGATAGAAGTAGTACTTCCACCCGATACCACAGTAAGTATCATATCAACATTAGTGGTTGTACCAGATTTAAGGGCGAGAATCATAAATGCTCAACGACAAGATGAACCGCTAGAAAAGTTGCGAGCTAAAATCAGAACGGAGGGATTTCAAGATTATTGTGAAGCCCGGGACAATGCAATCATGTTCCGAAATAGGATTGTAGTACCCAACAATCAGGAGCTTAAAGATGAAATCATGAGTGAAGCACATAACTCACTTTATACATCGCACCCTGGAAGCACGAAAATGTATCAAGATCTCAAACAACAATTCGTGTGGTTAGGAATGAAGCAGGAGATAGCATTATTCGTGGAGCGATGTCTAGCATGTCAACAAGTCAAAGCATTACATCAACGACCATATGGAAAACTGCAACCTCTAGAAATTCCTGAATGGAAATGGGACCACATAGCCATGGATTTTGTAACAGGTCTGCCGAGATCAAAGCGTGGAAACACTGCTATATGGGTAATTGTGGATCGTCTCACCAAATGCGCCCATTTCATTCCAATTCCTGTTACTTATGGAGCTAGCAAGTTAGCTCAAATATATGTTCATGAAATAGTACGGTTACATGGAGTACCTGTATCTATCACCTCGGAAAGAGACTCCAAATTTACCTCACGATTTTGGTCAAGCTTCTAAGAAGAATTTGGAATGCATTTGAATTTTAGTACGGCTTTTCATCCTCAAACGGACGGACAAACAGAAAGAACTATTCAAACGCTTGAGAATATGCTCCGAACCGTAGTGCTAGATCGAGGCGAACAATGGGAACAAGACTTACCGTTAGTAGAATTCGCTTATAACAATAGTTATCAAGCAACAATTAACATGGCGCCATATGAAGCTCTCTCCGGTAAGAAATGCAGATCGCCTCTCTATTGGGATGAAGTCGGAGAAAGAAAAGTGCTGGGATCGGAAGCCATCGAAGAAATGATCAAAATTGTACGACAAATAAAGCAAAGAATCCAAGAAGATCAAGATCGCCAAAAATCGTATGTAGATGTTCGTCGTACAGAACTCAATTTCGAGATTGGAGATAAAGTTTTCCTCAAAGTTTCTCCAACCAAAGGTCTACATCGATTTGGAATAAAAGGGAAATTGAAACTAAGATTCATAGGACCATACGAAGTTCTGGAAAAAATTACACCTGTAGCATACAGGATTGCATTGCCACCAAATTTTGGCAATGTACATAACGTGATCCATGTGTCGCAATTACGAAAATATGTGTTTGATCCGAAACGCAACATTCATCAAGAAGAAATAGTTCTTGAGCCAAATTTAAGTTACGAAGAAAGACCAGAGTGTATTTTGGATCGGAAAGAACAACAACTAAGGAATAAATCTATTCCTTTAGTTAAAGTCCTATGGAAGCATCATGGCTCAGAGGAAGCGACATGGGAATTAGAAGAACAAATGAAACAGAAATATCCCGAACTATTTATCTAAGGTACTAAATTTCGGGACGAAATTTCTTTAAGGGGGAGGGAATGTAACACCCCAAATTTTTAATTAGTATTTAGTTAGCGATTAAAGGTTAAACAGGGCATTGCATCCTTAATAAGAAACAAATTAGATATGCTTATGATTTAAAATATAATGTCACTTAGAAAAATAAAATATGAATAACAATTGAATTATAAAATTTTTGAATGAAAGATTTTGTTTAGAACTTAAAATAATGTTTTGATTGATTATTTGATCTTAATGATCAAATAAATTCTATAATTTTGGGAAAGTTTAAATTTTTGCTATTTTGAATGTTATATTTTCATGTTATATAATAAACATAATTATATGAATGTGTATCTATAATGAAAATATTTCATGACCTAAAGTAAGAAAATTAAGAACATAAGTTATATATATATATATATATATATATATGGTTAGTAATATTAAATGGAATATCTATACATAATACATTATTAATATTACATAGGATAAATATTAAAATTGAGCATTAAATAAGGAATGCTCTAGAGAAGATGACTAAGAAAATACATTTATTATACTTGGTGACCAAGCAAATGTATTAAATAATTTGGATGAATAATCAATTATTAAATTTAATCAAAAATGAAATAGAAATTTGGTATATAAATAGAACTCTTCTACACTATTTCACATTTTATAAAAATCTCCCAAAATTCTCTCTAAACTCACGCCTACACACACTAAGATAAAAAAATTTCCTAAGCTATATTCTTCCATAATTTCACTTCTAAGCTTGATTTCAAAGTTGAACAAGGTATGTTTCTAGTCTTTCTTTAATCTTTAAGTTTAATTATTGATATATATATGTGAAATTAGTAAAGATGTTGGTTGAAGGATTATGTGTATTATATGATAATTGTGGGTGAATATTGATATTATAGCATGAAATTGATGGATTAGTGTAGAATTAATGAATTAATGATGGTTTAGTTGTAGGATTTGTGTTGAGATTGAAAAACCCTAGTTTATATGCTTAGGCTAAAGTGATGAATTATTGATGATATATTAGAAATAAGTTATGATTATGTATTTAAAGCATGCTTAGGTTAATAAATTGAAAGAAAAGATAACAAAAATAAATTTAGAATATGTATATTTAATTTTGAAATTTTCGAAATAATTGAGAAAGTGATGTATTGATTTTATTTTCTTCAATTAACTTTATATATTAGTTTAATATGATGATTTGAGTATTATATGAATTTATTAGAATTTTCTAAGTTTATATGTTGAAAATCAAAAATTTTAGTTTAGATGTTTAGTTGCTATATATATGCTAAAGTTAATATATGGTATTAATATTGATGATTTAAGCTAACATATGATACTTAAATGAGAAATTGAAAAGAAGTTGAAGGAAATTATAATTTATGTATATATAATGGTGAAATTTTCGAAAACTTAGAGAAAAAGGGGAAATTGTTTTTAATGTTATTCTTTATAGATCTTATGGATTGTGAACATATTATGTAAATAAGGACTAATGAAGCTTAATGGAGGATGTTAGAACTAAAAATGGGAAAAGTTGAAGTTTATGAACATATTATGTTGAAATGAAATATTAATGACAAATAGGTTATGTTATATGATATTAAGTGATTCGTAATGGTTTGTATACCTAAAGTATACTAATAGCAAGAAAAATATTAGTATTGAAGAAAGTTGATAGCTTATGACTCAGTTAGGTGAAAAGTTTAATGAATAAAGGATGCAATGACCCGAAAAGATTTAAATTCTTATAGATAAGAGTTTAGACAAAAGTGTCTAAACAAAACATAAGAAATGAAAAAGAAGGAATAAGAGCAATTTATAGATGTTGATGGACAAGAAATTTCATTTATATGAATACTAATATTATCAAATAATTAAAGGTACATCGAGAAAAGGGAAGGCGGTTAAGGAAGAAGGGGATGAAGAAAAATTGAGGTTTATTAAGCTTACAGACTAAAAACAACAGGTGGGCTTTCTAAAAATTTATAGCACGTGCTAATTTATATTATTTCATTATATATTGCATAACATTCAAAATTATTGACTTGCTGAATGTTTGAGCATGAGCATAATGCATTACCTATCCACGGAAATGAAAGAAAGAAAGAAATGATGAAAGAAAGAATGTTACCGACGTCGGGTATGACCGTGGCATGGTACCCTTCGGGACCATCAACACGGGTATGTAATGTTAAGGTGTTTGAAAAGGAGGCCTACTTCTCAACACAAAGAAAGTACGTGGATATGAGAAGAGAAAGATGTCTGCAGACAAAGATCATGCATATGCATATGTTTTAAATTTTTTAAAATGGAAGCAAGTAAGTGTTTACTTTGAAAAGCATGCAGGTTTTTCACTAAAACCCCTGTGTATTGCAAAGTTATGGCAAGTCAATTTTATAGCTCTAAGAGCAAAGTTTTAACTGTTTTCGGCATGTGTCCACTGAGTGCTTATGTACTCATTCCCTGCATGTATTTCTAAACATGCAGGTTGAGCTTGGAATTCGGAGATGGAGTTGGAAGTGAACACTACGGTTTTTGTTCGTAATTATTGCTCTGTTGTGATTAACCTTATAATCGAATTACTTATTGTCAATGTTGTTGAAAATGGAGTCGAACCCCTTCTTATATTATTTTTGGGAATGTTCTTGGTTTGAATGGTTGTTTTGATCTGTGAATAAAGTTGAAACCGAACTCGTTATATCCTTGGTTATTGAGGTCTGTTTGATTGGATTGTAGTCATGATTCTTGGAAATTGTTGAAGTTGAGAATTTTTTTTAGATCTACTTTGTTGGAAGTTGTCTTGGAAAAACCGTTGTCCATTTCGTGCTTTCTGATAAGTAGGAACCGTATGTAAATTGTTATACATTGTTGCCCGGAGTTATATGTCTTCACACGTGTAACTCAACTACCATTTCTGTTGTTATACTCTTACTTGAAAAATGGTTATGCGATTGTTGTCTTTGTGGAAAGAAAACCCTTCCGTGAAAAAGATTGATTGTTGTTGATCATTATATTTCCGTTAGTTCTTGTGTTCATTCTATTCTATGGAACCTATTTATACTATTTGGATCAACATTTACATCTCAATTGATAACATTCCTTAATTGATCTCCATAATTAATGTTGTCACAACTTACTTGAGTGTCTTATATTGTTGTTAACCCTAATAGTTACAATGAGTCATTAAGTCGCAGCCTAATATCTTGTTTAAGAAGTTGGGCTGTGACATTCACACTTAAGTATCTTGACTCTATCCATCACAAGTTTGTCAATATGTCACTATCTCTACCAAAATGAAATGAAATTCCAAACACAAATCATTAGGACTTTCATAGGTTGTAATGGGGCTAAGGTGCATAGGTAGGAGAAACAAAACTATTGAAAATGGCTATTAAATCCAACAAAATGCAAGCAGTTCATCACATGTCACTACAAAAAATAGACGGATAGCGACGAAAAATTCCGTCTCTAATCATGTCGGATCCGTCGTTAAAATGGATTAGCGACGGATCAGCGACGGAATCAAGGCATCGTCGGAAAGCTGGTTGGAAAACTTCTAACGATGGAATAAAGTCCGTCGCTAATTATTAGCGACGGATTAACGACAAAAATTTCAATCGCTAATCGACAACCTCCCGAACGGTCGTCTGATACATATTCCGTCGTTAATACGACTCTAATCCGTCGTTATTAACGACGGAATAACACCGTAGCTAAAAATACCATCGCAAATCCATCGTTAATTCGACGATAATCCGTCGTTGATCCATCGTTATTTAGCGTCGGACAAAAGTCCGTCGTTAAAATTATGATTTTTTTTAATTTCACGTAATAAATCCGTCGCAAATCCGTCGCTAGTCCGTCTCAGTTCCGTCTCTAATCCGTCGTTAGTTACAGTTTGTTCTGTTATTTCACGTTGTAAATCCGTCGTAAAACCGTCGCTAGTCCGTTGCAGACCCATTACTAAATATGTACAGACTGGACAGTTTCTATTTATATTTTGGACGGCCGTTTACAACAACAACAAACCTGTTTTCAAACAAACACAATCCAAACAAACCAATTCTAAATGATAAACATTATCATTTTAAATCAGGCGACATAATTCTAAATCATAATATCAAACAAACCAAACAATTCTAAATCATAATATCAAACAAACCAAACAATTTCACGTCATAATATCAAATAAACCAAACAATTCTAAATCATACGATAAGTTTACAAATAAAATGTTTTTGTTTATTCATAATACAACCCAAATATGGCGAGGGGGGGAAGCGGAGTCGATATCACGGTGGGGGGGCGAGGCTGGCCATGAAGCGCTTCAAGGCCTCCTGGCGAGCGCAAGAATCGAGCTGAATCTATGCTTGCACATCTCGCGCTCGGCTCGACTCGACTTCGTAATCGGCCTCGTGTTGCTCGCCTCGTGTTGCTCGCTCGACTGCAATCGGCCTCGTGTTGCTCGCTCGACTTGCCATCTGGATTCCATCTCCAATAGCTGTGCCTGATAAGCTATGGAATCAGCAGGCTGGGCACTCTCCACCGAATGAGACGACACTTCGCTCTGCATGTATGTCTGTGATAGAGAACCAGCTCCAAACATCCTATTCTTTTTCTTTGAGGAGCTCCCAAGAACATTTTTGAGAATTTGAGTCTTATCAATTTCTGGTGTCGCCTCATCACTCCCCCAGATTGGCTTAACTAAGTGACATGTTCCTCAACCTGCCTCTGTAATATAATTTCGTACAATTATTATTTAATTAAATGCTCGTTATTGGGCTAATGAATATACTTACCGCGATACTCCGAGCTTTCCCGTTTGTATAGCTCCCGTCGTCGGTGGCATGATACCTTTGGAATACATCCCATTGGACCTCTGATATGTCTACTCCACGCTCTCTTGCCTATAAATAAGTAAAACAAATTAAATAATTAACAAGTCTCACGATTCTTAAATAAATTTACTATATCTAAAACTTCAAATTAAGTACTTACAATCTCTCTCGCATACTCGAGTGCAGAGCGTGAGCCACCCCAATGCTTGACTATCCCAGTACCCTCGCCATCTGGCTCGGACATCCTGTTGTTGCGGGCCTTTGCCGCCTTCTCTTGGACGTCTGTCCGAGCCCAATATGCTTTCCAATTATCCCAATCTCGCTCAGGGATAAATGGAGGTGGGTTGGGTGAATCTTCTGCCGCTTGATCTTGTGAACAAGATCTTTATAGCGTTCGGCTGCCTTTGCGCACCAGTAGGAGTATACCATGGCCTCGTCCATCGTATCATCCCAATAAAAATATTTCTGCAAAAAATATATAATTACAATATGACTGATGTCAAAGGTCAAAACATAAATGACTTCGTATAAACAACACGAACCTTGAATTCATCGAAATAAATCTGCTTGAACTCTTGAGGCACCAATTTCCAATTGAAGCCGTTGTGATTCATGAATTTACGGAATGACTTCGTAATCACGCAGGCTATATCATTGCTCGGACACAAAATGCTACAATTAACACGAAATAAAGACATCGAATGTTATAATTTATTTTAACTAAGACATCTGATAGATAACATACCCATTCACAATGGCTATCTTCTTCATCCCTCTCTCGACGGCACCTTTGCACTCTTGCTCGAGGGGCGGGGCGTGAGGCAGTGCCTCCATGCCTTCTTGAGCCCGGCGGTGAGGACGGCGGCGTATATGATCTGGATGCCTCAGGCGTGATGATGAGGCACCTCGTCCTTGTGAGACATCTGCAAACAAAGGTAAAAAAGGATGTATTAAAATTTCACAAATAATACATATCATAACGTTTTGTGTGCATACTAGAAAATAAAATATTTCTTGTGCATACTATATAATAAATTCAAACCCTATTCATCATCGTCGTCGTCATCATCATCATCCAATGTATGATTGTCTTCTCACTCGACAATTCAACTTCATCATCCGCGTCGTGGATGTCTCTTCAATGTCATGAGTGTACCGTCGGGATGAACTAGTGTCGTGTCATCATCCACAACGACATTAGTAATCGAACCTAATGCATCCTCTTGAAAATGGGGAGGTACTATCGATGCATAACTCTCATCTGAGACTTCCACATTAGATCGAGCTTTAATTTTGCATACTTCCCACCACTCTTTCATAGATTGTTTTAAACTTGGATATTCACAATAGGATACTTGAATGGCTTGATTGGCGAGGATAAACGGTTCGAACTTGTTATATCTTCGCGTATGATTTACCGAAACCAACTTGTACTCGGAATGAATTGATAACCCCAATCGTGAAGGATCAAACCACTCGCGTCTAAACAATGTTGTGGTCTTCGTTGGTAGCCGGGATATTCAACTCACAAACCTCCAATAATCGCCCATAAAAATCGAGTTCTTGTGTGTTTGTACCATAAGTTTCACCTTTAATGCACACTCCACTATTCATAATTGATCTTTGTGACCCATGTTCTAATGTGTGAAATTTGTACCCATTTATATAATACCACAGGTGCGTCTTAATTAGAATGAAGGCCCTTTGGCAAGAGATAATATGAGCGGATTCACAATGTTGTTAGCATGATCTTTGACCTATTATTAGTATAAAAGCGATTAGAATGACTAAGCGTACATATTAAATATTAAATATTTCCTACTAATAATCATCGAACACTCACATATGCCTCAAACCAAAGCGGAAGCCTCTTTCAATCGACCTTTGAATATCGAGCTAGAGATCGGTGGATTTGATCTTTTCACATCATCGATGAATAAACTACATCAACATATATTTACGATCCTAGTTAATAATAACAATAATAATAATTAACAATGATTTCTGAGAAAAACACGACACTTAGGCCATGTAAATGTCTGCAACTTCAACACGGTTGAGCAACATGTATAAGCGAGCGACATCATATTCTCTACTATCCAAATATCTAGTTGACATATTTCCAAAAGGTGCGCCATCTTGCTTGAAGATTTGAAGCATATCTGGATAGTCTTTGTGCCTAATCTCCGCTTGACCATGATGCAAATCTACGAACTTTGTTCTTACGTGATCATCAAAATAATACGAGCAAAATGTCGATGCTTCTTCTACTAAGTAAGCATTGCGGATAGAACCCTCAACCTTGGCTTTATTTCAGTCGTTGTTCTTCAACTTACGTAAGTATCTAAAATTTTCTAGCGTTGTTATTCAATTTATATATATATATATATATATATATATGTGTGTGTGTGTGTGTGTGTGTGTAATGTACGCGAAGTACCTTTCAAATGGATACATCCATCGGTATTGAGCGAGCCTTGCAATACGAGCTTCATCGACTAGATGAACCGGTAGATATTCCATGGAGTCGAAGAAACTAGGGAAAGATGTGCTCAAGCTTGCATAAAATCATTTGGAATATTTTCTTGGAGTGCATGCATCATCAAGCCCTATGTTTGAGAAGTTAAATCTTTGAAGAATAAAGATAATTACATTCTGACTTTCCACACATTGGGTGGGAGAAGTTCACGAAATGCAATCGGTAGAATTCTTGCATGAAAATGTGGCGATCATGACTCTTCATCCCAAACATCTTGGTTTTGTCATGTCTACACATCTACCCATGTTGAAACGTACCCATCCGGAAATCTTAAACCTCTTACCCACTCACATATGACTTTTTCTCACGATTGTCAAGTGTATAAGAAGCCTTTGGATATTTTCTGTTGATTCATTCATCGTCAACTCAGTGCATAGCGGTATAAATTAAGTTCTTCTCTAGATTTGCTCGTATCTTTTATCTTCCTTGGACATTCATGGTATGTTGAAGACATTATCGAACACATTCTTTTCTATGTGCATGACATCAAATTATGCCGAATCAAAGAGAACTCGATGGGTAGATCCCGAAAATACTTCTTTTCTTCCATCCGGTTCAAATTGTTTGGATATTACGCTATTTCATTTGTCAATCTACATTACGGAGACTAGTTCCATACCCATAATTAGTGATGACTCATCTCTTGATCGCGCTTACGGTGGATCGTTAGTAATCAACGTGTTCTTTACGAAACCTCTTGATCCCTTGAAATGGGTGATTAGGAGCTAGAAATTTCGATGGTTATCAAACCATGACCGCTACCACTTTTAGCTAAAGTAAAAGCATCGGTATACTCCATGCAGTGCGGACAAGCTAATCTTCCATCTGTACTCCATCCAGACAACATAGAGTATGCAAGGAAGTCACTAATTGTCCAAAGTAATACAACGTGTATTTGAAAATTTTGCTTCAACGATACATCATAAATAAGAACACCGTTATCCCACAAATCTATTAACTCTGCTATCAATGGTTGTAAGAACACATCAATCTTCTCATTCGGATTGCGCGGTCCGGGCACTAAGATCGTAAGAAACATGTATTGCTCCTTCATACACAGCCACGGGGAAAGATTATAAGGGGTAAGTACAACGGGCAATGATGAATCTTGCTTTCCTGATTGACCGAATGGCTGAAAACCATCAGTTGAGAGTCCCAATCGCACGTTACGAATTTCTGATGCAAATAAGGGAAACTTCGTGTTCAAATGTTTCCATGAAATTGAGTCTATTGGATGACGCATGACCCCATCATCGACCGACGATGCATGCCAACGCATATTTTCATTTGTAGCATTGGATGCATACAATCTACGTAGTCGAGGAGTTAGAGAAAATAATACATCTTTTATATGCTACTTGTGCTTTCCGTCAACTTCCACCAGCTCGAGTATTGCTCTTGAAGCGAGGATGATTACTGAATTCTGATTCGTCGATTCGGAATCTTGGCCAATAAATCATGCAATTAAATGGACAACAATCAATTTTTATGCGGGCAACCCCATGCCACGCAACAATCTCTTCGTGTTGTAGAAGTCATCAGCACGCAATTTCCATCGGATCGACTCTTTCATCGATTCGATATTTGATCAAAACCGCTTCTCGGTAATGTTGTTCTCTGCTTTCCAACTCGAAGTCGAGCCACAAATGACAACGTGTGTGATTCGAGCAACCCGACCACGAGAGGTTTATCGGCAGATTCAACATGTTGTAAAATTTTGTGCATCGAATTTGGCTCCTCTTGATCTCGTCACGGTTGAGCGTGGACCAGCGAGATCCACCACCATCGTATGATCGTATTTGGTTGTGGTGACATACGAATCCACAACATTGTCCCTACTTGTGGTTGTCGTGGTTGTCTCTCCTTGAAATATCCATGTGTGATAATTTGGAACAAATCCAAATTTTGATAAGTGATATCGCACGATATCTTTCTTTTGATAAGCTATATTCTTACACTTCTTACGGACATTTGATTTTCTCTCCATCGGCGAATAAAAAGCGAGCACTAGCGAATTGATAAAACTTTCAAGTCCATCTCGAAATTGATATTTAATCCACCAACCGAACTAAACCCTTATACATCCACTCACGATTGTCATTCATTCTTCAAGCTCCTAATTATAAATAATTAATTAAACATATTCAACATAAGTTGTACAATATAGACAGTTTATTGAGTGGAGTGAGCAAATCTTACTTATAATTATTGGTTTGTTATCTACGAGGCAACATAAACCCTAATTCAAGTTTCATATACTTAACCTTAAACAAAGCATGAAGTGAGCAAATCTTACTTATAAAACATCTTATTCATAATTTCATATATCAATTCTAACAAAATTTCGGCTGAGTAAGTTTTATAAAATTAATCGCCATTTCATTCCCAATTGAACCAAACTCATCCAAATTTCACCAAATCATCACCATATGCATAATTATACACTTAATAACTCAAAAAATCTTAATTCACGAAATGATGAATTTATCATCCCAATTCACATCCAAGCTAAACATATTCACATCCAAGCTTATCAATATCTCGCAAACATTTTTATCAAACACTACATATGCGTACAGTTAATTCATGAAATGATGAATTTATCATCCAAATTCACATCCAAGCTTATCAATTTCACAAGCCCAAATCACAAGACTAACATTCAATGCATCCTTTTCACAAACTCCACTAAATTCGGTAACATACAACCACATATATATATAAACTCAACACATCCTAGCATATTAAAAAAATCAACAAATATATATCAACAAAATAAAAAAAAATTGAAATACAAATCAATAAAAAACTGAAATATAACACAGACGTCGGGCGACGGCGGACGGCGGGCACGACGGGCACCGACGAGGTGAAGCGGGGTTGGGGTCGGGGGGGGGGGGCGGGCGGGCGGGCTGGGGTCGCGGGAGGCGGCAGCGGGGGCGGCGGCAGGCGGTGGCGAAGTGCGATGGGGCTGGGGTCACGGGGCTAGGGGCGCGGGCAGGCGGGCGGAGTGCAGTGGCGTGGGCACGGCGGTGGGCGGGGCGGGCGCGGCGCAGGCAGTGAGGCGGCGGGGTTGGGGTGGGGAGGAGTTAGGGCGCATATATGAAATTGGGGAAGAAATCCCGTCTGATATTAAATTTTTTAACGGCGGATTAACGACAGATATTTCCGTCATTAAATTTAAAAGTCCCTAACGACGGAATAACGATGGAACCAAGTCATTAACGATGGAAACACTTTAACGACGGACTAGTATCGTCGTTAACTTAAGTACAAAATTAAAAAAAATTAAAAAATCTTTAATATAACGACGGACAGTATTCAGTCGTTAAATTTACCGATGAATTTACGATGGAATATCCGTCGTTAATATTATTTGAAATAAATAAATTCAAAATTAATATTAACTACGGATTATTTCCGTCGTTAAATTAAATACAAAATAAAAAATAAAAAATCCATTTATTTAGGGACGGATCAGCGACGGATAACAATTAACGACGGACTAATTTCGTCGCTAAAGAAAAACTGCAATAAAAAAATAAAAAAATGTTACTTTTAACGACAGAATTTGTCCGTCGTTAAATTTAACGACGGACTAGCAATGGGTTTGACGTCGTTAACAGTTCGCGCGAGATATTCCCGCCCCTTGCCGTCGCTGATCCGTCATTAATAAAATTTCTTTCTATTCCGTCGCTAATCCGTCGCTGACGACCCGAATTTTGATCGTCGCTAATCCGTCGCTGTTCGGATGTATTTTTGTAGTGTGTGTACTTCCAAAACAAACCCCAAATATTCTACTTTACTCCCCAGAATTCCTTCTCCCTCTTTGACTTTTTTTTTTTATTCTTCTACCAACTCTTCCTTTTTATATTTGTTTTTCTTTTTCTCATTTCGTTTTTTTCTTTTTCGATCTTTCTTTTTTTTTACTTAGAAGCAGCAACCAACAAGTAACCAAAAATTGGCAACAACACATTTATCAATATGTAACCACACCACATCAATGCTCTTAATCTCACCATGTCACAACCCAGCTATCTTTCAACAAAACAAAATACACCAACTTTCCCAAGTAGTTAAAATTCCACAAATCACTTATCAATTATCACTTCATCTTCCTCAACTACTTGCAAATTGTTGGTGGGACAAAAGAAGGCTAAAAAGGCTATGGTTCATTATTTTTGTGGCTTTCATTTATCAAGAAAAAAGTTAAGGCTCAAGGGGGATTTCTAGGGAAATATGAGATGGTTAACAATTATCAATCCAAAACAAATGCCTAAATCATGTTCATGCAAGAATTCAACTTCATAAGTTCGACTATGACAACAAGGCAAACCAGACATCAAGATATCAAGAATACATAACCTCTCAACAAAGAAATAAGGAGTAGTTCATAATATCGCTCATAAGCTCAATCCCCACATATTTGAGTATGTTTTCAAAAATTTGATCAATTAAGCACATTTTCTCATCCTTAGACACATAAGGGTTTTCACGAAATTATTTTCATCAAGGAAATCAACCAAGCAATCCCATCACAGTATTCTAAACTATTCCATTCATGTTATTCTTTCACAATGGCCAAAACATGCACAAAAAACCATACCCAGCAAAAGATAGCCCCAATAGACATATGATTCTAAAAATCCCCCCACACTTAAACTACACAATGTCCTCAATGTGTGAAAATAACAATATGATAAGAAAAAGAAAAACATAAGCAAAAAGAGACTTCCCTGAAGTTCTCAATGCTCAGTCGAAGGTGGTGGGTGGGGGTGGTCAGGGCGTTGTTCCATCTGTGTGAGGTGGCGATCCATAGCAATATGGTCCTCCTTTTTCAGCAATTAATGGATGCCCCTATTCCTGCAAAACCTGCAAAAAGAAACCCAAATCAGCAATTTTTTTATTATTTTTTTCTTATTTTATTTATTTATTTTTTTAATTTTAATTTTAATTTTTTTTAACAAACATGAAATAAAGATAAAGGTGAGAAAAGAAATCTTGGGTAAGCTCTCAGCGGCGCTTTGTTTAAGGTCGAGGCCGGACACCATGGAGATGCGATCGAGGAGTTGACTACAGAAGTAGCCAAGTTAATCTCTTGAAACTCGACTATTTTCATCTCTTCAATTGCAAATTGTTGTCTATCTGGAGGATTGTGCAGTATGGGCATACAGTCTGGCTCATTCTGCAGTCTGTTGAGATGATCAGCAACTAAATTCTCGGCTCCCTTCTTATCATTGATTTCCAAGTCAAATTCCTCTTGTTCTTCACGAAGGTCTTGGCTTATTATGACCGGCAGTGTGTCGTGCTCCCCCAAGATCACATACTTCAAATGCTGAGGTAACATTTCAATTCCAGCTTGGGTGGTTTCTCAACAGATGGAAAAATCCATTATGTACTGGTCGGGATGGGCATCCTGCTCGACAGGTGCCAAATTGGAACTTCTTCCTCAGAGTACATCAGTCTGATAATCTCTTTAATGGCGTCATTCTCCTCTGTTTTTCCATATTCTTCACTCAATGCACTAGCAACAACGTGCTCTAGTTCATCATCCCTGAAATTCTCAACAAAATTATCAACCAAAGGGTCAATAATATCAATCATGAAAACAGATTCAGGATCTTTAACATGCTTCATAGCTTCAAATACATTAAATGTTACTATGTCTCTATCAAATTCGAGGCTCAACAGACCCTTATCCACATCAATTTTTGCTCTAGCAGTTTTCATGAATGGTCTTCCTAATAAAATCAAAGATCTCTTTAGAGAAACAGAATCATCCATGTCAACAACATAAAAATCTGCAGGAAAATACATATCATTTACTTTCACAATAATATTATCAACAACACCTTCAGGGTATGCATTAGACCTATCTGCTAATTGAATGACAACACCAGTTCGCTTCGAATGCCCTAAATTTAAGTCCTTATACACAGAGTATGGCATGACATTTATTGATGCACATAGATCTAACATGACTTTATCTATCCTCTGATTGCCAATTATGCATGGAATAGTAAACATACAAGGATCCTTACATTTTTGTGGTAATTTTCTTTGAATAACAGCAGACACATTCTCACTTACTCTAATTTTTGCATCATTCTCAAACTTTATTTTTTAGAGCAAATCTCCTTCAAGAATTTTGCGTACCTCGGAACTTGTTTAATTGCATCAATCAGAGGCAAGTTTATCCTACCTTCTTCAAAACTTCCAAAATGTCTTTATCATCCTCCTCTTTCTTGTTTCGTGCCAACCTAGAAAGAAATGGAGGTGTAATCAATGATTTAGAATTTGAAACTTTAGGTTCTCCACTTACCTTTGAGGAATTGATCTCTGTGGAAGTCTGTAGCTTCTTATGGTCTTGGGTTTTCACAGCTTCTTCACGTTTTACTTCCTCATCTTTTTTAGGCTCATGTTCAACTAACATCTTTCCACTCCTTAGAATAACAGCAGACACGCTCTTCTTTGGATTCAATTCCGTTTGAGATGGAAGTTTGCCTTAGTTATTTTGTATCCGATTCATTTGAGTGTCTAGCTGAGTAATCTGTCTGCCCATACTGCCCAACGCGGCTTGCGTCTCTTGCTGGAATGCTTGCTGACTTTGCACGAAGTTCTTGATAATCTCACTGCTCTGGGCGAGACTCTTCATGATATCACTCATATTCGGTTCTGCATGGGCGGGATGGGCATACTGACCATCTTAAGAAGGTTTCTGCGCATACGTTCCAGGCTTTTGCTGATTCCATCTGAAGTTTGGGTGGTTTCTCCAGCCTGGATTATATGTGTTGGAGAAAGGATCGTTTCTCCTATACCTTTGTGCATTCATATGTTGCTCATCTCCAAATCCCATACATGCTTGCTCAGCGTGATTTTCCTGCAAAATAGGACAAGAATCAGTATAATGAGTATCAGGACAACGGGCAATTGCTCCTATGGCGACCTAATTCCTTTATCAGTTGAGCTCTTGGCGGATTAGGATTCACAATGTGCCTCTCTTCACCCATTGGAACTTCAACTATATGTTCAACTTCAGAGTCTAGTGAATTTGATGTAGCACCATTCTTTAACTCCTTGGTTCTTTTTTTCAATCTCCGTGCGGTCTTCTCGATCTCTGGATTAAAAATTAATTCACTTGTACGAGAAGAACGAGGCATAAACTAAAAGAAAATAACATAAATAAAAATGGCAAACCGAAAATTAGACAGAATCACTACTTAAACCGATCCCTGGCAACGGCACCAAAATTTGGTGCGTCGCTTTTCACCAAAAATAATCGACTGACAGACAATCGGTATGCCCAAACCGCCCAGACAGCAGTAAGCAAAATAATCGACTGACAGCCAGTCGGTATGCCCAAACTACCTAGACAGCAGTAAGCAAAATCTTCTTCCAAGGACTGACGAGAATTCTCCTATACTTTCGACCTGCAACGTAACCACGAAAAAATTGGGATTACTAAAAACTAGAAATAATTAAATAAACAATAAATAGAACGAGGAATTGAATTTTGATTAAAGAGAAGAAATATTGAGAAAGGAAACAAATGCGTGAAGATATTCCGGCAACCAATTAATTCCACCCTAGCATGATATTTTGATCATCGATGCAAAGATAACTTTAACTCATGCAAATAAACCAGTTATGACCACCGAAGACGCTTCTGACGCGATCTTATCTCTCCTTAGCTTCTCGATAATTAGGAAGACGCTTGACTAACTATTTCTCTAATCGACTGACAATCGTAAGAGACGCTCTACAGATTTAATGAATCAACGGCATTAAGAACTAGAGAAACCCGATTCAAAACAAATAAACTATGATGCAGGATTTTTTGGATTTGTATACTGGAAGCAGTTTTGGTTGAGCTTGTATACAATGTTTCCTGTTACCACTATTACAATCTCCTATCTGAATTGTTTACTTGATTGCATATGTAGGTCCCTTTATCTCATATATAAGTTAGATCATATAGTGTGTTGTATATCACGAAGTCGTATGATTGGTCAAGTGAATGAGATATAAAAGTATCACAAATGAGACGACTTGAGGACGAGTTGTCGGTATAGTCAGTCTTTGTATAGATAAGAAGTGACTTGACTTGGTTGCTTGTCTATCTTTGTGCGTCTCGGCGTATTGATGGATCACGATGAGATGAGTTCTTCTATCGACCGTTGTGAAGAACCTAGATCTCGGAGACTTATGTTGATCTAAACCTCGATAAGGTATTAGGTGAGCATGAGTTGCTGACCATCACTTTGACTTGTTATGGGTGAGGGTTACATGAGATAACCCAAGATTCTCTGCATCTTGGGTGGTGGCAGTGCTTGTATATCATGCTAGTTACATGTGTCGAGTCACCGTATCCATTTAGGATGATGACATCCCCTTAAGGAGCTCAAAAGGTTTATTGTACTAAACCCTGCAGGTTGAGTTATCTCAAGTACAATAATAAGGTTGAGTGGTACTACTTAAGGAATCAGGTTGAGTTATCTCAAGTACAATAATAAGGTTGAGTGTTACTACTTACGGAATTAAAGTAATTAATTATTTTAAGCAGTCATATCGCTGTAAATAATTAATGGACGTACGATATCTTAAATACGGGGATTCGTGAAGTCTAAGTGTAAGCCCGACTCAACTTCGGAAATAAAGGGGTAAGTCAGCATTTATTCTCTAGTGGCATGAATAAATGTTTATGAATTAATTTATGTTCTGGGCTGAATATAAGATAATTAATTTATTTGAGGATCATCTTTATTCCTTGCATTTGATCCCTGGGCTGGCCCATCCAGGCTTGGAGCTAGAGAGATTTTCGTTCACCTCATTCTCAGAGTCCCAATGGGACTCAGCTTGATCCTCTCTATCTTAAGTGATATGATTATATTTATTAGATATGCATAAATCCTATCATGATAGGATTAGGATTGCATTATTAATATAATGTGAGAGAGAAAATCAAGGTTAATCCTCAAGTGAATATTTTCGAGAATTCCTTTTCTAATGTGTGAGATTTTCGAAAAGGAAGAAGACGTTTTTCTATAGCATTCTCCATAGATTGTCCTCACTCAGCATTGGAGTTTAGGCAATCGGGATACAGTCCAGAAGATCAAAGCACGAGTCTTGATCCTTTCTTCCCCGACAGATTCGAAGGTAAACACGAGAAAACTCCTACGTGTTGCAATTAATTATATAGGTGCATGCTAGGTATATAATCAATGTATGATGAATTAAACATCCAAGATAGATCATCGGGAGAGAGTTAAATCAGATTTCCCTACAGGATTACCGAATTAAGATTGTTATTCCCTTGACCTGAAGATCAATTTACCACTAATCAAACCTAAATCACGATTACGTATGGCCGATTTAATTGGCTATTAATTAATTATAACTCACTAAATATTGTACACTACCTAGCGGATTGAAACAATTAAATCACAGAGAAAATAGAGAACAACAAATACTTGCATACGAATTAAAGGATAAATAACAAATTAGATCTCACATAGGAATCATGCTAGAGCTTCCTTAATCGTTGCCAGAATAAAATAGATTAGCTAGAACTCATAATAGAATAAAAGCAAAAGAATAATTAAAAGACGAAAGGAAAAAAAAAGCTACTGCCGGAACAATGAAAACGAAAGAAAAATTAATAGCTGATTGTCTCCAAACCAATCACGTGAAATAAGGTTCTGTCTCCAATGTGATTTTTTTGTGAAATAAGTTTTTTTGTCTCCAAAACGTGGAGGCGTGAGAGTTGTTATGAGAGTTTAGAGTTATTATCCCTCAATTATCTCCAGAGGCGTTGGAATATGAGTTGTGTTATTCCAAACAACTAAAATAGAATATAAATACTAACCTAATCTAAGAATGGGCCGAACACATGGCCAGGAAGAAAAACCCACTAAAAAGGCTTTCAAAATAATAATAATATCTCATAATAATAAGCTTCCAAATAAATCTTCATTCAATTGCTTGTCTTCAAATTCCTTCCAAAATCCTGCTTTTTCTTCCAAAATAATATGAACACCTATAAAATCCACAAAATATGCTATTAGCTTCATAAAATATGATTAAATAGATATTAAGCATTTAAACTCATCAAAAATCATCCAAAATATGTGTATAAAATACGCCCAATCAACTGTAGAAGTAAAACCTTCATTCCCGGCTCTAAATCCTTGTGAACTATCCGCCGATCATGAATCTGTTTCACTTTATCCTTGTCAATACACGTATTCTCATCCTGCAATAACATATTCTCGGCCAAGGGATCAATAATACCTATGAAAGCACGATCACAAATAAAATTAGCAGAGGAAAAAATCACACTATCACGAACAGAGAAAGATGCAGATTCACCAAGTGTAGTCATTTTTAATGTGCCACTCTTAGTGTCTATAAGTGTGTTGGTTGTGGCCATGAATGACCTCCCCAATAACAGTGTGTGTTCTTCCCTATTTTCCCTAACATCACCAATATCCAAAACAACGAAATCAACAGGTACTATCAACCCACCCACCTTTACTAATATATCCTCAATAATACCCTTGGGATATCTCACGGACCTATCAGCTAACTGTAGACACATCCAAGTGGGTTTAAGTTCACCTAATCCTAATTGTTTGAACATTGAATAAGGCATAAGATTAATCTCGCCTCCCAAATCAAGCGTGCCAGAAGCTTCCTTACTATTACCCAAAGCAATTTTAATAATAAAACTACTTGGATCCCGGAGCTTGGGAGATAACTGGTGCTATAGGATGGAATTAGCTGCTCCGTAGACCATGACTTTCTCGTACTCTCCAAACCCCATCTTCTTTGAGGCTAGCTCCTTGAAGAACTTGACGTAGGCCGGCACATTTCCGATCACGTCTAACAGAGGTAAATTAACATTCACCTTGGATAGGAGTTTGTAGAAATCATTGAATCTCTGGTCCCGCTTCTCGTTCTTCAACCGATGTGGGAAGGGTATCGGTGGAATGTAAGGATTTGCTGTCTTATACAGTCTGACCTCAGTCTCTTTCTCATTTTCCACCTCATGTGACTGCCGCGGCTTGTCTGATGTCTCTCCCATCTTATTCTCTACAATTCGGTCAATCCTTAGAACAGTGACCGCGTGAGCCTGATGGGGTTGGCTTGGAAGTTTCCCCACTGCACATTACTGCAATAACTCATTAAGCTTGCTAGCTGAAACTGCTACTGCTGTAGATGTCTTTGGTATGGCGCATTCTGATTTAAACTCTGCCCTTGATTTTGACTCCTCCATCCCACGTTAAACTGCTGCTGATTAGGCTCGAACTACTGTCGGGGTTGAAATCCCTGCATAGTATAAGCTTCGGGTTCGCCTTCGAAGGTATGCTCTCCCATCCTGGGGCACGTATCAACATTATGCTCAGGTTCATTGTAGATTCCACAAGGTTCCATGAATTCCTTGTGTGTGGCTGGTGGATCTGGCTTCCTCATCTTAAGCTCTTGCACTTTCCTCATTGGCTCAACCACTTGCTTATTCATGTCGATGGAAGGAGTGACGGCATGTGCTTTGGCTCGTCCACCTCGACTGGATTTCTACTGTGAAGTAGCAGCAATAGCCTCAAAAATATCAACAATATCTGCTTTCGTTCGAGAACCAATATCTCCACCTATAGTATTGTCTACCATGTACTGAAAACTCCGCATCAACCCATCATATAAAAACTGATAAAGTATCTCATCTGGCAAGGCATGGTAAGGGCACTTCTACAATAAGTCCTTGAACCGTTCCCAAGCTTCATGGAATGGCTCATCTGACGTCTGATTAAAAGTCATGATCTGTGACCTCAACTCCTGAATCTTCTTATTTGGGTAGTACTTAGTCATAAACTTATCTACCACGACATTACAGTTCTGTAGAGAATTGGCGGGGAGGGCCAAAAACCAGGACTTTGCCCTATCCTTCAGGGTATACGGGAAATAACACATCTTCAGCTGGGTTTCAGTTAGTCCTCCCAGCGAGAAGGACTCCAGCATCGAACAAAATTCTCTGATGAATCCCAAAGCATCCTCACTCGCAATCCCATGAAAAGTAGGCATGAGTGAGAAATGATTTGGCTTAAGCTCATAATCACGAGCTACTGGTCCAAGTACAATAGGGAAGTAGACCCAATCATCGATGCAGCAGAAATCACGCAGAGTTCGTGCATTTTCACCCATTTCTCTCAGCGGGGTGTATTCTCAAAGAAAGATTATCTCAGATAATCAATCGAGCTGCACCACTCTCACGCAGAGTTCGTGCATTTTCACCCATTTCTCTCAACGGGGGTGTATTCTCAAAAGAAAGATTATCTCCGATTATCTGATAATCAATCGGACTGCTCATTTATTTAATTATTAGGTAAAATTATTTAATTTAATATTATAATTTCACTCTTAGTAATAATCTCGTGGCATAAAACTCCTTATTTTCGGTATTTTTTATTTTTTTTTTTTTTTTAAATTTAATTTTAATTTCGGTTAGAAACGATCTCTTAAGTTTATGAGTGTTGTCGGTTTGGTGGGGTAGCAATCGGTCTATTCGAGGATCTCTTAAGTTTATGAGTGTTGTCGGTGACCTAGCATACACAACACTCAAACACAACAGATCGCATGCAACTGGAGTATAACAAAATAAAAATGAGAAGAAACACAGAAAATAATCAACACAAACAATACGCCTTAAGTTTTCCCCGGCAACGGCGCCAATTTTTTTTTCAACTAAACGTGTACTCGTAATTGACTCATAATTGAATGAGGTAATCATAGAGGGAAAGTTAACCCAAGTCGTCTCTCAAGGAAAACTTAACAGGGCTTATTGTTCACGTCACACACAAAAAGCGGTAAATCATAAACACTCTAATACCAAAGGGGGTTTTGGAACAACGGGAATTGAAATGCGGAAAAGTAAATTTAAGTAAAAGAAATCCTAGCTAGGTGTTGTCAATCCGTAGTTGGAACAACGGAAATTGAAATATGGAAAAGTAAATATAAGTAAAAGCAAATCTGGCTAGGGCTTGTCAATCCCTAATTGATACCTAAAGAAATCACGAATACGGATAGCTAAAAGTGTCGAACAATACTAAACTAAATACATCAATTGGAAAACAATAAAATACGATGGAGAAAGATTCAACACAATAATAAATTTCATTATCAAACTTCGTGAAACGTAAATGGTAGAAAGCAAAGGAAAAAAAAAAGATAGTACCAATAGGAAAAGCAATAATCTGAAATCTACTTTGAATCCGAATCCAACTGAGCTAATAATATGTGGTGCGTAAATCAAAAGTATCGAACGAAAAACTAAAAAGATAAATGAAGAATAAGCAAGTCTATCTCTCGTCTCTCTCTCGTGTCTTTGTCTCTCGAAATAAAATTTGAATTAAAGCTCAGGAACTAAAAACGGGACCAACCCTAACTCAGCGTGCGCGGAGTTTATATATAACGAATGAGTGAGATGCTGAGCGTAAAACTTAGGTTGAGCGTTGGTTGAGGATGAGTGCTCGTTGCTCGGGTACTTCTATTTTAAAGGTGAGCGTCGGTTGGAGATGAGCTCTTGCCGCGCGGGTGTCTCTATCTCAGAGGTGAGCATCGGGTCGAAGTGAGCGGGTGCTCGGAGGGCGAGCGGGCGCGGAGGGCTGAGCGGGCATGCGGGGCGTGAGTGGGCTTGTTAGGAGTAGGCAAGCCGATGCTCGAGGGTGAGAGCGCGGCATGGAAGGAACGGGCAAGCCGGCGCTCGAGGGCGAGAGCACGCTCGGCAGGAGCGGGCGAGCCGGCGCTCGAGGGTGAGAGCACACATGGCAGGAGTGAGCCAGCACTCAGTGATGTACGAGCGGGCACAGATGTAATACCCCGTAGTTGTCACACCCCGGCTAATTAATCGAGGATTAACTAACTAACCGTGTTGCGACTCGAGGAAATAAATAACATAACTGACTAACATTAAAGACTCACAGAAATAAACAATTATCACTTTAGGGAAAAACGAGTCTTTGAAATTGTGATCAACTAATAATCAAACATCGAACATTAAATAATCACTATTTAACAAGTGAATTCAAAAACTTTGGCTCGAGATTATACTTTTCTAACAAATGTCTAACCCATCAAGACTCTGTACCATAACACATCACAATCCATAATAAGAGTTGGCAGCAAAAGAGTAGTTGAATTTATGTGTGAAGACATAAACCCAGGACAAAACATATCACATGACAAAATAAGTCTTCGCTCAGCATTCAATTTTCGTCATCATCTCCTGCACAACCTGCACATTTAGAAATACATGCAGGGCGTGAGTACTTGATGCACTCAGTGGACAATTGCCGAAAACAACTCAAACATGCTCTTAGAGCTATATAATCGACTTGCCACTTATAAGATTCACAGGGGTTTTAAGAAGTATCCTATGAATCAAACTTTATAAAATCACTTACTTCATGATCAATGCACGTGCTAACAATTCTAACTATAACATGTCTGCCGAGAATCATCAATAAACACCATATCTACGCACAAACGTGTTGAGAAGTAGGCCTCCTCCTCAACACCTTGGCCAAAGGCCACCTGTGTACACATACCCTTACTAGCAGCTCGTCTAGCATAGGGCCGATATTGTCATTCTCTCGTAGATAGGTAATATGCAATATGCTCAAAACAGGCAAGTCAATTTACTTTTACAAAAGAGACACATGCTCATTATCATAAACTTGTGCAAACACATATTTTAGTTTAGAAAGCTGCACGAAATCGACACTCGAGACTTTCGACTTTTCCTTTCTTGATCTCTATCCCTTCCACTTGCTCCTTAATAATGAAATGAGAAGAATAAACACGGGAAAGAGGAACTAAGAGTTTCTAACTCTTGAGCCTCTACTAAAACTCTCGGTACACTAAGGGTAGGCTAAGCCCTGCTAGGTCAATGCATCCATACTTACTTATTCAACTCATTTTGAAAAGTATTTTTAAAAGAACTTAAATCTTTCAATTTCTTATATATAAGAAATACCTTTACAAATATAGGAACATCTTAACTTTCTAATCTTTTCCATTAGTAACTTTGATCAAGTTAGTCTTGATCAAGCTACATAATCACAAGAATCCATAATTTGAAATCAAATTCCAAATATCAAGCCAAAATCACAAGGCCTTTTGTAATTTCGCAAACTAACGAAATCTAAATTTTACATACTAGTATAGAAAAATCCCAATAATTCAAAATAGGCTAATTTCATATACTAGATCATACTTATGAAATCAAACTAATCAAATAAAATCAAAATAATAATTTCTTGAAACTCCATAAGTATATTAATTTAGGGATTTTCATGTGAGTTGGATTTAACTACAAATTCTTTCGCCAAACACGATCTAATTCATAAAATTACATAACTACTAACTTATTTTAAACAAATAAGAGCCAAATCATCTTGAAATCCAAGCCCTAGTTTTCGGTCCTAAGAAGAAAAATGAAGGGCTCGATTTTCGTTTCCACAATCCACTCTAAACATGTTCAAACGTCTCTAATTACATAGATCTATGCTCAATTTAAGAAATCATCAACAATCCCTCAAGGTAAGAATTAGGGTTCTTGACAAAGTTTGGGTTTTTCTTGAAGATAAACATATTAAACCATAGATCAAGCATAAATCATTTCTAAAAGAGTACATCTAAGCATAAATAGACAAAAGATTGAAGAATAAAACTTGTAAAGAACATGGCCTAAATGGCCAAAACTTTGGGGGCTTAGGGGTGGGTTTTTCATCTTGATTTCTACTTCAAAACTTGAATAAGACTAGAGATTTACCTCTTCAAGATGTTGATCTACCAAGTTGAAAAGGATTGGAAGAACGGATTTTGATCTTGGAAGAAGAAATTTTCGTGTATGTGTGTGTGTGTGGCTCTCGAAATTTTGGAAAGAATGGGAGGAAAAATGGAGTCTTTTGCAAGCTTATTTCCATATATATATAAGGTCCTAGGTTACTATTTAAATCTTCCACCATAAGCCATTTAATGGCTTCTTTGATAAGCTACACTATTCTAGAAATTTCTTAGCTTCTTTGAGAAGCTATATTGTTCTAGAATTTTCTTTAGCTATAATATAAGCTTAAAAATAATGATATGATGCATCTTTTGAAGTTATTAAATCAAGATAATTCAAATAGGAATATTGAAATTACTAGTGAGTTGAAATCTTCATAAATCATTCTTTCTAAAATAAACGTTGAAATAAAACAATAAGTTAAAATTTGTTGTTAAATCAACCAACTTTAGAATTCTAAAATAAATCTTTAAGTTAAAACTTTATGAAATCTTATCTGAGGATGCATTATCCCTAGACACTTACGTAATTAATCTCTAATTAATTACGTAATTAGCACCAAATTAGAGCTATGGAAATCCGGGTTGTTACAGTAGTTCTGTAGCAGAGATTAGCTCCTGATTAAGAGTGTGTTATAAGAAGGGGATTGCATCCTTAAGAAAGAGTTGTTTAAGATAGAAGCTTTTGCGTTAAGCTTGGTTGAGAAGATAGATTTGAGGCAGATTTGAGATAGAATCTGAGATAATATTCTCAGATCTTATTTAGAATAAGAAGACCTAGATTTTAAAGGTCTTAAGATGATAGAAACATGCTCAATAAAGTTTTGATTTCAGAAAATTGAGAATTTCAAAATCTACGTTTTGTGACGTCGGCGGTTGCCGATTAAGCTCGGATTTAGAGCAGAGTATTTAAAATGGGTTTTGAGATCAAAAATATATTTTTAATAAGTATATTTTGATGATTATGATTTATAATTAAGTTCGAAAGCAGAGATTCAAGTAGAGATTGTTTTATCAGATAATTAGTTTCGATTTCTTGCTATAAAAACGTTATGCATTATTTTACAATAATTATTTTTAATTTCCAAAAGAAAAGTGATTTTTACCTATTAAACAAAATGATAAAAAGAAAAGAAAAGAAATGAGTTTCTAGAAAAGTGATGAATAATCACTTATTTAAGAAAATCAAAATTATAAATACTTTATTACATAAGATTATATACATAGAAAAATAAAATTACACTATTCAACCTTCATTTTCTTCCCAAAATTCGATCAAAACACACACAATTTTCGAAATTCTTGAGAGAAAAATAGGAAAATCCAACCATTAAATTTTCGATCCGTCTTCGAAACGAGGTATAATCTCGTCTCTAGAACACATCTACGGATTGAAAAATTTAAAATCATGAGCATATGTTTACTTCATATTTTCGGTCATTTTGGAATAATTATGAAGAATTATGTTTTGTTGATAATTTGTTGATATTATGATAGTTTGAACGTCTACGTATTGTTTACCGTTGAATTTGTGAAGTATATGATTATTATTTAGAAATTCATGAAATTTTTGAAAAAGGGGTGCTTTGATCTTGAATATATGATGTTGATATGTTTGAATTTCCTTCATATATGTGTTATTGGATTGATATAAACATGTTTGGAGCAAGAAAAACGTTTAAAATCGAAACTATATTAAAATTCCCAAATGGCCGAAAACCCTAGCTTCTATATTGTTGGATTTTTGATTTTATTTGATCATTTTGGACTTCATATTTGAATTCTATGATATGAATAATGCTTAAAATGATTTATTCGGATTTTTTGGCTGACGTATTCAAAAATATGTAAAATTTTAAATTGCCGACAAAAATGGGTTTTCAATGTTAAAGCTTTGAGCTTTATGTTTTGATGATAAATTGGTGATCTTTAAAGATAATTGAGCATGTATAGGGGTTCATTGGTGTTAAATGACGTCTCATGCGATTTTTGACGTTGGACATAAAGTCTTAAGGGGATGGTTGGTTTTTGGCTAAGATTTGCACATTGTAGTTGTTGTTGAGTTTTATATGCTCATTTGGACATATGGTGATGATTTGGTGGAGTTTGGGATAAATTTGGATTGAATTAGTATTGAATGGCGATACGTTTATTAAACGTTACTCTACCGAAATTTCGTTAGAATTTGTTGTTAATAAGATTTTAGAGAATGCAATGACCTAGTTTTTGATAGACCTTAGCGTCTTGATATCGAGAAGATATGATATAGTCGTGTCGACGACTAAGATAAGTTATGTCTTGTTTTGATTCTTGATAGGCTTTTGTGCCGATTTATGTCGATTAAAGGATCAAGAAGAAGAAGAAGAAGAAGAAGAAAGAAGTGAAAGACTGAAGGCACAGTCCTGAGTGACTGTTACCAGGTGGGTATAAGTATTTTCTATAGTGATATGCTTATGCTTTTATATGTTTTCAAAATGAAATGAATTGCATTATTTACAAAGTTTCAAAGTTGATTGACTTACCTATTTTTGAGCATGAGCATAAGCATAATGCACTACCTATCCACGGAAGAAAAAGAAAGGAAAAGAAAGAAAGAAATTACCGGCGTCGGGTATGACCGTAGTTGGTACCTTGAATCGACTCGGGCATGTAATGTAAAGGTGTTTGAGAAGGAAGCTCTTCTCAACACACGAGAAAAACCGTGGATATGGGAAGGAAAAGAAAAGTTGCATGCAAGCATATGATGTGCATATACATATGTTATGATGATATGAATATGAATGAGCAGTTTGAGAAGTCTTATGCGGTAATTTCACTAAAACCCACGCATAAGTTTATTTTATGGCAAGTCGAGTTTATAGCCCTAAGGGCAAAGTTTTAAATGTTTTTGGCGTATACCCACGGAGTGCATTTTTGTACTCATGCCCTGCATATATTTCTAAATATGCAAGTTGAGCTCGAGAGGATGTTGGAATCGAATGCTGCGCGAAGAAGCTTCTCTAAATGATTTGATTCATGAATAAGTTGTTTATATGCTAATGTTAATCATTGATGCTGTTATGTTTTGTTGCCCGAGAGTTATGTCTTCATACATAATTCTCAGCCACACTTCGATCGTGCGAACTTTGACCTTTACTTGCTTATGTCTTTCGCTATGACACAAGGATCATGTCCTTGATAAGAATATTATATCCATTGTTATGATCTTTGTATTTTGATTATGAGGTCGATTTGTTTTAGTGAACAAGGATTCTATATGTTCATTGGTTGTTGGTTGAAAATTTTCTTGATTCTTTGAGTTGTTACTAAATATTTAGTTGATTGTGAATCACCTATTTGGTTATCCTATCTTAATTATTTGTCCTCAACCATTGTTCTTCTTCATTCGATTCTTTCTTGTGGTTTGAGGATATAAAATTATCCTTTGTCACAATCCATTCCATTTCTTGGAACCCTAATTGTTTGATTCCTTCGGGACGAAAGTTGACATCTTATTTTTCCATGATGTACATTTGGTCATATTTGTTGATAATTTCCTTCTTAACCCCAAGTCACGGCCTAATTACTTGATTAATTAGTCGGGCATGTGATGAATAGTATCGAGAGGTTACGAATTACGAACACAGAAATCCTTGTGAATTTTGTGCAGTTTGTGCACAGTTTTGAATTCTGAGCTGTGAATCCTTGTGAACTTTTACATAGCTAAGCATAGCTTTGAACTCTGAACATGTAAATTCTTGTGAATAGTTGTGCAGCTTGTGAGTTGTCTTGAATTCTGAAATCATGAATCTTTTGGAGTCTTGTGCAGTTGTGCACCTTGAGCATAAGAATTCTTTTACGCTGACTCTGATTGAGAATTTGAGTTTATAGAGTCATTTGTTTGACTCTATCTTGAGAAAATGAGTTTATGGAATCAGTTGTTTAATTCCGATTGAGAATATGAGTTAAAGAGTCAGTTGTTCGTAAGAGAATCTCAGCATTCGATTCCGTCATCTCTAGCTCACCAGGTAAAAGTTTATGATTATGTTTATGCTTATGATTATGATTATGATAGGTGATGATTGAGTATACGCCTCATTGAATGAATTGTTATATGAGAATGTATGCTGAAACGAGTTATTAAATTATGAGCTGAAGTTGAAAAGAAATTATGAGAAGGGAAGCCTCCTCAATATGAGGAATGCGACATCTGCCGGTTGAATGAAATGACAGAGCAACATGAATATATTCTTTGTAAGTGTTTGAATATTCTTTTTATTAGAATGAAAAGGATTGACCAGACATTTCGGAAGAGTACGACTTATTTATCGTCGTCCTGATATTGTTATCTTGTTGTCGTCATGACGTTTGTCGTCGTTCGTTTATATTCATCAGCAATGATCAAAGAGAATTTCCATCTATATGCATCAGACGAGTAGCTTACCTTGAACGAATTCTTCGCTCGAGTCCATCATTCGTGGAAAGAAACGTTTGAGCAAGGCATATCGAGATTTGATGGAAAATTTCAGTTGATTTCTTTAGTGTCTAAAAAGGTGGCAAGATTGGGTTGTTGCTGTTGCTATTAATTTAATTGAATTCTGGTTTTGTTGCTTTTGAGCGAGCTGATTTTCTAGATTCCTAGTTATCATCACATTTCAATATTTTGAACACTCGAGCCCCTCCTTTTGATTCATCTATCCCTATTGCTAAACCTCTCTCAGTTGTTCATCAGCTTCAATTGATTAATAATTTTCCTTTTTCCACTTGATGATGAAGATGATGGTGAAAACCTTGGACCCATAAATATTGATTCTTTTATTCCTGAGCATGATACTAGTACCTCGACTCTAGAAATAGAGTATTCCTTATCAAATGCTCAGCTAATTATGCCTGAATCTGATGTAGATCTTATACAATTTGATTATTCTTAAATCGATATTGAGATTCCTACATCGATTCAGTTTATTCTATTTTCTTATGTTTCAAGACTTCTCCTTTGGAGATTTGATAAAAGACTCAAACTAGTTTATCGAGACCAGGTGTCTCAAGATTTTCATGTATGAACCCGAGTTGTATCAACTACTGGCACATCACAGCTATAGCTTTCGATTACGGTCGATTGCCTTTTGTGACAGCCTTTCGTGGACGAAATGGAAGCTGATAGTTGTAGATCATATCGGATGTGTTTTGCCAAAGATATCCAAGTATCCATGTATAAAACCCCAGATGGAAAAATTTTCCCTGCTCTTGTAAAAGTCCTCAAAGAGGCAATTTTCTTGTGATACATATAATCATTCATTACCTAACTGTTTTATTTCACATCATAACTTTGTGATAAGTAATTTTGAAGACCTTTGTGATCTGAGACTATTGTTGATTGAAAAACCTTTTTCCGGCTTTTGGATAAGCAAATATGGTGCATTTTGATATTTATTAGAAATGCAGTATACCATCTAGAAGAAGAAGAAATCTTTACTCTGAAGAGAAAGAATAAGAAAGTACAATTCTTTTCAAGATTTACCTATACTTTCTACCCCTTTAACCAATCAAAGAATGGCAGAGTTTTCTGAGTCAGATCCTCCATCCTTAATGAAGTTGGTAACCGAACTGATGTAAATGAGTTCGCTCTGTTGATCGAATTCTCAAGTTTGTGGAATGCTATGATCAAGAATATCTCCTATAAATATCGTTAATGCAGAAGGGTCAACAGTTTTCTGGTGGAGATTACGTCAGAAAGTTTTTCTTCCGGGCAATTAGAGAATTTTACATGGGAACAATTCAAGGAAGAATTGTACGAAAAACATATACCTCAGAATTCTGCAACAAAAAAAGATTTAGTTACGAGCATGAAGCAAAGAAAGCAAGTTGTCGCAAAATATGATCGTGAATTCTGTAGACCAGTTCGTTATGTTCTTTATAGAGTTGAAAAGATGAGAAGACATACGTGTTGATTACCCAAATCAAAGCGTGAGTGATAATCGATCGACACATGAAGTACGCTTATGTTATTTTGATCTCTACCATGTATAAAGCTGATAAGTTAGCACAAGTGTACATCCAAGAGACGGTATGTCTACATAAGATGTTCGTTTCAATTGCATCGAGCACAAATTCTAAGTTTACGTCTCGTTTTGGACGAGTTTTCAACAAGAGATGAATCTGATCGAATTTGATGCGACTTCTCATCCGCAATCGATGGTCAATTAAAACGGACCATTCCGACGTTAGAAGACAAGATCAAAACAATGATTTACATGACGCCTTATGAGGTCCTTTAGGGCAAAAGTGTAGATCAGATCGCCACTCTTCAAGGATGCGGTTGGAGAAAGAAAAGTGCTTGAACCAGAAACGATAAAAAGAATGGTCGTAATCATACGACAAGTAAAGAAAAGAATCCAAGAAGCTATTGAGATGTATCGAACCGTACGAGAATTTAAGGAAGATTTGGAATCAATTGCCAATAGATTAACGATGTCTCCAAGTTTTGACGATATTCATGATGTATTTCGTGTGTCGCAGTAACGAAGATATATGTTTGAACTAAAACACATTATACATCAAGAGAACAAATGTTCTTGAACAAGATCTAAGCTACGAAAAGAAGTTAGAATGTATCTTAGATCGACATGGAAGCATGATGATTTAGAAGAAGAAACATGAAAGCTAAAGATCAGATGATAAAGAAGTACTCTGAGCTTTTGTTGAGATGCTAAATTTCGAGGACGAAATTTTTGTAAGGGGGTGAGAATGTAATACCCCGTAGTTCTGTAGCAGAGATTAGCTCCTGATTAAGAGTGTTATAAGAAGGGCATTGCATCCTTAAGAAAGAGTTGTTTAAGATAGAAGCTTTTACGTTAAGCTTCGCGTTGAGAAGATAGATTTGAGGCAGATTTGAGATTGAATCTGAGATAAGATTCTCAGATCTTATTTAGAATAAGAAGACCTAGATTTTAAGGATCTTAAGATGATAGAAACATGCTCAATAAAGTTTTGATTTCAGAAAATTGAGAATTTCAAAATCTATGTTTTGTGACGTCGGCGGTTGCCGATTAAGCTCGGATTTAGAGCAGAGTATTTAAAATGGGTTTTGAGATCAAAAATATATTTTTAATAAGTATATTTTGATGATTATGATTTATTATTAAGATCAAAAGCAGAGATTCAAGTGGAGATTGTTTTATCAGATAATTAGTTTCGATTTCTTGCTATAAAAACGTTATGCATTATTTTACAATAATTATTTTTAATTTCCAAAAGAAAAGTGATTTTTACTTATTAAAGAAAATGAGAAAAAGAAAAGAAAAGAAATGAGTTTCTAGAAAAGTGATGAATAATCACTTATTTAAGAAAATCAAAATTAAAAATACTTTATTACATAAGATTATATACATAGAAAAATAAAATTACACTATTCAACCTTCATTTTCTTCCCAAAATTCGATCAAAACACACACTAGAACACACAAAATTTTTGAATTTCTTGAGAGAAAAATAGGAAGATCCAACCATTAAATTTTCGATCCGTCTTCGAAACGAGGTATAATCTCGTCTCTAGAACACATCTACGGATTGAAAAATTTAAAATCATGAGCATATGTTTACTTCATATTTTCGGTCATTTTGGAATAATTATGAAGAATTATGTTTTGTTGATTATTTGTTGATATTATGATAGATTCAACGTCTACGTATTGTTTAACGTTGAATTTGTGAAGCATATGTTTATTATTTGGAAATTCATGAAATTTTCGAAAAAGGGGTGCTTTGATATTGAATATATGATGTTGATATGGTTGAATTTCCTTCATATATGTGTTACTGGATTGATATAAACATGTTTGGAGCAAGAAAAACATTTGAAATTGAAACTATATTAAATTTCCCAAATGGCCGAAAACCCTAGCTTCTATATTGTTGGATTTTTTATTTTATTTGATCATTTTGACTTCATATTTGAATTCTATGATATGAATAATGCTTAAAATGATTTATTCGGATTTTTTGGCTGACGTATTCAAAAATTGTACAATTTTAATTTGCCGACAAAAATGAGTTTTCAATGTTAAAGCTTTGAGCTTTATCTTTTGATGATAAATTGGTGATCTTTAAAGATAATTGAGCATGTATAGGGGTTTATTGGTGTTAAATGACGTCTCATGCGATTTTTGACGTTGGACATATTGTTATGTCTTAAGGGGATGGTTGGTTTTTGGCTAAGATTTGCATAGTTGAAGTTGTTGTTAAGTTTTATATGCTCATTAGGACATATGGTGATGATTTGGTGGAGTTTGGGATAAATTTGGATTGAATTGGTATTGAATGGCGATACGTTAGAATTTGTTGTTAATAAGATGTTAGAGGATGGAATGACCCAATTGTTGATAGACCATAGCGTCTTGATATCGAGAAGATATGATATAGTCATGTCGACGACTAAGATAAGTTATGTCTTGTTTTGATTCTTGATAGGCTTTTGTGTCGATTTATGCGATTAAAGGATCAAGAAGAAGAAGAAGAAGAAAGAAGTGAAAGACTGAAGGTACAGTCCTGAGTGAATGTTCCCAGGTGGGTATAAGTATTTTCTATAATGATATGCTTATGCTTTTATATGTTTTCAAAATGAAATGAATTGCATTATTTACAAAGTTTCAAAGTTGATTGACTTGCCTATTTTTGAGCATGAGCATAAGCATAATGCACTTCCTATCCATGGAAGAAAAAGAAAGGAAAAGAAAGAAGAAATTATCGACGTCGGGTATGACCGTAGTTGGTACCTTCGGGTCCAACTCGGGTATGTAATGTAAAGGTGTTTGAGAATGAGGCCTACTTCTCAACACAAAGAAAGAAACCGTGGATATGGGAAGGAAAAGAAAAGTTGCATGCAAGAATATGATGTGCATATACATATGTTATGATGATATGAATATGAATGAACAGATTTGAGAAGTCTTATGCAGGTAATTTCAATAAAACCCCTGCATAAGTTTATTTTTATGGCAAGTCAAGTTTATAGCCCTAAGGGCAAAGTTTTAAAGGTTTTTGGCGTATACCCACTGATAGCATTTTTGTACTCACGCCCTGCATATATTTTTAAATATGCAGGTTGAGATCGAGAGGATGCTAGAATCGAATGTTGCGCGAAGGAGCTTCTCTAAATGATTTGATTCATGAATAAGTTGTTTATATGCTAATGTTAATCATTGATGCTGTTATGTTTTGTTACCCAGAGAGTTATGTCTTCATATATAATTCTCAGCCACACTTCCAGTTGCCGAACTTTGACCTTTAATTGCTTATGTCTTTCGCTATGACACAAGGATCATGTCCTTGATAAGAATCTTATATCCATTGTTATGATCTTGGTATTTTGATTATGAGGTCGATTTGTTTTAGTGAACAAGGATTCTATATGTTCATTGGTTGTTGGTTGAAAATTTTCATGATTCTTTGAGCTGTTACTAAATATTTAGTTGATTGTGAATCACCAATTTGGTTATCCTATCTTAATTATTTGTCCTCAACCGTTGTTCTTCTTCATTCGATTCTTTCTTGTGGTTTGAGGACATAAAATTATCCTTTGTCACAATCCATTCTATTTCTTGGATCCCTAATTGTTTGATTCCTTCAGGATGAAAGTTGACATCTTATTTTTCCTTGATGTACATTTGGACATATTTGTTGATAATTTCATTATTAACCCCAAGTTACGGCCTAATTACTTGATTAAGTAGTCGGGCTATGACAACAGAAGTATGAGTGGGCGCTCGACGATGTGCGTGTGGGCACGGAGGTGTGATCTTGCGCTAGGGGGTGTGCGAACGGGCGCGGAGGTGTGGCGTGCGACAGGGCGAACGGGCGTGACTTTGACGATATGTTTCGTTCTCCTTGTTTGAACTCCGAATTGCAGTCCGTTTGTGCCTACGGACTCCTATCAAGATGCTCTTCAATATACTTCAACTCTTGGCAAATCCATTTCATTCTATTTAATACCATTTTTTTACAAAACATCGAAACAAACAAAATAAGTTTGAACCGAAAAAAACTAATCAAAACAACGGCATAAATAGGACAAACCACCGGAAACGGCATGCATAAGAATACCAAGAATAAAAATAAAATCATACTAAACAGGTAGCTTCTGAATGAGGAATCAATGGTCGGGCTGGCGATGGTAAAATGGCGCTTCGTGGGAGACAACTCATGTTTCTTTATGCTTTGTTTTTCTTTTTCTTTTCGTTTGTTTTGTTTTGGGTTTGGTATCTTTTCTCATTTTGTTTTGTGTGTTGCAGGATTCAGAGTCATATTATTTGGGAGTTATTTGTGCTTGGATGAAATCATGAAAAAACAAGTTTAAAGTTGGCAAAAGAAGACATCCAGCGCCGATCGGACCCAAACCAACTGAGTGACCTTGTTGGAATCATCCAGAGAGCAACACCAAGCACAGGATGCACTAAAACCAATACTGGGCAGAAATTGTTGGAATCGTCCAGAGAGCAACACCCAGCACCGGGCGCACTGAAACCGGCGTTGGGTAGAAATTGTCGGAATCTTCTAGAGAAGTACCCCAAGCGCCATACGGAGCTAAGCCAGCACTGGAGTACTGTGCAAATAAAGTCCAGAGAGTCAGCCCTAGCGTCGGAAGTAGCAAAACCAACTATGGGGGATGAGTTAAAAATGGATAGAGGGCTCGACCCAGCGTTCTTATAAAAGGGCTAGGGGAGCCCAAACCCTAGCCCACTCAATTCCTACCCAGTGCCGCACACTCCTTCTCTCTAAAGCTCCAAAGTCTGCTTCCGTCAATACCCGCGCCCCACTCCACTCCACTTAGTGTCCGCTTCTCTCACCGTTTGACGTCTCAGACCCAACGCCCGTGCCCATCTCTGCCCAGCGCTCGCCCATACCCTCAGTACACGATACCTCACCTTACCTCAGTGCCTCCACTCAATGCCCGCGACACCGCCTCACCCTCAGCACGCGCCACCTCGCCTCGCCTCAACACCCCATGCACGCTCACCCTTTGTCCAGCGCCGAGCTTAGCGCCCGCCATCACTCAGCTTTTCCCTCAACACCCATTGTGCATCTCAGCATCCGCGTGCCCACTCAGCACCGCTTGTCGTGTGCCCCTGTGTTCGTCCAGGGCCGGCACGCAGTGTTTCATCCGGCGTTTTGTTCCATCCAGCGATTCATTCAATTATCTAATAATTATTTACTTAATTCCAATATGGTTTGTTTCAATCAAAAGTATCCTCTTAATCGACTCATAATCGAATGAGGTGTTGTAGTAGGGAAAATTAACCCTAGTCGTCTCTCAAGGATAACTTAGCAGGGCTATTGTTCATGTCAAACACAGAAAGCGGTAAATCCTAACACTCTAATACCAACATGGGTTTTTGATCAAACGAGAATTGAAAAGCTAAACGAAAAAATAAATTAAAGCAAGTAATCTAACTAGGAGTTGTCAATCCCTAGTTGATAAACTACGAAAGCACGAAAGTGGGAAGCTAATCAATAAACAAATAAACTAGATCACCAAACACGAAGCAATGAAATTCGACGAAGATTGATTCAACATAATACTAATATCCAAAATCAATTGCATAAAATATAAATGTATCAAATGCCGGGAGAAATAGAATCAAACAAGAAATCAACAATCCAAGGTTTACTAGATAATTAAATCCACATGAATCGTAAAGCAATAAATTATAAAGCAGCAATATAAATCAAATGAATGAAAATCAGTAGCAGAAATCGATGAATCCAATAAGATAAATTCAATAGCATAAACGATAATTAAATTGTTCAATGAAAGAAAATTGCAAGACATGAATTAATACTTGAAATCTATCTCAATTGTCTGGTGGAAGCTCCTCGGGCGAACAACGGCGTGGAGAGAATAAAATATTAGAACTATCAGAACTCCTAACTGTAATCAGAAAGACCTACCGTGTATATATATAATAAATGAGAGTGAGCGTCGGTTGCAATTTGAGCGAGCGCGAAGCGGAGCTTTTATCCCAAGGTGAACGCCGATTCTGGAAGAGTCTTGGTTGAAAAACATTCTGTATTAGAGGTGAGCGCTGGCTGGGAAGGAGCGGGCATTCATGGGTGATGGCGCATGGAGATGAGCGGGCGTTCATGGGGAACGCATGAGGGAAAATGGCGAACGCACGCTCGGAGGCAAACCGGCGCTCGGAGGTGAGATTGCGCTGGGAGATGAGAGCACCTGTGCTGGAATGAGCATTTGGGTCCCCAGCGTCGGACGACTTACGCACGGCGCTCACGATCGGCCCGGATGAGTGGTAGCGTGTTGGCGAGCGGGCGCGGGTGGTCGAGCGGGCGCTCAGCAAGAGCGTCGGACTAGGTGGGAAGAGTGGACGAACGGGTGTTGGGTTCCCAACACCGGATGAAGCGCTTCGGGATGTGGTGGAGCAGTCTTGGGTTCCCAAGACCGGCGGGGAGGCGTCTTTGGAAGCACGGGCGACGGGCGCTGGTTGGGAACGCGTGCGGGCTGGGACGAGATCAGGGGTACGGACGCGGGCACTCGTCACTAAGTGCCGGATGAGGTGTGCGCTAGTGCGCAGCCGGTGTTGGGTGGTCGAGAGGCGGTTTGCACGCGCGCTGGGGCGCGCGGTGCTTGGTCGAGCACCAGGTGATGCGTGCGACGGGGTACCGTCCGTGACTTTGACTATTCGTCTCGTTCTCCCTCGTCTAAAATCCGAATTAGGATCCATTTGCACCTATGAACTCATGTCGAGATGCTCTTCAATATACTTGACCCTTGGCATATCCATTTCATCCTATTTAATGCCGTTTTTCTACAAAATATTAAAACAAACCAAATAAGTCTGAATCGATAAATATTTATCAAACCAACGGCATAAATAGGACAAACTACTTAAAATGACATGTAAAACAATACCAAGAATAAGTACAAATTCATACCAAACAACTCCCCGACACTTATCCATTTGCTTGTCCTCAAGCAAAGTCTATACTAATAAGAGTAGAAGAATAACTCATACATCTTAACTCTTAATCCAATCAACCAAACCTCTGTTTTCAATTCCCCCAAACATGTTGAATACATAATCAAAGTAAATGCGAAACAAATCTAAGATTGTGAGAAAGTCAAATAAACAAGTAAGCTATTTGTGCTCAGACCCAACTCTCCGCTAGAGGTGAATTAACTAAAATGGTTACCTTTAGCAACAAGTTTCCTTTAGAAAGTATAGACAGATTTTGGAACAATGTTCGAAAGGTGAATTCTCGAAGAATTCGAGTCTTCTATCGTGGTTTCCCATGCCCATTTGTCTATTTACGAGAAAGAGGGGCAGAATCCCATCCTCTATTTCAACAATCTCAACAATAAACGGGAGTTTTCATTCTCCTCATTTTCATACCTTTTTTTTTTTTTAGAAACAAGTATATAGGTAACCATAATGTTAAAACTCCCCCTAGCATTAGCCGGACAAATCACGTCAATAACCTCCGATTTCAAATCAATTCACACAATCTCGTCAATTCACATTGCACTTCAATAACATAACATCAAGATAAGCGAGAAATACATCAAGGTTTGACCAATACCACGAGTTCGATTGCACAAATCAAAATCCTAACTTACTCGCATAGATAAAACTTGAGTCAAACAATCAAAACAAGCACAAGGCACATCACCAAGCGTGCAAAATATATATATCACGCCCACAAAACCAAATACTCTCCCCCCCACATAAATTCGAACCTTGTCCCGGTGCTCAAAACGTGATAACACAAAAATAGTTAATAGAGGATGAAACTTCCCTGGTGGAAGATGACAGAAATAAGGTTGGAATGTGAGCATGCACGACAGAGTTGGAGAGTCACGGCTTCACCACACTGCTTACAACGTTCCAATTCTGAGCAAAACAAACTCAACGACAACAGATTGATCAACGAAACAAACAAAAGAGAAAAAAGAAAAAGAATAGGAAAGATCCGTGGGTAAACTCCCACGTAGTACTCAGTTTAACGTTGTGAGCACGACGTACTCCAGTCAAAGACAGATAGGCTCGATGAGCATGGAGTTCTCTACGCCTTTCGGATCATCCCCTTGATCAAAGTAAGGCCCCACCCGCTGTCCATTCATAGTAAATGATCTGCATGGAGTTGGGGTCACAGTAAAGGCGCTCGTAAGGAAACACCTTTTCAATGATGTATGGACCACTCCATCGAGTTGAGCTTCTCGGGTAGGACTTCAAATGAGATGGAAAAAGTAAAATCTTCATTCCGGCTTTAAATCCTTGTTAACTCTCCACGATCATGTATCGGTTCACTTTCCCTTGTACAAATTTGCATTCTCTGGAGCATGATTATTAATACAAAACATTCTCGGCGAGAGGATCAGCATTCTTTGGGTGATTATATCCTCAAAAGCGATCTACGAGGTGGCGGTGGAGGTGCCGTCGATCTGCTTCTGCTGCTGGGGCTAACTGCTGCGAGCTTCTTCTCTTGAGGATAGTGCCTTTCTTCTTTGGCTATTCTTCTGTGGAGGTCTTTGGTATGGCGCATTACGGTTGAATTACGCCCTTGATGTTGGTTCCTACATCCCCGTTGAATTATTCTTGATTAGGCTCAAGCTACTGTTTAGGTTGTAATCCTTGCATATAATATGCTTGACACGCCAGTTATGCTCTCCCGTCACAGGCAAGTATCGACATTGTGCCCAAGTTCATTCGGATTCAACAAGGTTCTGAATTCCTTGTGCGGTCTTGGTGGATCGGGCTTTTTCAACTTATGTTCTTGCACCTCCCTCATAAGCTCAACCACTTGCTTATTCATGTCGAAGGAAGGATTCACAGCATGTGCTTGGTTCTTCCACTTATTTGGACTTTTCTTTGTGAGTAGCAGCCATAGCTTCAAAATGTCCACGATATCTGCTGTCGTACAAGACCCAATGTCTCCACCTGCAGCGTTGTCCACCATGTACTGGAAACTCTGAGTCAATCCATTATAAAAGAATTGATAAAGAATTTCATCTGGCAAGGCATGGTGAGGGCATTTCTGCAATAAATCCGTGAACCTTTCCCAATCTTCATGGAATGGCTCATCGGCGTCGATTAAAGGTCATGATCTGAGACCTCAACTCCTGACTCTCTTGTTTGGGTAGTATTTAGTCATGAACTTATCTACCACGGCATTCGATTCTGCGAGAGTTGGCGGAAATGCCGAAACCACGACTTAGCCCTATCATGGGGTGTCACGGAAGCAGGGCATCTTCGGTTGATCTACATTTAGTCCTCGGCGGGAAGGACTACAAAATCGAAACAAAACTCCCTTATAAATCCCAAGGCATCCTCACTAGCAAGCCCATGGAAGGTAGGCATGCGAGAAATGATTCGACTTAAGCTCATAGTCTCGGGCTGCGGTCCAGAACAATTGAAATGCGGATCGCATTTTGGAGTTGAGCATTGAGAACGAGCAAAATAGCAAAGTCGAACACGTGGGTGCACGCGCACCCATCGCTCCACGGCCCGCTTCGCAAGGCCCGCGTGCGGCGGCGCCCATCGCCGTGACCCAACACGCGTTCGTCGTGGCGCCCGGCTCGTCTGCGCTTCGCTCACTCACCGCGCGCCCGGCTCGCCAACGCCTTGCAATCGGCGCCGCTTCGGCCTCGGCGCTTCGCCAGCGTCGCGCATCTCCACCAGGCGCTTGCCGCACCGTCGCGCCGCGCCTCGGCCGCCAAAGCCGGCTCACTCCTGGCGCCGTTGCCAATTTCTCGCGTTCGGCTGAACGCACCGCTCACCAACCGCAGCCCGCGTCCGCCGCTGCCGCTTGCCCTCGTCGGCGCCTGCACCCGCTACCCTCGGTCGCCCAGTGCCGGTTCACTCCGAGCACGCGCTGCCATTTTTCCTCGTGCGTTCAGCCTGAACGCCCGCTCATCGTCCGCCCGCGCGCACGCTTGTCATTCAACCGGCGCTCGTTTGTGAGTCAGTGCATTTTTGAGCGAGCGTTCGGTCTGAGCCGGCGTTCGCCTTGGGGACAGAAGCTCCTCGCCGCGCTCGCTCACTTTCAACCAGCGCTCACTCTCACTAATATATATATGCGCTTGGTCAATTATTCAAGGGTACTTATTCTGAGACACGGCCGTTGTTCTTCAAGATTTCTTCCGAGCCTCCAGACGATGATAGAGACAAATTAACAGTATTTGATTCCTGTTTTCATCCTTTCGATTATTGCATTTAGTTTTATTATTCTTGTTGAATTCCTTTGGATCATTTACGAGTTGTGTTGAGATTATTGTTAGTTTCAATTTTATTGTTGATTCTGGATATTTTATAATTGTGTTGAACGTCATTCAAAATTGATTTGTACTTGCTTATTGATTATGGTGGTTTGAATTACACTTTTGATGTTGGATGTTAGTTACATGTTGAATCGTTCTTCGTCTAATTTCATTGCTTCGTGTTTGGTGATCTAGTTTAGTTTGTTTATTGTTTAGCTTCCTGCTTTCGTGCTTTAATAGTTTATCAACTAGGGATTGACAATCTCTAGTTAGCTTTCTTTAATTTATATTTCCTTTCAGCAATTAAATTCACGTATAATCAAAAACCCATGTTGGTATTAGAGTGTTAGGATTTACCGCTTTCTGTGTTTGACACGAACAATAGCCCTGTTAAGTTTTCCTTGAGAGACGACTAGGGTTAACTTTACCTATTACAACACCTCATTCGATTACGAGTCAATTAAGAGTACACTTTTGATTGAATTTTTTTTTTGCGCTGTTGCCGAGGAGAACGTTAGGCGAATTGTTTGTGTTGATTATTTTATGTGTTTCTTTTTGTTTTTATTTTGTTATTCTCCAATTGCGTGTGATCTTTTCTTGTTTGAGTGTTGTGTATGCTAGGTCGCCGCAGTCTAAATAGACCGCTTGCTACCCCGTTGGACCGCACTCGAAGATCTAAAAGATCGCTAATTCCGGCGCTGGAGGAGTTTGGTGCCACTTCTGTGAGTGGTGAACAGTCATAGCCGATAATCAGAGATCAACCTGTTGTTGAGAATACTCCCCCGTTGAGAGAGATAGGTGAAAATGCACGAGCTCTGCGAGATTTTTACAGACCAGTGATTGGGGTAGCTACTTCCCCAATTGTTCTTGGACCGGCAGCACGTGACTATGAGCTGAAGCCGAACCATTTCTCGCTCATGCCTACTTTCCATGGGCTTGCTAGTGAGGATGCCTTGGGGTTCATAAGAGAATTTTGCTCGGTATTGTAGTCCTTCCCATTGGGAGGACTAAATGAAGATCAGCTGAAGATGCATTGTTTCCCGTACACCCTAAAGGATAGAGCAAAGTCGTGGTTCATGGAACTTCTCGCCAACTCTCTGCAGAGTTGGAATGCCGTGGTAGATAAATTCATGACGAAATCTACCCAACAAAAAGAGTCGGGAGTTGAGGTCACAAATCATGACCTTTAATCGGGGCGTCGGATGAGCCGTTCCATAAAGCTTGGGAGCAGTTCGGGGATTTATGCGAAGTGCCCTCACAATGCCTTGCGGATGAAATTCTCTATCAATTCTTCTCGACGGATTGACCTCGAGTTTTCGGTATATGGTGGACAATCTTTGCGGTGGAGACATTGGTTCTCGAATGGCGGCGAGATATAAATCGACATTTTGAAGCTATGGCTGCTACTTCACGCCAAGTCCAGTTGAGGTGGGAGAGCGAGGCACGTGCCGTGAATCCTTCGTCGACATGAATAAACAAGTGGCTGAATTGATGAGGGAAGTACAAGAGTTGAAGATGAGAAAACGGATCCACCAGCCAACACAAAGAATTTATTAAACCTTGTGGTATCTGCAATGAACCTGGGCGCGATGTTGATTCGTGTCCCAGAATGGGAGAGCTTACTTTCGAAGGCGAAGCCGAGGCTTTTGCGATGCAAGGATTCCAACCCCGACAACAATTGGAGTCTAATCAGCAACAGTTCGGCTCGGGGTTGAAGAGTCAGCCTAACGTGTGGTGAAGGAATCGAGTCGAGGCGAGTTCAAATCGAGTGCCCATCTGAAGACCTCCACAGTATAGCAGTTTCAACGGCCGCCCTGTGCAGTTTCGGACGAGCAATATCCGCGGCAGCCAGCCACGGCGGTTCCTCAGCGGCGGTATCGATGGGCACCTCTACCACCACCTCAAAGACCAGCTTTTGAGGATATGATCACCAAAAGAGTAGATTCTCTAGATTCCACAGTCAAGCGTTTAGAGACGCAAATAGGACATATCGCTAGCTCGCTGAACGAGCTTTTGCGACAAATAGCGGCAAACTTCTAGCTAACCCCATCGTGCTTAGGGCATCAGCGTTACGAGGTGGTCGGGTGATTAAGAATAAGGTGGGAGAGACATCTGAGAAGCAGATGAAATCTCAAGAGGTGGAGAATGAGAAAGATACCGAGGTCAAATTGCATAAGGCGGCAAAGCCTTATACTCCACCGATACCCTTCCCACGCTGGTGAAAAATGAGAAGCAAGACCAACAATTGAGCGAGTTCTACAAACTCTGTCCAGGTGAATGTCAATTTGCCTCACATTGGGCGTGATCGAAATGTCTTGCGACTACGTCGAGTTTTCAGGGCGGCCTCAAAGAAAGAAGGTTTGGAGAATGCGAGAAGGTCGTGGTCTCAAGGCGCCTAATTCCGTCTTGCAGCACTGGTTGCCTCCCAAACTCAGGGATCGGGTAGCTTTATCATTAAAATTGCTTTAGGTAATGGTAAGGAAGCTCTTGGCATGTGATTTGGGGCGGGATAAATTTGATGCCTTATTCGGTTTTCAAACAATTAGAATTAGGCGAACTTAAACCCACTCGCATGTGTCTGACTAGCCGATGGGTCAGTCGGATACCAAGTGTATTATTGAGGACATTTTAGTTAAGGTGGGTGGGTTGATAGTTCTGTTGACTTTGTTGTTTGGAGATTGGTGAGGTTAGGAAGATGGAAAGAGCACACACTTTTATTGGGAGGCCATTCATGGCCACAACCAACACACTAATTGACGTTAAGAGTGGCACTTTAAAATGGTGTCTAGGTGGCAGTGTGTTTTGTTAGGGACGATGTGATATTTCCTACATCGATTCTATTGATGATTGTTCTTTCATTGATACTATTGATCCTTGGGCGAGAATGTGTTGTTGCGGGAGCATAGTCTCGAGGAAGTTTTGCGAGGATCGGTGACGAGGAAGAATGGGCACTTGAAGTTGCTAACATGCGAAACCCACTCTAGAAATTAAGTGCGAAACACTTGAAGTATGTATTCTTGGAGGTGGAATGAAAAGCCGATGTCATCTCGTGAGCTTTCAGTGTTGAAGAAGAAGCTTTTTCGGTTACGAGAAAGAATAAGCTTGCATTTGTGTGGAGTCTAGCCGACATCAAGGGAATCAGCCAAGCGACATGCATGAATCGTATCACGCTTGAGGATGGAGTGAAACCAGTGATTGATGCCCAGAGGAGATTGAACCCAATCCTCAGTGAAGTGGTGAAGAAGGAGATTTTGAAGCTTCTTATGGAAGGACTTATCTACCCTATCTCGGACAGCGAATGGGTTAGCCCTGTACATGTGGTGCCCAAGAAGGGAGGCATCATAGTGGTGAAGAATGAGAAAGGAGAGATGGTACCTGCAAGGGCTACTACCGGTTGGCGCTTGTACATCGACTACCGGAAATTGAATGCCGCAACGAAAAAGGACCATTTCCCTCTACCTTTTATTGATCAAATGCTTGATAGATTAGCCGGACATGAATATTTTTTTTCTTGATGGTTTATCTGGTTAATATCAGGTTGCTATTGCTCGAGAGGATCAGGCCAAGACGGCGTTTACAAGTCCTTTTGGTAAATGTGCCTAATGGCGGATGCCTTTTGGCCTGTGTAATGCACTAGGCACCTTTCAGCGATGCATGATGTCAATTTTCTCGGAGATGATTGGAGATATCCTTGAGGTATTTATGGATGATTTTTCAGTTTTTGGATCTTCTTTTCATGATTGCCTAGATAAGATTGATCGTGTGCTTAAACGTTGTGTGGAGAGCAATCTCACTCTTAGTTGGAAAAGAGTCACTTTATGGTAAAACGTGGGATTGTATTGGGGCATATTGTGTCTAGAAATGGCATTGAGGTTGACAAGGCTAAAGTGGATGTAATTGGAAAATTACCTCCACCCGATGATGTTAAGGGCATTAGGGTTTTTAGGCCATGCGGGTTTTACTGGTAGGTTTATAAAAGATTTTTCTAAGATAAGCCAACCTTTGTGACATCTCTTGCTCAAGATGTTCTTTCAAATTTGATGATAAATGTTTGCATGCTTTCAATTTGTAAGGAGAAATTAACTACTGCTCTGTTGTTGTTGCCCTAAATTGGTCACTACCTTCGAAATAATGTGTGATGCTAGCAATGTGGTGTGGGAGCTATTTTAGGTCGGCGTGTGGATAAAATGTTGCGTGTGATTTATTATGCTAGCTTAACTTTAAGTTCTGCTCAAGTAAATTACACAACTCTTTGAAAAAGATCATTTGTTGTTATCTTCGCTTTGGGTAAGTTTAGTTCTTATATCATTGGTTCTAAGGTAATTGTTCACAATGATCATGCGACCCTAAGATATCATTGACTAAATCCCGGCTAAACCTAGATTAATTCATTGGGTTAACTTACGCAGAGTTTGATCTAGAAATTATAGGCAGGAAAGGTAGTGAAAATGGCGTGGTGACCTTTTGTCTCGTCTCGAGTCCCCATTAGTTTTACACACAAGAGAGTCTTCTTGAGTCTTATCCTTTTGAGCATGCTTTGGAAATCAATTTTATCACCTTGGTATCTTGATATTGTTAATTACTTGGTTTGTGGCTCCTTGAGATATCATTTGACTTCCCAAGAAAGGAAGAGTTTTCTTAGTGTATCTGGGGAATTATTTTGGGATGATCAATATCTTTTCAAGCTTGGGAAGGGCGAGGTGGTTAGAAGATGCATTCGATGAGGAGCAAGGTCGAGTTTTAAGGTTGTGTCATGAGGCCCATCTGCGGAGGACATTTAGTGGGCGCAAGACGACTTTTAAAGTCTTTGAGTGGTTTCTTTTGGCCAACTCTTTTCAAGGATGCCCACGCCTTCTACCTCTCATGTGACAGATGTCAACGAGTGGGCAATGTGGGGAGAAGAAATGAGATGCCACCGAACAATATTCTTGTCGTTGAAATCTTTGGCGTATGGGGTATTTATTTTATGGGACCTTTCCCAAAATCTAACGGATTTGAATACATTTTGCTTGTTGTTGATTATGTGTCCAAGTGGGTTGAAGCAATTCCACGGACTAGTGATCTAATGTTGTCTTGAAGTTTATGCGGAGAACATTCTTTGCGGTTGGTTTACCCAAGCGATCATAAGTGATGGGGTGCGTATTTACGTAATAAGTTGTTGAAGCTCATGGAAAGAATGGCATCACCCACAAGGTGGCCACGCCATATCATCCACAAACTTGAGACGGTGAGATAAGCAACAAGCGGATCAAATGTGTGCTAGAAAGGCGGTCCAACCATCCGGAAGGGCGGTCGATGAAGTTGAATCTTTGCACTTTGGGCATACCGTCTGCATTCAAGAGCATTTTGGGAATGAGTCCATATAGGCTTGTTTATGGAAATGCGTGTCATCTACCGGTTGAGATTGAACACAAAGCTTATTAGGCGATAAGGCCATTAATCTCGACATCACGAAGGGTAAAGCTTTCGGATGATCGAACTCGAAGAATTACGGACGAAGCATATGAGAATGCGTATTTACAAGGACAAAGTTAAGCGGTTCATGATCGGTGAATGGTTAAATGAGATTTAAGGCGGAATGAAGGTGTTACTATTTCGGTCTCGCTTGAAACTCTTCCCGAAAAGCTCAACTCGGTGGAGTGGTCCTATAATGTTGAGGAGGTATTTCCCCATGGGCGGTTTTACTTAGCGATCCTAACACCAACGGATCATTTACTATGAGCGGACAGCGGTGAAATAATACTTTGATCAAGAGAAGTTGGAAGAAGTTGAGAGCATTTTGGTTAGGGATGGCAATCGGGTGGGGCGGGCACGGATAGTGTCGAACCACTTTCGTACCCGCGAAAATGATCCCCGCCCGTGACCCGCTCGCGACCCGCGATTGGTGGAGATTCCCACCATACCAGCGACCAGCGGGTTGGTGAATCTGTGATGAACCGCCACCCGGCGGGTATCCGCCACCTGCCACCCGTGGACTACCATGAAACCTTCACCCGCGGACCACCGTGACCCAGCGAAACCAAGCATTTCAAAAACACGAAAATATCACTAACAAATTCATAAATCATGATGTTCAAATCCATAATTCCATTCAAATCCATAAAGTTCAAATCCACAAATCGATAACACAATGAAAATTGAATCCACAAATCAACAACACTAAATGAAAGTTTAAATCCAATTTAACAACAATAAATGGGAGATCAAGTTATATTATTCCATTATACGAATAGTTTTATTTGGTTCGTGGGTAGGGTTAAGTAGGTAATTAGCGGGTGTTTTCGCGGGTAGAATTCATGGGTATCTGAGTTTGGCAGTGCGGGTATTGCCAAACCATTTACGTAACATGAAGTAAACGGGTCCTAGTTTTCAACCACGAGCGTACCCGCGGGTAAGAAATGCACACCAAACACGCGAATAATCGGTAGGATACCCGTGGGTATTGGGTACCCGCTGGTCGATTGCCATCCCTAGTTTTGCTCATCGATCCTATTTATCTCTGATGTCACTATGTCGTGCTCACGACGTTAAATTTGAGTACTACGTGGAAGTTTATCCACGAATTTATCTTTTCTTTTCTTTTTCTTTTCTTTTTCTTTTTGTTTGTTTCTTTTTATCTTTTGTTGTATCTCTTTTTCTTTGTTCTGGGTTCAGGTGTGGAAATGATTTCTTTGTTTTTGTTTCATGTGTGGAATTAAAGCTAACCGAGGTGGAGCTTGGAGTTTAAAAATGGCTCTTCGTAATTGGCGCTCGAAGTGGTCCAGCGTTCACGAGTAATCCAGAAGCTATCCTGAACCGGCGTCTGGTGAACCGGCTCGAAGTATCTGACCATTCTGGCTCGGCGTTCAAGCTGAACCGGCGTTCAAGAATTGGGCAGAAGCTTTCCACATCCGGCGTGCACGGTGAACTGGCGTTCAAGACTTGGGCTGAAGCCTCTCCCAGTCGGCGCTCTACATAAACCGGCACTCATCCTCACCTGAACCGGCGCTGAACCAATGAGCGTGTGCTCATATAAAAAAAAAGATGGGAAAAACAGCTCAACATAAACGGCGCTACTTGCGCTGACAAGGCGCTCGCCCATCTTGAACAGCGCTCACCCATGCTGAACCGGCGCTATATTAGGGCTCTTTCCCTAATTTTTCTTCTCCTCCTTCTATTCAGCGCCGCCCTCCCTCTCGCTTGGAACCGATTCTCCAGCAGGCCTTCAGCTCAATAGGCAACCGCCCTTTGCATCAGCCAGTGCTTGGTTCTCAGCGCCCGTTCCATCGCGTTCGTCCGAGCGTTCTCTCTTCCCATCCGTCGATCCGATCGGCGCTATCAGCGCCCGCTTCGCTCGTCGTCCATTCCCGCGCCAGCGCCCGCTGACCGTATTGTGCCGAAAACTCGCTTCGCCGTTCTTTCCGCTCGCCTCAACCCAACAGGCGCTCTTGCCCGCAGGCTAGTTCGCGCGACCTTGCCAGCGCCACGCCAGCTCCTCAACCGCTGCCCTGATTCGCTTCGAAACTGCGCCTGGCGCCCAGCCGGCTTTCCTCCCGTAGCGTTCTTTCGCCTGCACGCGCGTCTCGAGGCCTTCCTTGGCGGCCACTGCTCGCATAGCACCGAGCTCCTTTGGGCATCTCTTAATCATGGTTCACAAAAAATCCTCTCCTCTTTGGCGAAGCGAGCGAAGCGGCGCATATGCTTTGGGCTCGAATGAGCCCGCCAAGATTTCTTTGAGAAACTACTGATTCTCCGTTCTTTATTTATTAAGCCCCATGAAGGTATTTTCTTCTCATTATTCGTTCTAAGGAGATCGATCACCCGTTCTTATGATTGGACTATTTTGGCTTCATTGGGTGTTGATGCAAGCGTGAAGCGATACTTGAAATTGTGGGTGCGCTTGATTTGGCAATAAGGGGCAGGAAAATGGTTTAAGAACATTCTTAGGGAATTTTATGTGACGCTCGAGACCTGTGCAAATTTTAAATTAGCTTACTATCGGTTAGGGGAGACTAGATATGCTATTACACCAAAGGTTATGCACGATGTTTTTGGTTTTCATGTTAGTGGTTTTTCTGATGTACCAAACGATTTTCCTCTTGCTGAAACATGGAGAATTTTAACTGGTTTTGATAATTGGTGATCTGCAGGCACTTCTAGTGCCTTTATTAAGGACCCTGCTTTGGTTATAGCCCATAAATTCCTTGCATACAACCTAACAGGGAAAGAGCAGGCAAATAAAGTGAGTGCTCAGGAAGTTTTCTTCTTGTGGTATGCTGTGAATAACAAGAAGATCTGTGCAGCACTGTTCTTGTGGCGGCGTTTTGATTATATGTGGTGACAGTAAGCAAAACTCTCCTTGAGCGATACCCTTTGATTCTAGCCAGTTCTTTGTGGGATTAAGTGGAAGACTATCGAGTTCGGGCTCCGGTGTCATTGCGAATCTTCCATCACGTTCGGTGATTTTCGGGTGATGCATCGATCGATCTACCTTGCTTCCTTATAAGGCACGACGTAGTGTCGAGAATATTATAATTAAGCGAGCCGTCCGTTCGGGTCTCATGCGATGCGGCTACCCGATGGATGAAGATATCCCCAAGGATCGGGCCACAGAAGAAGGAGGCGGGACCACAAGACACGCCTCTCTGGCTTACCCTCTCCCATCGCACCCGGCGGCGCCTTCTATGATCTTAGGGCTCATTTGATTCCGGTTTGGCGGTTTCAGCGAGCCATTTCACGATGGTTGGGGACTTTAGCACCTCGTGGAATCGAGAACATTGAGGAGTATAGGCGGCGAGATGGGTCGACAATTCATGATTTCAATCAATCAGCGACCGGGGTTTTGGAGAGTTCGTGATGAGATATATTAGCGTCTTGACACCCAATCTCTGCGGTTCAAGACTTGATCAATCTTCTAGCGAGCTTTTGGGATTTCCGTCAAGATGTTTACCGATGATTAGACACACAAGAGCAGCATCTGGCTGACCTTCAAGCCCAATGGGACGACGCTCGAGACCAGTGCAAATTTTAAATCAGCTTACTGTCGGTTGGGGGAGGCTAGATATGCTATTACACCAAAGGTTATGCACGATGTTTTTGGTTTTCATGTTAGTGGTTTTTCGATGTACCAAAGGATTTTCCTCTTCTTGAAACATGGAGAATTTTACGGTTTTGATAATTTGTCATCGTGAGCACTTCTAGTGCCTTTATTAAGGACCACTGCTTTGGTTATAGCCCATAAATTTCTTGTATACAACCTAACAGGGAAATAGCAGGCAAATAAAGTGAGTGCTCAGGAAGTTTTCTTCTTGTGGTGTGCTGTGAATAACAAGAAGATCTATGCAGCACCGTTCTTGTGGCGACGTTTTGATTATATGAGGCGACATCGTAAAGCAAAACTCTCCTTGAGCGATGCCCTTTGATTCTAGCCAGTTCTTTGTGGGATTAGCGGAGAAGGCTGTCCAGTTCGGGCTCCGGTGTCATTCTGAATCTTCCATCACGTTTAGTGATTTTCGGGTGATGCATCGATCAAACTACATTGTTTCCTTATGAAGCACGGCGTAGTGTCCAAGTATATTATGATTAAGCGAGCGGGTCAAATGCGGGTCTCGTATCGATCTGGCTACCACGATGGATGAAGATATCCTCGAGATCGAGCCATAGAAGAAGGAGGCGGGACGATAAGACACCCCTCTCACAGCTTACCCTACTCCCGTCAGCCTACGGCGGCGCTTAAGTGATCTTAGGGCTCATTTGATTCGATTTTGGCGGTTTCAGCGAGCCACTTCACGACACTTTGGGGACTTTAGCTCCTCCGCAGAATCGAGAACTTTGAGGAGTATAAGCGGCGAGATGGGTTAGCAATTCACATATTTCAATCAATCAACGACCAGGTTTTGGAGAGTTCGTGATGAGGTATATCGGCGTCTTTACACCCAATCTCGCCCGATTCAACGACTTGATCAATCTTTCTAGCAGGCTTTTAAGTTTCCATCAAGATGTTTACCGCGATTAGACACACAAGAGCGACATCTGGTGACCTTCAAGCCCAATAGGATGCTGGTCCCTATCCCACACCGCCTATCCACGCCACCACCGGACCAGCGGTGATGCTTCAACGTTGGAGAATATATATATTTCTTTATTTTATTTTATTTTATTTTTATTTTTATTTTTCTCTCGTCCTTATTTCGATTGGTTATTTCATTTCCTATTGTGGTGTGTTTTCCTTAGCTTTTCTTGTGTCTGCTGCAGGCCTATTCTTGGGACTCGATCTCTGAACGACCCCCTTTACGCCATCTATTATCGGGAAGTCTCGTCCTCTATGGCCTTATTTTGTTGTTAATGTCTGAGCTACGGGGACGGCTTTCGAATTTATGTGGGGGAGGTTGTTGATTATATGTCGTGCTCTGTTTATGTGCATGATTGGCAATATGGATCTATGTTTATTTTGACATCTTGGACTCAAGTTTTTATCTTTGCGAATAAGTTAGGATTGTGATTTTTGCACCTGAACTCTGTGGTATTGGTCAAACCTTGATGTATTCTCGTTTATCTTGATGTTATGTTATTGAAGTGCAATGTGAATTGACGAGATTTTATGAATTAATCTTAAATCAGGGGTTATTGATGTGATTTGTTCGACTAATGCTAGGGGTAGTGTTAACAGTGTGGTTACCTATATACTTGTTTCATTAAAAAAAAAGGTGTGAAAAAGAAGAGAAAAGAAGGAGAATGAAAACTCCAATAAATTGTTGAGATTGTATAAATGGAGGATGAGATTATTGCCCCTCTTTCTCGTAAATTGAGAAATGGGCATGGAAAACCACGATAGGAGACTCGAGTTCATCGAGAATTCATCTTTCGAACATTGTTTCAAAATCTGTTAATACTTTCTATGTTATCAAAGAAACTTGTTGCTAAAGGTAACCATTTTAGTTAATTCACCCCTAGCGGAGAGTTGGGTCTGAGCAAAAATAATGTACTTTCGATTATTGCATTTAGTTTTGTAATTCTTGTTGAATTCCTTTGTATGATTCTGAGTTGTGTTGAGATTATTGTTAGTTTCAATTTCATTGTTGATTACGGATATTTTATAATTGTGTTGAGCGTCATTCAAAATTGATTTGTACTAACTTATTGATTATGGTTGTTTGAATTACACTTTTGATATTGGATGTTAGTTACATGTTGAATCGTTCTTCGCCTAATTTCATTGCTTCGTGTTTGGTGATCTAATTTAGTTTGTTTATTTTTTAGCTTCATGCTTTCGTGCTTTCAGCATTTAAATTCACGTATAATCAAAAACCCATGTTGGTATTAGAGTGTTAGGATTTCTGCTTTACGTGTTTAACACGAACAATAGCCTATTACAACACCCCATTCGATTATAAGTCGATTAAGAGTACACTTTGATTGAAACAACCTTAATTATGTTTAAGGTGACCAGCGAAGCAATTAGAATCGATTCGGATATCGAAAACTAGGAAATCAAAAACTAGTGACTAGTCCAACCGGATTAGGGTTTACGAATATAGAATGAAAGATCTAGAATGAATCTCGACAAAGGGTGCATTTCTAGAATCTTCTCACGCATGTGAGAAGCAGGAATTAGAATTTTCGGGCATACTTGTCGGTCGGTCTCAAAAGTAAGATTCACGAGCGGATCGACTTCCATCTATGCTAATCATTGAAATTAATGAGAACAATCAAAATCATGAAGAATTTATTATTATAAATTTAGAATTCGTAAGAATCAATTTACGAGCGAAATTCTGAAGAACTTAACCCAAGCAGGAATATATACGAAAAATCCTAAAGCGATCGAGCAGAATCGAGACTCAAACCAAGGGTCTAAATAAATAATAAATTATTTATAAGACTCACATTAATTATGATATCTCAAGAATTCGATGGAAATTTGGTGAGCATAATTTAATCGTTGAATATTGTTTTTCGCGATAATTGAATTGACTTACTGGGATGCAATCCGAACTTCATGAAATTATTATAAACTATGAAATAAGTCTTTTAAGTCCATTTAAGAAAATAAAACCTTAACGTTTAGAAATCGATCGAAGCGATAAAACTTAAAGAACCAGATATTAACATGCCAAATCGGGTAATTTGACTAGTCTTTCTCCCAACTACCACCAAGGGCACCCATATGAGCCAAGCCATTTTCTGCAAATTACAGTAAGAATCAAGCCATTCTCTCTCTTTTTGGAACAAAGTTCTCTATTTGTTTTCAAATTTTTCACCGTCTCAGAGCTTTAATCCTCCGTTCCAACCCTCAAAACAAATTCTAATACCATAAAAGGTAGCATTCATCATTCTATTCATTTTAATGGAATAGAATTTTTAGATTTTTTGAATTCTTTCATGAAGAACCACAATTTTGTTCTTCATTTTCTTCATGACTTTTGAGCCATCAAATACTCTCAAACCATGAATGAAATATGCTTAGAAATATATTCTAAGGTTGTGTTTAAAGTTTGGGAATATTTGGAGCATATTTGATATTTTTTATTTTGTTATAATTCTTATTACAGAAGATAAAGCATGCTTTTGTGAATGTTATTTCAAATTGTTGCTTGTTGATGTGTTAGGAGCATGTAGAATAATATGAGAATTTTGGAAATTTTCTTGTATTTATTTTAAAGGGCGAAACATCTATGGTATTTTAAGCCATTATTTTGATTTTATTTGTTGAAAAATAGTTGAGAGATAGTGTTTAATATATGATATGAACATCATATATTAATCTTGAAATTATTGAAACACTTCTCCTATTTTCTTCAAAAATACCGAAATATATATATAATTTTTAAGGTTTATTTTTATTTTATTTGTTGGAAAATAGTTGAGGTATAGTGTTTAATATATGATATGAACATCATATATTAATCTTGAAATTATTGAGACACTACTCCTATTTTTCCAAGAAGGCCGAAAACTATATGCATATATTTAAGATTTAGTTGATTTTATTTGTTGAAAATAATATGATATATGATGTTTTGAAATAATATAAATCTATTATGCTTTGTTGAGAATTAATTAAACACATATACAATATATGTGTAAGGACAAAAAAATTCAAGCATTTAGTTCTTATTATAAATATTTAGTTGATGTTTAAAGTTAAAATTCCATGTTTATTTCATATTATAAACATTTTGTGAAGTTAATAAATTTATTGAGTATATATATTTATATTATGTCATTCTAGAAAATATATATATATTAATGAGCATGTGTTTTAATTTTAATGTATGATATGAAATGATATTTCATGTTTAGTATATGATATAAGCATGATATGATTTTTGTGGAATTTATTGAACACCATGTTGATAAATCCAAATTGCCGAAAAATTTAGTCTTTAAACTCATGGTTTAAAATTTTATTTGATGGTATTGAGTTCATAATTAAATTCTATAGTATGATAGGAGCATAACATGATTTCATTGGAATTTATTGGATACTTATGCTAATTATTGCTAATGTAATACCAATTTACGGGCTTAAAAATTTGAAAATAAAGAAGGAGCGATGCGATAAGAAGTATGAAAGTGAGCGTCGGTGATTATCGATATTGAATAAATCGAAATTTCTCTTGAAAACTTGAGCGAAATAATTTTTTAAAATATGTTTTAAGTATATTTGGGATATTATTTACACTAAGGAAGAAAAAGAAATATTTTTCCTTATTTAAGGGTGATTTTTGAAAAATAGGGTATAAAGTTAAATTGTGATTTAATATGTGACCACTTGATTTTATGTGATGAGTTGTCATGATTATCTTATAGTATATGATAAGATAAATATCTTGTACATCATGCATGAATTTCAAAAATCATAGGTGTATATGATAAGGTTTGAAAATGACATTTTTAAGATAAGTATGTTATGATATTTTTATAAAAGGATAAGATAAGGTTATGACTAAGCATAAGATAACGTTTATCTCATAAAAATGTGTGATAATGTGATAAGTATCATAGGAGATAATATTTGTTTCTAGAAGCTCATAGTTTTCGAAAAATTAGGTATGATTTTATGTGATTTTTCGAAAATCACAAATTATGTGATAATTGTATTAAATAATTTATTTAACTATATAAATGATAAATATCATGATTTTAGATTAATCTTATCTCATAGGAATTATAAAATTTCAAAATTAATGAAATAAGGAAAGAATATGATTTTTATAAAAATAAAATCCTAGAAACCCTAATTTTCGAATTTTTTTGGAAAAATAGCTTAGAAATGTTCCAAAAATTTATTTTACGATATAATATCATTATATTTATGTAATTACTCATGAAAATAGTATTGGTTATGAAAAGAATAATAGTTTAATAATTTATCCTTAGTTTCGAATTATTTGCCGATAACTTTCGTTAGTACATAGAATTGATCTTAATTAATTTTCCTATGATTTATTTTATCATCTAAGATTATTATTGTGTCATATAGTTATTAATTGAAGAAAAATAAAATATTTGGCATATTATTATAGTAAGTGCGAAAATATTGACTTATTAGTGTGAAATTGATATAAATATCATGCTTTAATTAATGAGGGTCATAATTATAAAGATAAGATAAGATTAGGTGTAATGTAGAGATGGTTATCAAATTAAACAAGTAACACAAGGTTTTGTCTTCTAATGGCGAAATTTTGGACTTAAAATAAGGTTGAAATATTTTAAAACTCTTTGAAAATGACATCTTATCACAAGTTGAAAACTTTGACTTTTCAAATATGATATTATTACGTGATAATATTATAGTATATGATATAGAAAAAATAAAATTCTATCCAGAAGGAAAGAGGGTGGCGAACACACATATATACTATACAAAGTGATAATTTATTTATTCTATGATAGATATAAGATACATTAATTAAATAATAAAATAGCATAATAAACTATAGGATAAAACAAAATATTTTTTCTTATATAAAGAAGTGGTAAAAATATCAAAGAAATAAGGAATGAGTTGTAAATTTTGATTTTACAACTAGATATATTATAATTTCGAAGATAAGATATGATGAATAATTAAAGTATAGGATAAGATCAAAAATGACTCATGTACAACTCGGAGGGTTCTAATTTTAATGAGATAAAAGGAGTTGTAATTTTTGACTTTATATTAAGATATTTTATAAAGTAATGATTAAAATCACTTTATAAACTCATAAATAGGAGACCCCTTATACCACCATATAACCGAAAATAGGAGAAATTAGAGAAAAATAGAGAAAAAAAAGACCCCACTCCCGACTACCCGGACCGAGGGCTACTAATACTAGAGTAGTATTTTAGGGTTTACATGGCTAAAATAAAGATGCATAACAAAAATAAACTAGCATGCTTGAACATAATATAAGATAATGTCATAACGGTTTAAAAAGGTTTAGGCCATCGGACCCCAAAAATCTTGGCCATGGTCCGATGGACCTCAATAGTTCATATCCATAAAGCATAAATAAATGAGTTCAGAGTGTAGCAGCGGAAAGTGTGTGAATACATATATGATGATATGCATTCAAGGTGAAAACCACAAATTCTAATAAACTGGTCAAGGACACTGGACTCCTCAACACATTCCCCATCATCACCATCGAGCTCAACCTGCACATTTAAAAACAAACATGCAGGGCTAAGTACAAGAAATTGCACTCAGTGGACTCATGCCAAAAACATTTGATAATATTTGAATTACGCTGCCAATATCGAGTAAGTCACAAGGGTTTTAGTTAAAATGCCTCAGGCTTACCAAATCATTTTCGCTCAGAAACATAGCTCGCCGAGCATTTTCGTGTGTATGGTCCGTATCTCATAGTAACAATTCATAACAAGATTAAAATTAAACGCCGAGAGGAGGCCTCCCATCTACGACGCCGCGACCGGCCGTAATCCCGCACAAAGACACAAATACTCACAAGCATATGTTAACATAGCAATAGTTCCAACCTTCACGCCAATCCTAGCTGTGCATTTATCATCCGCACAGACCCGACATTTAAAAGGTCAAGGCGACCCAAATGACATAACTCGTCATAATAAAGTTCCAACTATCGCCACAATCTACCCGGCAAATGATAGGATCCATACACAAAATGTAATATTTTCGTGTAATGTAGTAAACATTTGTTAACAATTGTAGAATAAGTATCAGAATAAACTCATTTTTGGAATAACAAGAAGAAAGTCACATCATGTTTGAAAAGTAAGCCCACCGACTATGGTTTGTCAGAAATCGAGTCCTGTGTTCGATCAGACGTCAAAATCCAACCGCCGCTTAAGGCCCACACCTTTACGAAAAAGCGAGGCTTTAGTACGCCGCCAAGTCTCTCGAGACTTTCAAAAGCTAAGATAAACTTCGATATCTTATATCGATGTAGATCAATTCTTAGTGAATTCAATACGCTTCCAACACGATATAATCAATTGTTCTCGCCTCGAGATACGCTCAACGATAAGCACGCCGATATATGGATTTCATTTGTGAAATCTTTTCTTACTAATGAGGTATCATACTCAATTAGTATATCTTACGCCAGATCGGCGATTCATCAATCGTAAACGCACGCTTGACTTAAAAAGTCAACGGTCAACACCGTCAACAAAGTCAACAATTTCGACTTTCAAATAAGAATTTTACTATTTCGCTTTATAAATCGAATTTGATCGATTTGAAAACGTAAAGTCCTATTTCTCGATTTATCACGTAAATCAAGGACTTATAAATAATTTCGCATTTAATAACCCTTTTATAAATAAACGCTGATTTTGATTTTAAAACGTTATAAAATAAACGCTTGTCTCAAACATAGCAATCTATGTTTATAAAATTTTGTAAAATTCAATTATGTCCAGAATATTAATTAAACATATATTTTATTAATAAATCGAATTAAAAGGATTTAAAATCCTTATTAATTATCGAAATTCTCGATAATTAATTTAAAATATCAAATGACTTTTGAAAATTTTCTAAATTAATATAGTGCATTATTATACACTATGGTCCAGAATATGAATTTATAAAATCCATATGATATTGTTTGCTATTTATTAATATATATACATATATATAGCTACTAGATTTTCATTAATTAGGAATAATTATCCAAAATTCCCAAAATTGATATACACATAGTATAATATCCCAACATCAATATACATCACAAATATAACCTATAGTTCATCATAACCATTCATTTAACAATATATAGCAATATTTACGGTAATTACAAGATAATTACCAAATAATTAGCAAACAATTTCTAAAAATTCCAAATAAATTCTAACATGATTAAACATTATACTATAACATTGTAACATCATAACATCAACCAAAACCATTTGAATCATCACCATATGGAGCTACAAGCTCTCGGCTTTTTTTGATTAAAAATGGTATTTGATTTTCAAAAATTCCAACAATTATATACTATGTTTATACACTATAGTATAGTAATATAACATCATAATATTTATCAAAACTAATTAAATCATCACCTTCAAGAGCTCAAAGCTCACGGCTTATTTGATTTAAATTAGTATTTGATTTCCAAAAATTCCAATAAATTCATACAACACATAAACAATATACTAAAGCATTAATACACCATTGCATGTTCAAAATAAAAATCATACACCAACCTATACACTTTCAAAGCTCACGGTATTTTCATTAAATCAAGCATATGGTTTTCAAAATTCTAAATAAATCATAGAACATATAATCAAGGTTCTAAAGCATTAATATGTCATTACATGCTTGAAATAAAATTATTCACCAAGGTACATACATATATACCTCACGGATTTTCCTAAAAATTCAAAGCTGTGGTTTTCCAAAATTTTAAATAACATACCATGGGTTCTAAACATATCATAGAACATATATCCATCATAAAATAATTAAAACATGCTCGGTCACTACCATATCATTTTTAACTATTTTCGAAAATTATAACAATATATACTATGGTTTCGAAAATCATATATATAGGCAAGATGCATTCATACATTTCATATACACATAACCTATGTTCATCTAAACATATTCACATGTATTTTCAAAATAAAATCCTCAAGAACACATATGTACATAATATCTCAACCATAAGAACATTTAAACACATATATACATATATATAAGATTCGAAACACATATAAACATATAAACAGCTTTTTTTTGTCAAGAATGATAAGAAATCGGTACTAAGGTCCATATTTACCTTAGAAATGGTATAATATCACAAGATTAATGGAGGTATCAAGGTTTTCGAAAGAAATGAAGAGAAGAAGAAGAAAAACTTTCAAAATGGGGGGTTTGGTCTCGGTTTTCAGAGGAGAAATGGAGAGATGGAGAGGATTTTGGTGTTCAAAATTGTTGGGAGAGTGTATAATGAGAGCGGGAAGAAGCAAGGGTCTCACTATGGTATATCTCTCTCTCTCTCTCTCTCGATTTTGGGCAAGAAAAGGGCAAAATCTGCAGCCCTTGGGAGTTGGTTATGTGATGATTGAAGAGTGTTAAAAGAGCTCTTCATGCATCGCCAATTCAAAAAGAGAATCCCATGCTTGTTGGGTAATAATGGGCGACGCATAGGGGGGTTTAGGGGGCTGATTTTATTTCATTTCTACACCATAATACATTATATATATCATACATGATCATAGATATATAATACAAGTCATAAAAATAATTAAATCATCACTTAGGTAATAATCGAAATTATCGAGCTAAAATAGGAAAAATAGGATTAAAAATATAAATTACACCTATTATTGATACTCATGTAATTTTCGATCATATATATCATAATATATGATTTAGATATTAAATAATATCATAGGATAAAATTATAGCACATTTCATGTAATAAAAACCCTAATTTCGAAAATAGGGTTTCGAAATTATATAAATAGGCATTATCGATTTCTATGGTTCAAAAACTGATTTTAATGCTTAATAATATCCATATATATCATATTATATAGTTTAGATACCATATGATAATTTAATGGCATCATTTCATGTGACCAAACCCTAATTTATAAGATTAGGGTTTTCGAAAATTAATTTCGAAAATATCGAGTTTAATAACTCAAATATTGATTTTAATAATTATTAATACTGTAATTATATAAATAATAATAGGAAATTAATTATTATAATTTCCGAGCATTAAACTCATTTTTCAAAACGCCTCAGACGCCGACGCTCAAAACGCCTCAAAACGCTCAAAATCGACTCATCTCAAAATGGTCGCAGAAGTTCATACTTACTAAATAAATATATTCCATTTAATAAAGGAATTAAGATGGAAATTAATTCCAAGCTTCACCGCCGTAAAATTTCATGAAATACCGACGCTTGATACGCTGTTGACGTTGAAATAATACGTCGATCATTTCATAATTTCGCTTCCGTAATTCACAATCCTTAGTGAATTGTAAAAGGAATTGCGCCAATATAGATATTGAATCGAAATCACAATATTCGATGTCGTAAAAATTAATATACGGCAAAACCCTAATTACGGGTTTAGAATACCGTAATCGATGTTCGCTTTTTTCGAATATTACATTCCACCCCTTACGAAAAATTTCATCCCAAATTTGTATACCTCTAGAAAAATAAATCGGGTATTTTTCTCTCATCGCTTCTTCAAGCTCCCACGTGGCTTCTTCGTCTGTGGTGTCTCCACAAGACTTTGACTAACTAATCGACTCGCCCGTAGTTGCCGAACTTTGTGGTCAAGTATGGCTGCGGGTTCTTCCTTATAGCTCATGTCCGCCCGAGGATCACGCCGCCTTGATGAATCACATGCTTGGGTCGTGAACGATTTTCGTAATTGCGAGACGTGAAAACATTATGGACATTCCCAGGTTTCGCGGAAGAGCCAACCTATAAGCCATCGGACCTATCCTCTCTAGATCTCATAAGGTCCTATAAAACGGGTCTAAGCTTCCCTTTCGTGCCAAACCCGACAACCTTTCGATGGAGAGACCTTAAGAAATACTTTGTCTCCATCCTCAAATCAGAGCTCGGATCTACGCCAGACGTCAGAAGATTTCGTCCGTCCCCGAGCCTCTTTATCCTCACTTAATCATCGAACGATCTCGATCATTTCGCTCACCGCATCGTGCCCTATGACTTTTCTCTCACCGACTTCATCCCAATAAAGCGGTGATCTACACTTCGCCATACAAGGCCTCGATGGGGCCATGCCGATCGTCGCTGATAGTCGTTGTTGTAAGCAAATTCGATAAGAGGTAAAATATCTTCCCATTTTGCACCTCGATCCAAAATTACGGTTCTAAGCATATCTTCTAGCGTTTGATCGCTCTTTCCGATCGTCCATCGGTTTGTGGGTGGAATGTCAGATCGAAATTTAATCTGCACTCAGCCTTCTCTCGCAAGCTAATCCGTAACTGGATGTGAACTTGGAGTCTCGATCGAGGTAATAGATTTTGGCACCCATGTAGTCGCACAATTTCCTTAACGCATACCGGGCCAACTTATCGCACCCATAAGTGCTCGAATCGGTAGAAAGTGAGCACTTTGGTAAGCCTATCCACAATTACCCATATGGTCGTGTTTCCTCTCTCGACTGGGTAAGCTTGTAACGAAATCCATGGTTATATCGTCCCACTTCCACTGGGATTTCTAATGGTTGCAACTTTCCGTATGGACGCCGTGTAGTGCCTTCACTTGTTGGCAAACAAGACAAATGCTCCACAAAAGAAGCTATATCTCGCTTCATGCCTTCCCACCAAAACTTTTCCTTCGTGTCTTGGTACATTTTAGTACCGCTCAAGCGGGCGGTGTAGGGCGACGTGAGCCTCACTCATGATTTCGCTCAAGCTCGCGCGTCAGAACGCATATCCTTCCTTCAAATAATAAGGCGTTATCCGCGCCTTGAAATTCTTGAATCCTTCGCACCTTAGTCTTTCTCGGATCTTTTCCAACTTTTCCTCCATCCTTTGTCTCTCGACAATTCTTGTTCTTAAATCGACGCCGCAGAGTGTAGCGACACACCACAATTGTCTCGTGGTTCCACCAGCTCAATCCTCATTCTACCAAACTCTTCAACGAGTTTTTCCTCTTGTACAAAGAGACATCCTAACTGGTATGGCTTTACGACTCAAGGCGCCGCCACTACATTCGCTTTACCCGGTGATAGTTAATACCACAACGTAATCTTCACTAATTCAAGCCATCTTCTTTGTCTCATATTCAGATCTCTTTGTTCAAGAAGTACTTCAAACTTTTATGATCCGTGAAGATCTCACATCTCACACCATAGAGATGGTGTTCCAAATTTTAGTGCATGAACTACACCGCTAATTCCAAATCGTGGGTCAGGGTAGTTCACCATGGTCCGAGTTGTCGGATGCATAAGCTATCACTTTTCCTTCTTGCATCAAAACACAACCCACCCAGCCTTAGATGCGCCTCAGATAGACTACATACCCTTTGTCCGCTTCGACCGCTAGAACTGTGCACTTGTCAATTTTTCCTCGAGTATTTGGAAACTCGCCTCGCATTCATCACCCAATTGAACTTGATTCCTTCCAAGTAGTCAAGTTATCGGCCTTGCAATTTTGGAGAATCCTTCATGAATCTCCTATAGTAACCAGCTAATCCTAGAAACTTCTAATCTCGTGCTGAGTCTTTGGTGATTTCCATTCTTGCACGGCCTCTACTTTGGCTGGATCTACTTTTATACCTTCAGGCAGACACGATGTGTCCAAGGAACATAACTTCCTTCACCAAAACTCACATTTGCTAAACTTAGCAAAGAGTCTTTCATCTCTCAAGGTTTGCAAAACCGTTCTTAGATGTTCCTTATGATCCTCTTCATTCTTTGAATAAATAAGGATATCATCTATGAAGACCAAAACAAATTTATCCAAAAATGGATGAAATACTGTTCATAAGGTCCATGAATACGGCCGGTGCATTGGTTAATCCGAATGGCATAACTATGAACTCATAGTGGCCATATCTCGTTCGAATGCGCCTTAGGTACATCCTCGCATCAGATTTTCACCGATGGTATCTCGACTTAAGATCAATTTTCGAGAATACACCCGCCTCGCAATTGATCAAACAGTCATCAATTCGGTAAAGGGTATTTGTTCTTTAGTGTCATCTTATTTAGTTCTCTATAATCGATGCACATCCTCAAAGAACCATCCTTTTCTTAACAAACAAAACAAAGCGCCCCCAAGGTGAAACACTGCCTAATGAAACCTAGATCCAAAAGCTCTTGATTTGGATTTTCAGCCTCCAACTCTTTGGGGCCATCCTATAGGCGCCTTCGACATCGGGCTGATCCGGCTCCAAGTCGATGGTAAACTCTAGTTGTCTATCGTGAGGCGCCCGGTAGATTCTCGAAATACGTCCAAAATTCTCGACAACTTCAATGTCTTCACCCGCTCGGTTTATCCTCTTCGCTCAAATAAACAAGGAATGCATGGCATCCCTTCTCGTTCATCATCCTCCTCACTCAGTAGTGCGATATACTATCGGATTCTTCTTCCCATGCCGATCCCGTGAAAATGCGTAGCTTCTTGTCCGTGAAAGTGAAACGAAATTTTCCTTTCCTTACATAGAATCGTGGAATGATTCTTAGCTAACCACCATTCCTAGGATTATGTCTACATCATCCATGGGTATTATGTTTAGATCGCTAGCCGTAACCTTAAGTGATCCTAATGTCAACTCTAGTTCGAGCAAAAGTGCGTAATACCATAATCCCTCCTATAGGCGATGAGATTCTCATATCCTCGGCTTGACTTTTCGCACCTAAGGCCCAAAGATTTCACGCATGATTTTGCAATAAAAGAATGCGAAGCACCCGATCGAACAACAATACTATAATGTAGGTTGAGTAGAACTCCCATACCGCCAAGTTTCGGTTTTGTTCGCTCGCCTCCTATGCAAGGCGTAGGCTCTAGCCGAGCCGGCCGAGGCCGACGGGCGCCGGTCCTTGTTGATTCGGCGGCCGCCGCCGCCTGCTGCCGCCGCCGGCGCTGTCGCGTGGTTGCCGCCTGTTGTTGTTGAGGCGGTGGCGCCACCGCGTTGCGGGTTGTTGTTGCGGCCGCCGCCATTGTGGTTGCCGCACCACCGCCGGGTTGTTGCCACCGAGTTGCCGGGTTGGGGCCGGAACCGCCGCGGCGGCCGGGTGAAGTCAGATAGCCCTTAATGGTCGAGCATGGCCCGTTGGTTCGGCCTTATATCCGAACGTGACACCGGGCAATTGTCATGAATGCCCGCTTGCCCCGCACTTGTAACACCACCACGCTTGCCGCACACACCCCTTGTGTGCTCTATGGCATCTAGGCATTGAGGTGCCTCAACTGCTCCTCGCGTCCCCTTGCCGGTGGAGCATAAGCTGCTCTTCCAGCTGCCCTGTCGCGCAGGTTTCCTCGCCACGGCGCCAGGACTGCTGCCTCCATAGTTCCCGGTTGTTATTCCCGCGGTTGGGCTCCCACCCCTTTCCTTCGTCCAACGATTGTGTGTCCGAGACGACACCGACTTATTCTCGACATCGCCACCTCAATATCTAAAGCTCGTGCGAGAGCTTCAGCAAGATAGGTCTCCATGGTCGGCAAGAGACATGCGATCTCCATTCTTAGCCCCGACCGAACTTTTCCGACATTTTCAAGTCGGTGTCCACCGCCTGTGCATATCTCGACATCTCGCAGAAAGCGCGATCATAGTCGGTCACATATATCCTTTTTGCTTTAGCAGAAAAATTCTCGCCCTTCTTCCTCTTATAGCTCTTGGGATGTATTTCATACAGCCCTCAAGTCCTCCCACGAGAACCCTCAAGTCGCTCGGTCAGAAAGTCTTCTTCCGCCTCCCACCGTAAGTCACCGTCCAATCACCGAAAGTAACGCACGACGCCTTTCCGTGCCGCATCTTAAGAAAGTAAAACTGCTCAATGGCTCTAACCCATTGTTCGGCTTCTTCCGGCTTCCTTCCGCTAAAAAACAGGAGGGTTTTGCCTTAGAAATAGTTCTTCGATCCCGCGATCGGGTTGAGGTGGAGGTGGTGGTTGGGGAATATCCTCTCGCTCTTGCTCGGGATTCTACCCTCCTCTAGGTCTTCCTCGACCGGGTTCTCGCTCGGGTTTCTTCTGAGGCATTCTCATTATATAAAACATATCATCGTTAATTACTCAACGCTACAACTCAACAACATAAGGTTTTCATAGCTTCTCCTCAAAACGATATCAAAATAAAACAACTCATCCTTAACATAGACAATTTGTCACCAAAACCCCATTCGGGTCAAATATATATATAGATAGATAAACAAGGTTTGTCAAAAGCAAGATGTCCAACATCAAGAATCACAAGAAAATAGAAATAGCAAGGGTTCGGCCCACACGGCCTCCAAAAAGAAATTTCGAGTTCTAGAACCATGGTGCTGAAATAAAAGGAAAAGCTAGCACATGCTAGTCATAACAAAACGAATTTAATTAAAACGCCGCCAACGCCTTCACGGGCTCCTTCCTACTCCGCTGCCTTCCTCGTGGTCTTCCTCCTCTTCGAGTCGCCTTCCCATCCGAATCGCCCTCACGAGGTCGCACTGATGGTCCCGCACCGCGCTTCCATCATCGGTATGTCGCGCAGGGTCCGGGTTATCCGCGCCGCATAAGTCGTAGTTGTGGCGGATCGGACCGTAGCATACCGGTCGGGTCATAGCCATTGAAGGCATCTCGATACTCTCATCCGCGCTGTCCGCGGAAGGCTCTTCCTCTTCCGGTGGTGGTGGATCGGACGCAGTGGTGGGGCGGTAGCGGCGACGATCGGGTGTCCAAAACCGCCGGTGGCAAGACGGGCTCTCCCAAGGCTCTGGGCGTGCCGCCCTATCTACCTCGTACATCCCGCCTCGCCCATCCGGCATGGGGGTATCACCGATCAACCTGCCTCTAACCTCAAGGTATAGCCACTCGCGACTCGTCACGCCAAGTGTACTCCCGTGAGGAGATAGGTCCCATAGGCGCGGCTCAGTAGATATCGTACACGTAAGTCGATGACTCACGAACCCGGCGATCCCCAATCAAATCATAGCCTCGGGAATGCGATAAATGTAGTCTCCCGATACCTCTCGGCATAACCATCCCATGTACAAGGGAGTATAGCTAGAGTCTCTTGATGCCATCAGAATCGGTTGCGCCATAGGCTCGGCGCCCTCCACAACCAAGGTAGTACGCCAGAAACTCGCCTAAGTCTTCCCGAAGACATCCAACATTCCCTATAGGTGCGCATCAGCCTCCTCGGGTGGGCATGAGGTCCTACCTCCTCCTAGCGATATAGCGATCTCCTCCATCCGCCACGATCAAAACTAACGTAAGTCAACTATCGCCATCTCAAAATGTAAAAGATAGCATAACGAGAAGCAACTAGGTTGGAACTAAACAATCCATAAGGTAGGCAACATCATAAGGTACAACACATATTACAACTTACCTTCTTAGTCTTACCCAAACGTATACATATAGACTAATGACATCTTAATATATATATATACGAGATCCATGTCTTATACCAAACACTTAAACTAGAGTTCAACAGACTCTATCGTATTCTGGAGACAGAATTAGGGATTCTGTTCTTCATAACAAATGAAGATCAGTGCGTTAGGAGTACGCAGGTGAAAACCATGCGTAAATCGGAGTCCTAACGAAAGAGATCTAGCTAAAACAAATTTACTGCGCAGTGCAGGAAATTTGCGCGATCGTGCCAAAATGTAAATCGAGACGTACGTCGACGTAATACGTCTACCATATTCGGGTCTTTAAGTCGAGGCTGAACATTCTGAAGCCGTAAGTGGCATCCATGTCATGATTCGTGTCGATGCTCACTCATGTCGAAGTGGTGATGAAGTGTCGACGTCGTTCATCTTCAAGGTTGAGATCGTCCTCGCTCATCCTTCTCACCGCCTTCGTCGTCCGAGCCGAGGATATCGCCACTTTCATTCTTCCTATCGCTCTTTGTTCTCATAAGGAAAAGAAGTTCATACTTCTATGTTCTTCCACGATACGTGAGCATGCTCCTTAGAGTCTAAGTTCGCCTCATGATAACATACCGCTCATCATAAACAAAACTTTGAAAGATTGGAAAATAAAGTCTTATTTGAGAATTTTGAAATACGATTTCAAAATGACAATCATGATCAACTCATATACATATCAAAATGGATTCATTCATTCCATGTTGATCATTCAACTCAATACCACCATACACTTCCATCTCAATACTGAGTATTCATCAATACTTATTAGTTCAAACCAAAATTTTGGAAAACTTTCTCGCTCAACTTCCATTATCATTATAGAAATTTTATAATAACATAATCTTTCAAAAGTTCTTCCAACTTGCTCATCATGTAAAAATTTTCCATTTCATGAGTTTGAGAAAGAAATGCGCTACCTTTTTCCTATTGAGCTCGATGTGATGGAGTGTCGAGAGGAGTCAAGAGATTTCTAGAAGTCCAAAGGACTCGATCTAGACTTAGAATAAAAGGATTTTGGGTTTACAAAGAGCAAAAGCGCTCTGATACCACTTCTGTCACGACCCCACTCCCGACTACCCGGACTGGAGGGCGACTAATACTAGGAGTAGTATTTTAGGTTTACATGGCTAAAATAGAGATGCATAACAAAAATAAACTAGCATGCTTGAACATAATATAAGATAATGTCATAACGGTTTAAAAAGGTTTAGGCCATCGGACCCCAAAAATCTTGGCCATGGTCCGATGGACCTCAATAGTTCATATCCATAAAGCATAAATAAATGAGTTCAGAGTGTAGCAGCGGAAAGTGTGTGAATACATATATGATGATATGCATTCAAGGTGAAAACCACAAATTCTAATAAACTGGTCAAGGACACCGACTCTCAACACATTCCCCATCATCATCATCGAGCTCAACCCGCACATTTAAAACAAACATGCGTGGCTAAGTACAAGAAATTGCACTCGGGGACTCATGCCAAAACATTTGATAATATTTGAATTACGCCGCCAATATCGAGTAAGTCACAAGGGTTTTAGTTAAAATGCCTCAGGCTTACCAAATCATTTTCGCTTGAAACATAGCTCGCCGAGCATTTTCGTGTGTATGGTCCGTATCTCATAGTAACAATTCATAACAAGATTAAAATTAAACGCCGAGAGAGGCCTCCCATCTACGACGCCGCGACCGCCGTAATCCCACAAGACACAACACACTCTCACAAGCATATGTTAACATAGCAATAGTTCCAACCTTCACGCCAATCCTAGCTGACATTTATCATCCGCACAGACCCGACATTTAAAAGGTCAAGGCGACCCAAATGACATAACCTCGTCATAATAAAGTTCCAACTATCGCCACAATTTCTACCCGGCAAACAGATAGATCCATACACAAAATGTAATATTTTCGCGGTAGTAAAACATTTGTTAACAACTGTAGAATAAGTATCAGAATAAACTCATTTTTTGAATAACAAGAAAGTCACATCATGTTTGAAAAGTAAGCCCACCGACTACGGTTTGTTTGTTGTAAATCGAGTCCTAGTTCGATCAGACGTCAAAATCCAACACAAGGTTAAGGCCCACACCTTTACGAAAAAGCGAGGCTTTAGTACGCCGCCAAGTCTCGAGACTTTCAAAAGCTAAGATAAACTTCGATATCTCATATCGATGTAGATCGAATTCCTTAGTGAATTCAATACGCTTCCAACACGTATACAATCAATTGTTCTCGCTCGAGATACTTTCAACGATAAGCACGTTTTTCGATATATGGATTTCATTTGTGAAATCTTTTCTTACTAATGAGGTATCATACTCAATTAGTATATCTTACGCAGCATCGGCGATTCATCAATCGTAAACGCACGCTTGACTTAAAAAGTCAACGAAGTCAACATCGTCAACAAAGTCAACAATTTCGACTTTCAAATAAGAATTTACTATTTCGCTTTATAAATCGAATTTGATCGATTTGAAAACGAAAGTCCTATTTCTCGATTTATCACGTAAATCAAGGACTTATAAATAATTTCGCATTTAATAACCCTTTTATAAATAAACGCTGCATTTTCGATTTTAAAACGTTATAAAATAAACGCTTGTCTCAAACATAGCAATCTATGTTTATAAAATTTTGTAAAATTCAATTATGTCCAGAATATTAATTAAACATATATTTTATTAATAAACTGAATTAAAAGGATTTAAAATCCTTATTAATTATCGAAATCTCGATAATTAATTTAAAATATCAAATGACTTTTGAAAAATTTTCTAAATTAATATAGTGCATTATTATACACTATGGTCCAGAATATGAATTTATAAAATCCATATGATATTGTTTGTTATTTATTAATATATATACATATATATAGCTACGGATTTTCATTAATTAGGAATAATTATCCAAAATTCCCAAAATTGATATATACATAGTATAATATCCCAACATCAATATACATCACAAATATAACCTATAGTTCATCATAACCATTCATTTAACAATATATAGCAATATTTACGGTAATTACAAGATAATTACCAAATAATTAGCAAACAATTTCCAAAAATTCCAAATAAATTCTAACATGATTAAACATTATACTATAACATTGTAACATCATAACATCAACCAAAACCATTTGAATCATCACCATATGGAGCTACAAGCTCTCGGCTTTTTTGATTAAAAATGATCAAAAAATGGTATTTGATTTTCAAAAATTCCAACAATTATATACTATGTTTATACACTATAGTATAGTAATATAACATCATAATATTTATCAAAACTAATTAAATCATCACCTTCAAGAGCTCAAAGCTCACGGCTTATTTGATTTAAATTAGTATTTGATTTCCAAAAATTCCAATAAATTCATACAATACATCAACAATATACTAAAGCATTAATACACCATCAGCATGTTCAAAAATAAAATCATACACCAACCTATACACTTTAAAGCTCACGGTATTTTCAGAAAATCAAGCATATGGTTTTCAAAATTCTAATCAAATCATAGAACATATAATCAAGGTTCTAAAGCATTAATATGTCATCAGATGCTTGAAATAAAATTATACATCAATGTACATACATATATACCTCACGGTTTTCATAAGAATTCAAGCTGTGGTTTTCCAAAATTTTAAATAACATACCATGGGTTCTAAACATATCATAGAACATATATCCATCATAAAATAATTAAAACATGCTCGGTCACTACCATATCATTTTAACTATTTTCTAAAATTATAACAATATATACTATGGTTTCAAAATCATATATATAGGCAAGATGCATTCATACATTTCATATACACATAACCTATGTTCATCTAAACATATTCACATGTATTTTCAAAATAAAATCCTCAAGAACACATATATAAACAATAGCTCATGCTCAAGAACATTTAAACACATATATATATATATATAAGATTTCAAACACATATAAACATATAAAACAGCTGATTTTCTTGTCAAAAGAAGGATAAGAAATCGGTACTAAGGTCATATTTACCTTAGGAATGGTATAATATCACAAGAGCAATGGAGGTATCAAGCTTTAAGTGGAAGAGAAGAAGATGAAGATGAGAAGAAGAAAAAACTTTCAAATGAGGAGGTGCTCTCGATTTTTCAGAGGAGAAATGGGAGAGAGAGAGGATTTTGGTGTTCAAAATTGTTGGGAGAGTGTATAATGAGAGTGAGGTGAAGGCAAGGTCTCACTATGGTATCTCTCTCTCTCTCGATTTTGGGCAAGAAAAGGGCAAAATCTGCAGCCCATTGGGAGTTGGTTAAGTGATGATCAAGAGTGTTAAGTGAGCTCTTCATGCATCGCCAATTCAAAAGAGAATCCCATGCTTGTTGGGTAATAATGGGCGACGATGGGGGTTTAGGGGCTGATTTTATTTCATTTCTACACCATAATACATTATATATATCATACATGATCATAGATATATAATATAGCATAGGATAAAATTATAGCACATTTCATGCAATAAAATGTAATATTCCAAAGAAACGAATATACGATTACGGTATTCTAAACCCGTAATTAGGGTTTTGCCGTATATTATCTTTTTACGACGTCGAATCTTGTGATTTCGATACGATATCGTTATAACGAATTCCTTTTCATAATTCACTAAGGATTGTGAATTAAAGGAAAGAAATATTACGAAATGATTCGTCAATATATTTTAACGTCAAACGCGTATCGAACGTCAGCTTTTCATGAAATTTTCTGAGCAGTGAAGCTTGGAATTAATTTCCATCTTAATTCCTTTATTAAATGGAATATATTTATTTAGTAAGTATGAACTTATCACACCATTTTGAGATGAGTCGATTTGAACGCTTTGAGACGTTAACGCTAACGCCTGAGACGATTTGAAAAATGAGTTTAATGCTCGGAAATTATAATAATTAATTTCCTATTATTATTTTATATAATTACAGTATTAATGATTATTAAAATCAATATTTGAGATATTAAAACTCGATATTTTCAATTTTAATTTCGAAACCCTAAACTTGTAAATTATGGTTTTATCACACGAAATGATACCATTAAATTATCCTATGGTATCTAAACTTTATAATATGATATATATGGATATTATTAAGCATTTAAATCAGAATTTCAACCATAAAATCGAAGGTTTCAGTTTTTATAAAATTGAAACCCTAATTTTCAAATTAGAGTTTTATATGCTCAAATGTGTAATAATTTTATCCTATGCTATTATTTAATATCTAAATCATATATTATGATATATATTGATATTTGGGAAAAATTACATGAGTATCAATAATAGGTGTAATTTATATTTTTAATCCTATTTTTCCAATTTTTGACTCGGTAATTTCAAATTAAGCTATGTGATGATTTAATTATTTTTATGGCATGTATTATATATCTATGAACTATACTATGATTAATACATGTATTATGTACAAAATTGAAATAAAATCAGCCCCTAAACCTCTCCTATGCGACGCCATCATCACCCAACAAGCATGGGAGCCTTTTAATTTGGACCAACGCATGGCTTAGCTTTTGCTCTAGCCTAATAATCATCTCTCACTCCCAATGTGCTGCAGATTTTATCCCATTTTGGGCTAAAATCGAGAGAGAGAGGGATATGATGGGAGAGACTCTTCCTCTTCACCCCTTTGTTGATATATCTCTTCCTCCATTTCAAACACTTTTGGAACCTCATTTCACTCTCCATTTCTCCAACTTCAGCCAAAACCGAGAGCTCTCCTCTCATTTTCGAACAATTTTGTTCTTCATTTCTTCTTCATTCACCCAACCTTGATACATTATACATTGTTCTTGATTCCATTCCAATTCCAAGGTAAATACATGGCCATAGCTTCGATTTTCATCTCCATTTTTCCAAAATTAATCGAGCATATTCATTTTGTTTATGTATGTGTTTCAAATATATATGTATGTGTTAAATATTCATGAGCATGAGCTATTGTTTATTTATATGTTCTTGATGATTTTATTTTCAAAATATGAGAATATATGTTGAAATGAGCATAGGTTGTATATTAAAATGTTTGAATGGCTTTAGATGTTATATATAATTTCAACCATAGTGTATATTGATATAATTTTCAAAATAGTATAAAAATAGGATGATGATGACCGAATACTTATTAGTGTGTTCTAAGCATGTATTATTGATCTATGTTATGATTTAAGACTATGGTATTGATTTAGCAAATTTTGGAAAACCCTAGCTTAAATCTTCATTAGAACCGTGAGCTTATATATGCATGTACCTTAGTGTATAATTTTATTTCAAGCTTGTAATAACATAATAATGCTTTAGAACCTTGATTATATGTTCTATGATTTAATTAGAATTTTGAAAACCATATGCTATTTTTTTTAATTAATACCGTGAGCATTAAGGAATTTTATAGGTTGGTGTATGATTTTATTTTTGAACATGTAATGGTGTTTTAATGCTTTAGTATATTGTTTATACATTGTGTAAAATTAATTAGAATTTTTGAAATCAAATACTAAATTAAATCAAATAAACCGTGCTTGATATGCTCTTGAAGGTGATGATTTAATTAGTTTTGATAAATATTATGATGTTATATTACTATACTATAGTGTATAAACATAGTATATAATTGTTGAATTTTGAAAACCAAATACTAAATAAAATCGAAAGTTCGAGAGCTTACAAGCTCATATGGTGACGATTTAAATTAGTTTGGTTGATGTTATGATGTTACAATGTTATAATATAATGTTTAATGATGTTGGAATTTATTTGGAATTTTTAGAAATTGTTTGTTATTTATTTGGTAATTATCTTGTAATTACCGTGAATAATTGTTAGATATTATTAAATGAATGCTTATGATGAACTATAGGTTATATTGGTGATATATATTGATGTTGGGATATTATACTAGGTATATATCAATTTTGGGAATTTTTGATAATTATTCCTTAATTATTGAAAATACCGTATGTATATATATGTATATATATAAATAAATAGCAATAATATCATATGAATTTGATAAATTCATATTCTGGACCATAGTGTATAATAATGCACTATAGTAATTTAGAAAAATTTCAAAGGTCATTTGACATTTTTAAATTAATTATCGAGTTTTCGATAATTAATAAGGATTTTAAACCTTTTAAAACAGTTTATTAATGAAATTTTGCTAAATTAATATTCTGGACAGTTTTTAAATTTTACAAAATTTTATAAACATAGATTGCTATGTTTGAGACAAACGCTCATTTTATAACGTATTAAAACCAAAATACGCTTTTAATTATAAAAGGTTTATTTAATGCGAAAATATTTATAAGTCCTCGATTTACGAGATAAATCGAAAATAGGACTTTACGCTTTCAAATCGATCAAATTCGATTTATAAAACAAAATAGTAAGAAATTACTATTTAAAAGTCAAAATCATCGACTTTGTCGACCGTTGTCGACTTCGCCGACTTTTCAAGTCAAACGCACGATTATACGCTTATAAATACGTCAAGACGCTGTGAGATATACTAATTGAGTATGATACCTCATTAGTAAGAAAAGATTTCACTAATGAAATCCATATATCGAGAAACGCATCTAACACGCCGAACGATCTCGGCGAACGAGAACAAGTCAATCGTTATATGACAGAGACGATCAATTCACTAAGGAATTCACCACATCGATATGAAATATCGGTTATCTTAGCTTTCGAAAGTCTCGAGAGACTTGAGCGACGCACTAAAGCCTCGCCAGAAAGGTGGACGCAAACGCAATGACGGATTTCGACGAACGATCGAACCTGGGACTTTTACAACGAACCATAGTCCAGTGGGCTTTATCTTCAAAATGCTTCAAAATGGGGCCTTTTCACCCCACTAAAATGTGACTTCATCGATATTCCAAATGAATTTATTTACAAAGACTTATACTACAACCGCTTAACAAATGTTTTAATGCATTACCGCCAAAATATTTCGCTTTGTATGGATCCTATCTGTTATGCCCGGTAGGCCGTGAGATGGTTGGAACTATTATATCATTTGTTGTGGTAGCACCCAACCTTTAATGTCGGTCCCGTGTCGGATGATAAATGCCCGCTAGATTGGCGTGAAGGTTGGAACTATACCGTGTTAACATATGCTTGCAGAGAGCGACTGTGTCAGACGGATTACGGTCGGTCACGGCGTCAGACGGGAGGCCTCCTCTCGACGCTTATTTATTTATTATTATGTATTGTGACTATGAGATACGGACCATACACACCAAGAAAATGCCCGGCCGTGCTATGTTTACGAACCGAATGATTTGGTAAGACAAGGCATTTTAACTAAAACCTCGCGACTTACTCGATATCGGCAACAGAATCCAAATATTATCAAATGTTTTCGCATAAGTCCACCGAGTGCAACTTCTTGTACTTAGCCCCGCATGTTTGTTTTAAATGCGCAGTTGAGCTCGATGGTGATGATGGGAATGTGTTGAGGAGTCCAAAGGTCCTCGACCGATTTACTCAATTTGTGGGTTATACCTCAATGCATATCGTCATATATGTATTCACACACTTTCCGCCGCTATACTCGAACTCCTTTATTTATGCTTTATGTTACAAACTATCGAGGTCCATCGGATCGTGCCAAGTTTTGGGGTCCGATGGCTAAACCTTTTCAAAACATTATAACATCACCTCATATTCTACTCAAGCATGTTAGTTTATTTTACGCATCTTTATTTTACCCATGTAACCCCTAAAATACTACTCCTAGTATTAGTCGCCTCCAACCGGGTTGGTCCGAATGGGTCGTGACTTTCATGTATAAAAACCCTAATTTCAAAATAGGTTTCAAAATTATATAAATAGGCATTATCGATTTCTATGGTTCAAAACTGATTTTAATGCTTAATAATATCCATATATATCATATTATATAGTTTAGATACCATATGATAATTTAATGGTATCATTTCATGCACCAAACCCTAATTTATAAGTTTAGGGTTTTCGAATTCCATTAATTGGAATTATCGAGTTTAATAACTCAAATATTGATTTTATTAATTATTAATACTGTAATTATATAAAATAATAATAGGAAATTAATTATTATAATTTCCTGAGCATTAAACTCATTTTTCAAAACGCCTCAGACGCCGACGCTCAAAACGCCTCAAACGCTCAAAATCGACTCATCTCAAAATGGTCGCGTAAGTTCATACTTACTAAATAAATACATTCCATTTAATAAAGGAATTAAGATGGAAATTAATTCCAATCTTCACCGCCGTAAAATTTCATGAAATGTCGACGCTTGACACGCTGTTGACGTTAAAATATATCGACGAATCATTTCGTAATATTTCAACCCTTTAATTCACAATCCTTAGTGAATTATGAAAAGGAATCGTTATAACGATATCGATCGAAATCACAATATTCGATGTCGAAAAAAATAATATATACTAAAAAACCCTAATTACGGGTTTAGAATACCGTAATCGTATGTTCGCTTTTCGAATATTACAATTATTCCCATAGCCGACTTGGAATATACGTTGTGGTTGTTGCGATATGAAAATGACCGCCACCGACTTTGAGAAATGAGAATGTATTTTGTAAGAACAAGGCATTTTTCCAAATAAAACTCTTGGTTCTTCTTGTGATGAGGGCGATAATATTCGTAAGTAAAATGTTTTCGCATGTGTCCACCGAGTGTATTATTTGTACTCACCGCATATTTGTTTTTAAATGCAAAGGTTGAGCGAATGAAAAGTAGTAGGAGTTGAGCGGAATCTTTTGTCAAATAGTACGGTATTTTTGGTTCGCCTTGTAATGCATGTCTCACACGCTTATTCCACCGCCAAATTCTTAAGACTACATTATCTTTTATTATCGTGTTAAGCTTTGTAAAAGTAGCATTTGTTGAAACCATGAAACCATCTTATATATATATATATAAGCTATTTTGATTCATCGCGATTCTCGCTTCGCTTGAACATCTATATTTCTTCTTAGATGAAATGAGTTGAAACCCTTATTCTTTCATATTTACTTAAACCGAACCCCAAGTCACGGTCCCAGGTAAGGATAAGCCGAATCAATGTGACAATAATTATCGAAAATATAGCAAAATGGTTAAGTATGAGTTGATTTTTAATTGTGAATGATGCCATGGTAGTTAATCTATAAGTTTAGAATGAATGGTTGTGATTATGATTAATGAATGGAACACTCATGCACATACACAATAGTTGGGTATTATGTTAGAAATTAGGTTTTATAATGCTTTAGTATGGTTTATGTTGTGTATGGTGTTTTATGGTGTTGTATGGTTATATTTATGTTGTCCGACAAACAAAACCTAAAACGTAAAAACATAGTACCTTATGTATGAGAATAAAAAGAAATCGATAAATTTCGATAACTTAAGAAGGAATTAAGAGAATTGAAGTTAGACACAATTTAGGATTTTCTATTAATAATAGGAAAATTCAAACGTGAGTTCCTAAGTTAAAGAAACCAAAAGCCGACTTACAACGTTAATACTCAACAACAACAACCTAATACGATATTAGATTGAGCGTTAAGATAACTCGATACAAATAGAGATTATATAACTTACACAATCTCTGACGAGCTAAGAAAAAGAAACAATGTCGAAAAGTGTAAGCTAAGATTCAAAAACTAGATGTCAATCCTTATGTTTCAAAGGTCGAGTTAGTATTCACAAAGAACTCTATTAATTCCTAAGTATTTACTTACAGCGATGGTATGAGATATCTCGAATCATAAGTCAAGATTCCTCAGCATTCGCGTGTTAATACGATGTCGTCAAGCGTGAACCTAATAGGACGTAACTATAATTGTTAAGTCTAGTTAGTGGCTCGAGAATATCCTAACATACAATCATAACTTGAGTACCAACACTTTATAACGTAATAACGCTTAGAAGAACACTAAGGTTAGAGTTGAGGATAGACTCTGAGTATATGAATCATAAGTTGAGGTTCATATATGAATGATGAAGTAATATAGTTTGGAAATTGAGAATGTAAGATAATAGAAATTATCTTAAGAACATCACATGAAATCATAAAGAAACCCTAATTTGGAACTTTAAGTCATAATATATAAACGACCCGATCAATAGAAAGAATCTAAGAAAGCTATTTTCTTATGAAGGACCCGATCGCATGCGTAGTTCTTGAGGAATGACACTCATACCTTGCCCGCTTAGAACTTATAGCCGGACTAGTAGGTGGGCTCTCTCAAACAAAATGATATGCATATCTCAAAGCATGATTTACAAAAGCTTTATGAAATATTATCGCATTAATCATATCGACCGCCAAATGTTTATGTTTTGTTGTGATCCTATCTTAAGATTGGTATATCCAATGTGGTATGTGAATGTGTTGGTCCACCAAAGTTAAAAGGGTAATGATCGAATCCGACTTAGTTAAGGACTAACTCGGATTGTGTACACGTGTGACTGTGTGTTAAGGTTAGCAACCTCGACCGGTCACGACGACTATGTGTAGGTGGCCACCCAAAGTACGTGAATGAATGAATGAATGAATGATCGATATGGAACAACGTGGATGAAATAGTCCTACGACACACTTTTGGGAAAATGATAAAATATTTGATAGTATGAGTCTTTTCAACTAAAATCCTCATGCTTGGCTTGTGGCGCTCAATAACTTTACAAAGAAAATATTTTTGGCAATGAGTCCATCGAGTACTTTTGTACTTAGCCCCGCATCTCGCTTTTAATGTGCAGGTTGAGCAGGGGATTGACGATTAGTGCGAGGTGGTGCAGTGGCGGTGTTTTGTTGCTAATAGAAAGGTTTCTGAACCTCGGGCATGTATCGTCATATGAATGTCCACACATTTATTGTCGCCAAACTCGATATTGTTTTGGTGTCTTTGATTATAACTTATTCACTGTATTGAACTCGAGGTCGCACTGCTCCATGAATCATACGATTGTGTTATATTTGATATCAACCTTTAACAAGTCCTCATGTGATATGGGTTTGTATTGAAATAGCTTATTCCTTTTAGTTCATGCATTTGTGAGTAGTTTAATGGTTAATTATATTGTTAGTTATATATCCCCTGCATTATCATACCAAGGATTTATCCATTTGTTTCGCATTTCGAGAAGTCGTCATCACATCTACGATGGAGTCCCATCGACGATGCGACGGGGCGTGCCGATAGCAGCCAGCGCATGGTAAGTATGGCAAAGACACGGGCGCGATAAGGCGCGACATCGCCGCACACGCTGCGTGTTCGGCGCGCGAAGCACTGCGAGGCATCCGATGCACACAGTGTCTCGGCAACATGCGTGCGAGCTTCAACGGTAGACGAGCGACGCCGACAAGACTCAATAAACGGGTGACGAGGATGCGGGCGCCAAGACGAGGCGGCGTCGTCGCGACCTCCGCTGTAATGCTTATCTCGCACTCTATCGATGTGCCGAGTTCTCGGTAGGACGTTGACACGGCCGACGCTTCTCGCCGTGCTCGCACTCGACGAGTAGATGAGCAATGGCATCAAGACGCGAAGCGCGACAACGCGTAGGCCTCGGCGGCGATGCTCGATGCACGATAGCGCCTCAGCGAGGCGCGGCGGTCGGGTGAAGGCGGGACAACGTGCGGAGGCGGAGCGGTTGAATGGTCGGCGCGGCGCATGGTCGTGCTCTTGACGCCGGGCCGGGCCGACCGCCCATTAGCGCCTAGACCCGATTTTTGCGTCCCCAGACACATTTTTCGACCCGATCCGTTCGACCGACCCGCCCGATTCCCCTATTCCGCCCGTTTTTCAATTTTGACCCAAATCTAGTTTTGACGAGTCCGTTCAGTCCGCACTGCACGCGAGGCCTGCTTTGAGATTTCAAGATTTATACTTTGCAAATTTATGTAATAAATTAGGTGCTATGCACATGATCCATGGTGGGCCGTGATGAATGATTTTATCTTATTTTTATCATTCAAAGTATGTTGTGGATGTTTAAATTATGTAGTAGCATGCTATGTATGTTTAATTATGTCGATAAACATAACATATGCTTTCGTGATTAATTGTGTTTAGAAAGCATGTTCAAACCCTATCCACAAATATTAATTAATCAACAACAAATCAATCTCTAATTAATGCTCATATCAAACTTATATCTAACATAAATCCGCTCTAGCATTACTTCCTAATCGGACATAAGCACATAATTAACCTCCACACTATTCTTTCGAACATCATGTATGTATAGGAAATCTTATTTTAACCCTATCCCGATGATCTATCTTCGATGTTTAATTCACCATACATCGATTGTTTACCTAGCATGCATCTACATAATTAATCGCAACACATAGGTGTTTTCGTGTTCACTTGCGAAATTGTCCGATAAGGAACCGGATCAAGACTCGTGCTTTTATCTTCCGGATCGTATCCCGCTTGCCAAAACTTCAATGTCGAGCGAGAGCAATCTATGGAGAATAACGCAGAATTTCCTTCTTCCTCACACTTAGAATTTTCAAAATCACAATAAAACTTCTTATGTTTTTCAAAATCACAATGATGTTGATAACTTGATTTTCTCTCACCTTATATTTATAATGCAACCTAGATTCCTATTAGGATAGATCTCAGATATCTAATAATAGAATAATATCTTTTCGTGATAGTAGGATCGTAACATAATCCAGAGAGTCTTATGAGGTGGACTAATTCCTGGCGCTCCAGCCGCGATGGGCAGCCCAAGGATCAAATGCAAGGAATAAAGATGAGCCTCAAATATATTAATTATCTTATGTTCACCCGTAATAGAGATTAATTCATAAAACATTTATTCATGCCACTAGAGAATAAATGCCGACTTACACCTTTATTTTCAAGTTGAGTCGGCTTGCACTTAGACTTCACGAACCCCCGATTTAAGATATCGACGTCCATTAATTATTTATAGCGTCGATCGCTTGAAATAATTAATCTCTTAATTCCTTAAGTAGTAACACTCAACCTTATTATTATACTTCGAGATAACTCAACCCATACGGTTTATTACAATAAACCTTTGAGCTCTTTAAGGGATGTCATCATCCTAAATGGATACAATGACTGACATAGTAACTAGTACGACATACAAGTACCGCCATCATCCAAGACGTGGAGAATATTGGGTTATCTCATGTAACTCTCACCCATGACAAGTCAAAGTGATGGTCAGTAACTCATACTCACCAATTACCTTATCGAGGTTTAGATCAATGTAAAGTCACCGAGATCTAGGTTCTTCATGACGGTCCGATAGAAGAACTCATCTCACTATGATCCATCAATACGTAAACGTATCAAAGATAGACAAGCAACCAAGTCAAGTCACTTCATCTATCATAGCCTATACCGACAACTCATCCTAAAGTTGTCTCACCGTGATCCTTTTTATATCTCATTGCTCGACCAATCATATGGACTTCGTGATCTTCTACACACCGTATGATCTAACATATATACGAGATAAAGGGACATACATATGCAATCAAGTAAACAATTCAGTTAGGAGATTGTAATAGTGGTAACAAGAATCATTGTATACAAGCTCAACCAAAAAACTGCTTCTAGTATACAAATCCAACAATCTCCCACTTATACTAAAGCAAACTTTTAGTATACATTGTGTCTCTCTACTAGCTATTACAAACAACCATCACTTTGCTTCTCCCACTTCTACAAAAGTTTCATTTCTAAGTGGGGGCCATCATACGCAATCCATGTCCTCGAACATGCTCGTCGTAGATTTTTGTGGCATGCTTTTCGTGAATGGGTCAGACAGGTTATCCGCAGTACCAATCTTCTAAATAAGCACGTCTCCCCGTCTAACGATTTCTCGTATGACATGGTACTTTTTCTCTATGCGTTTGGTCGCCTTGTGGGTCCGTGGTTCCTTCGAGTTTGCCTCTGCATCTGAGTTATCACAGTACACTATGATACTCTTGGGCAAACGAGGTACCACATCTAGATCCATGAGGTAGTTCTTGAACCGTACCACCTCCTTAGCAGCCTCTGAAGCGGCTACATATTCGGCTTCCATGGTAGAGTCCGCAATGCATCGCTGCTTTGCACTCCGCCAAGATACGCCTCCTCCCAAGGTAAACACATAGCCGAGGTAGACTTTTTCTCATCACGGTCACTGAAACCGAGTCTCGAATAACCCAAAGGCATCGACTGTCTCATTGGTAACCAGCCTATAATCTCGAGTCCTTTTCGTGTACTTGAGTATATGCTTTATCGCAGACCTAATGTTCCGCCCGAGGTTAGATCGATATTCAGCTACTATGCCTACCGATAATGTATGTCGGTCTCGTACATAGCATTGCATACATGAGACTTCCTACGGAGGATCTTAATGAACTTGTCTCATTTTCAGATCTCCTTTGCGGTTTAGGGACTGCTTATTAGATAAAGGAACTACATATCTCGAAGGGTAGCACTCTTCTTGGTGGTCCGCGTACTAAAGCTAGTAATCACAAGATCAATGTAAGACGCTTGAGATAAGCTCAAGATTTTCTCTTGCGCCTCGGTAAACCTTGTTCCCAAGAATGTACGCTACATCTCAAAGTCTTTCATTTCAAATTGATCGGATAACCAACACTTTACGCCCGATAATAGCTTCACATTGTTGCTAAGTAGAAGAATGTCTTCACGTAGTGCAAGAAATACCACATCATCGTTGACATCCAAACGATACACACAACTTTCCCTAGGTAACTGGTAAATCCATATGACTTTATCACCTTGTCAAAGCGTAAGTTCCATGATCGTGAAGTTTGCTTGAGTCCATAAATGGACTTTAAGCTTCCATACTAGATGCTCTTCACCCTTCACCACATAACCTTAGGTAGTTCCATATAGATGTCTCTACATTCTTCAAGGTAACCGCTTAGAAAAGTGGTTTTAACATCGATAAACGCACTTTTACTAGTTTAATAATGATATATTATGTTCAATTTATATTAGTTTAAGTGCTTATATAGTTCATATTATGTTTTTAGCTTTTTGAGAAGACAGTACTTGGGGTTTCTTTTTCGTGTTTTGTAGGCTTTTCAAGTGATAATCGATGTACAAAGCAAAGAAATAACCAAAGATTTAAAGGATCAGAGACTAGCGACCACCCTAGTGGTCGCTAGCCTGGCCACAAGTTCCTCCCACGAAGTTTCTGTATTGAAGCTAGCGACCACCCTAGCGGTAGCTAGCCCGCGAGCTCCTCACTAAAGTTTCAGATCACGGCTAATGATCGGCCAGCGGCCGCCAGTGCCAGCGTCGACGAGAATTAGGCTTTGCCCATCATCTATAAATACCCAAGCCATCCATCGGCTCGAACTCGCTTTTTTAGCCGATTTTGCAATCTTTTCATTCGGTTTCATTTAAGCTTTAGATTTTACTTTTCTAGACTTTACTTTTCATCATTTCTACTTTCCGTTAACACATTGTAATCGCCATTGGAGCAATTCATCCAAGGATTTTAAATTTTCGCTTTCTACTCGGTTTGGATTCAAACCCACAATTGTTCTTCGAGACGCCCACTACGGGTTTTATCAATACAATTCCTATTTTTATTTTAATTTCGCTGCTTATTTCAATTTCTATGTCTAGATAATTTCATGTTCTAACTTAGGTTTGTATGATTTTATCCTAAGTGTGGTAATTCGCCTTTTTGCTATTTACCTTCCAATATTGATTTGTGATTCACTGAGCTTAATCTTATGTGTTAATTTCGATCGCCTTTAATGCATATATAGTTGTCAATCGAATACTTAATGCTTTGATTGTCAATCGAACTTGAATACACAATAAGGTAAGCCTTTAGTCGAATTTGAGATAGAACATCCGTAGAAGCACATTCTTTGTGATCTTTTAGAGTTACAAATTTTCACCTTGACGCGTAAAGAATAGGTAAATTAGTAATCCACAACCATAATTGTCGAATCGAAATTGATGGTTACTTATGTGATCTTTCATCTTTGACTGGATTAAAATTGGTTAATAGGAGAGGAGTTAAACACAAGCTTTGGTAGAATTATTACATCCCTAGGGTTAGTCTTTTGTCTATTGATTCTTAGTATTATTTTTATTCATCTTGTTTCTCTTAACTTTGAATTATATATTTGAAGTCCCATAGCTCTTGTCAACCAAATCGCTTGCTTGGATAATAATAAAAAAATATTTAGTTATCTTCTATATTTCCACATAATCCATGTGGATACAATACTCTGACTTACATATCTACTTGCATGTTTTCGTGGTAGAAAATAGGAAAATCAAAATTTTGGTGTCGCTGTCGGGGATTGTTTAGATTATATAGGAATAACTTTTGATTTAGAATTATTAATTCAAGCTTTATTTTTAAATTTTATTTTTTACTTGCCAGTGACTAATTTCTCTCTTTACTTCCAAGTAGTTTATGGTCACAAGGTCCCGGGACAACTTGCACACCAATTGGACCCAAGATCGAAATCACCCAAGAAGAAAGAAGCGAAAGAAGATCGCAAGAAATGGTAGAAAACCTAAACAACGGAGTGTCCCTCCCGACATCTGCCGCTCGCTCTTCCATGGAATTCACGAGATGCAACGCCAGATGACGAATATGGGAATCCTCCTACCACGAGACACGAACACCGAACCATATGTATCGACCTCCTATCAAATAGCTTTGAAGAAGGTGGATGGGGCCCTAAAGTGAACGCTAACAACTTCAACTAAAGCCGCTAATCAAGATGGTACAAGGGGAACAATTTTGTGAGGAGGATGACGGAAGATCCAAATGCTCATCTAGAGACATTTTGGATATATGTGACACCATCAAGAAAAACGAGGCACCATAGGACACTATCCGAATGAGCATGTTCGGATTCTCTCACAAGAACTAGAGAAGTATCGTTCAAGAGTTTGGACCATACAGGATCATCACCGGGAGAAACTTTGCAAAAGTTTTTCAAATACTTTTGCCGACTAAAGCTCAAGATCATTACGTAGATCTCCCATTTCTCCCAACTAGAGATGAATCATTATTCGAGCGTGGGAGTGATTTAGAGGCTTGTTGAGGAAATGCCTCAACATGGATTTTCCGTGAACAACATATTACTCATTCTATAGTGGACTCGACACACACACCAAAAGCATAGTGGATGCGTCGGTAGGGGTGTCTGTTAAACCGAATAGTAGAGGATGCCATAATTTTTACAAGAGATGGTCGCCAATAGCTATCAATGGTCTATGGAGAGAACACACAGTGAGAAAAGCAATCACTTTGTGAGGTTTACTCAAATATGATGACCTCTTGAAAAATTCACGCTCAAGAGCCGCCAAAGGAGAGGAAAGCTGAGGGATAGCTCGAGTCACTCTCGCAGAGCTGCACTTGATTGGACGGAGGATGTTAACTTCATAAATCGTAGGAACCGTCGAGGGAATCCAAAGATATCATCCTAACAATAGAAACCATCCCAACTTCTCATATACCAACCCCAATAATTTCCAAAGAACTCCACCAAAGGCCATAGTACGTAATGGAATTATTCGAGGTGAAGAAACAATCATCGGAAGAGATGATGCAGCGGCTGGTTGTGATTAACCAACAATTAGCAACTCGCCAGTAACTCATTCATGTTGATACTTTGGTCAAGATTACACATTTGGAATCCAATGTTACACTATGGAAAACATATGAGGACGATGGAGAATCGGATCGGTCGGATAGCTGCACAAGAGAACGGCAACATAAGTCGGGCCATTTCTAGCAAAGGCGAAGGTAACCCGAAAAATCGATGCTATGCCATCCAAATTGAGAAGGAACAAACTATCGTAACCACCCTAAAAAGATTAAGAGGATATGGAAGAGGCATCGGACGTAAGAAAAGAAAAAGGTCGATTGAACATAGAGTAGCTAGCGACCGACCCAGCGACCGCCAGGCCGATTGCTAGGAAGAGTACGAAGCTCCAGCAAGGGCTCATGACCACCCTAGCGGCAGCGAGGCCGCGAGTCGAACCAGTAAAAAGCTTCCGACATTCACTCCTCACTTTCCTTTCCCAAGTCGGCAGCTAAGCGAAATATGACGAAAGGTCGAATTTATCTCATGGAGATGTTTCAAAGGTGCACATCAACATACCATTCTTGATGCACTTAGAGACATGTAGGGGTATGTAAAGTTTTGAAGGATCGATGAGCCAAGAGAAGTAGGGAAAATTTGAGACCATCAATTTGTCTCAAGAATGCGGTGTTGTCTTTGTAAGAAGTTGCCACTAAGCGTAAAGATTGAGTGACTTCACGATTTCTTGTGTCATTGGATGGTAGACTTTCTCCCGAGTTTTATGTGATTTAGGCGTGCATCAACCCGATGCCGTTGTCTATTTAACATATTGGAGATTGGAGAGATCGCCCACTACTTTTGCTCTCCGGATGGAAGACACATCGATTACCTATCCAAAGGGGATAGTGGAAGGCGTGCTCGTCAAGGTCGAAATTTTATCTTTCCAAAGAGACTTTGTGGTCCTTGATATGCGGAAGATGGAAAACACTCTCATCACAGGAGACTGTTCTTAGCCACAAAGTGAGCACTAATTGATGTGTGGGATGGTGATCTCACATTCCGTGTGAACAAAGAGGAACTCAAAATTTCGATTTATGATGCCATCAAGAGGTATGATAATTCAGATTATGAGGATTGCTATTCGATCACACATCCATCATTAGCCCGATCTCGAACTTGATGGCTGACCGGTTGCAGAGATTCTACCCGAAAAAGTTAGATTTGGTATGGAACCTAAATGTTATGTTCATGTTTGGGGAGCTACTTACACACTCGGTGGTGATGCTCGCGATGAGCGCTAAATATAATGGCAAGAAGATGGTAAAGAGGTCACCACAAAACGGCATGATTGATCAAGAGATTAGCTGACGAAAAATTGAACCTTTCCGAGAGGTAACCCGATGTGTTTACGTGTTTAGTTTTTTTCTTTTGTTTTAGCTTGTTTGGTTTTTAGTATGAATCATGTGATTCTTGGTATTGTTTTGCATGTTGTCTTTTTAGTTTATCACATTTATGCCGTTAGTTCAATTATTATTTATCGCTTCGGACTTACTTGGTTCGTTTCAATGTTTTGCAGAAAATCGGCATTAAATAGGATGAAATCTATCTACCAAGGATCGGTATAATGAAGAGCATCGCGATAGGAGTTCATAAGCGAGCGATCCTATTTCGAGTTCGGACGAAGGAGAGCAAGAATTGTTGATCGCGCGACCCGTCGCATGGCGAGCATCGCGCCGCTCGCACGCCGCAGCGCGCCGCGCGCCCGCGCCAGCGCTCCACGCGCGCGCTACGCGGCTCCTCCGCGCGTTCCAATTCCCGCGCTCGACGCCGCTCGCCAGCGCCTCCGCCGCAGCGCCTCGCGCCCGCCGCAGCGCCGCCCGGCTCACCCGCGATCGAGCGCCCGGCTCCTCCAGCCGCGTCCCATTTCAGCTGGTCGCTCGCTTCGCTCACCTCGCTCGCCCGTCGCTTCGCCCCGCCCCCAGCGCTGCGCCTCGCCCTCTCAGCGTTCTTTTCGACCGGCTCGGTTGCCTTCCTATATATAGCCTATTTTAGGTTATTTTCGAGAGGGACTTTACGATTTTTCTTTTTCATTCGCCATTGCGCGGAGTCTGTTCTTACTTGTTCCAATTCGAACATTAGTTCACATTGGTACTCTTTGTTTATGAATTCTAGCAACGCTCGAATTTTATTTACGGATTCTTGCAATACATTGTGTAATTTTGGATTTGATTGAAAGTAATTGATCGCTTTTGTTCCAATTGTTCTGATCATTCGCTTACATGTTGATTCGCTCGCTTTCGATTATTCCTGCCTTGATTAGGTTCTTGATTAGTTCTTGTTTCGGTTTAATAATCGAATTCTATGCAAGTGGTGTTGAACTTTAAATTCATGTTTAATCGTTCTTTGTCAATTTCATTGATCCTTGTTAAGATCTAATTTAATTGTTTTGATTTATTTCCTCCTGTTTGGTAGTTAATCATCTAGGGTTTGATAGCCTCTAGTTTAGATCTTTTGTTTTCGTAATTTAGCTCGGGATTGACAACCCGGCTTAGGTTTTTGTTTAATTCTTGTGTTTGATTCCTCGTGTTTCAAACCCATATTGATAGAGTGTTTAGGATTTATCGTTTTCTGAGCAACACGAACATTAGGCCCGATAAGTTTTCCTTGAGAGACACTAGGTTAGCTTTCCTACTATAACACCTCGCATCGATTGCGAGTCAATTGAGAGTATACTTTGGTTGAACAAATTTTGCGCCGCTTCGGGAAAACTTTAGCGTATTGTTTGTGTTGATTGTTTTCCGTGTTTCTTTCGCTTTTATTTTGTTATTCTCCGCTTCGTGTGATCTTTTCTTGTTTGAGTGTTTTGTATGTAGGTCGCCGCAGCTAAATAGACCGCTTGCTACCCGTGGACCACATTCAAGAACTAAAGATCGCTTCGAAGGCGGAGTTTGGTACCACTAGTGGTGAGCAGATCGAGCGCTTTATCACGATCAACCACTTGTTGAAGATACTCCCGCTGAGAGATGGGTGAGAATGCACGTGCTCTGCGTGATTTTTATAGGCGTGATTGGCACGCCCCAATTGTTCTTGACCGCGGAGATTACGAGTTGAAACCGAACCATTTCTCACTCATGCCTACTTTCCATGGGCTTGCTAGTGAGGATGCTTTGGCTTTATAAGAGAGTTTGTGGTTTTGCATCCTTCCCGTGGGAGGACTAAATGAAGATCACCAAAGATGCGGTGTTCCACACCCGAAGATAGAGCAAAGTCTTTGTTTCGCTCTCCTGCCAACTCTCTGCGAAGCTGGCGTGGTCGACAAGTTCATGACAGTACTACCAACAAGAAGAGTCAGAGTTCGGTCACGATCATGACTTTCAATCGACAACCCTTCCATGAAGCTTGGGAACGCGTTCGGGACTTGTTGCAAAAGTGTCCTCATCATGCCTTGCCGAAGAGATTCTTTATCAATTCTTCTATGATGGATCGACACGAGTTTTCAAGAACATGGTGGACAATCTGCGTGGAGACATGGGTCTAGAACGGCATTGATATCGCTGAAATTTTGAAGCCATGGCTGCTACTCACGTCCAGGTCGAGGGTGAGAACCAAGCACATCGCGTCACCCCTTCCTTCGACATGAATAAGCAAGTGGTTGAGCTTATGAGGTGCAAGAACTCGAGTTAAAGCCCACCACCTCCACACAAGGAATTAAGGGAACCCGGAATCGCAATGAACTTGGGCACAATGTTGATACTTGCCCTAGGATGGGAGATCATAACTCGGAAGTCAAGCATATGCTATGCAAGGATTTCAACCTAAACAGCGTTGAACCTAATCAAGAACAATTCAACTGGGATGGAGAACCAACATCAAGGGCGTAATCGAACCGTAATCGTCATATCAAAACCTCCACAAAGAACGATTCGGAAAAGACATTATTCCAGCAGTTCCCAGGACGGCGATGTCGGCACGCCCGCCGCCTCGAGGATGGCTTTTGAGGATATGATCACCCAAAGGATGGATGCTCGCCCAAAGATTGGATGCTCAAGACTCCACAAACAAGCATTTAGAGAGCAAATGGACGACTTGCTGCGAATGAGCTCTGCGAAGAAGGGAAGCTCGAGCCCGCCTCATCAGCTCATGCGATCACGTTCAAGGAGTGATCGAATTTTTCCAAATAAAGTGGAGAGTCATCAAGCAAGCATCCGCAATCACCGGAGGTTCAAATAAGAAAGCGACGGGTTCGGGCGCATAAGTCAACAAACCCTTATACCCTCCGATACCCTTCCTACACGGGTTGAAGAAGCGAGCGGATCGGCAATTCAACTGAGATCTATGAGCTCCTGTCGGTGAATGTAAATTTGCCTCTTCGACATCATCAAAATGTGCGACCTCGTCAAGTTCTTCAAAGAGCTAGCTCAAGAAGAGAAGATTTGGAGAAATGAAAAGGTGATGCTCGAGCGACTAATTCCATCCCTCGACCAATCGCCTCCCAAACTCGGATCCGGTAGTTTTGTTATTAAGATTGCTTGGGTAACGGAAAGAAATTTCGCATGCTAGATTTGATTGGTTAATCTTATGCCTATTCTATGTTCAAGCGATTAGATTAGTGAACTTAAACCCACTAGAATATGTCTACAATTGCGATAGGTCCGTGAGATACCCTAAGGGTATTGTCGAGGATGTATTAGTTAAGATGGGTGGGTTGATTGTTCCGTCGATTTTGTCGTGTTGGATATGGGGATGTTAGTGAAGATGGGTAGAACACTCACTTTTGTTGGGATGCTATTCATGGCCACAACGCAGCTCATTGATGTTAAGAATGGCACATTGAAAATGAGTATCTTGGTGAATCTGTCCTTCTCTACACATGATAGTGTGATATCTCCTCTTAAATGCATTGATTATCACGTTCCATAGATCTGTGATCCCTTGGTCGAGAATGTTTTATCGCAGGTATGAATGCAAATTTCTATAAGGGAAAGTAAACAGATCGGATCGAAAAGTTAACAAGGACTTAAAGTCGGAATGAAGGTCTTACTTCTTCGCTCGTTGAAGCCTATCCCAGAAGCTCAAGTCCGGGTGGAGTGGTCCTTACATCTGGACAGTGTTTCTACGGCAGATATCATGCACCCAACTCCAACAAATCATTCACGTGAACGGTCAATGAGTCAAACCGCATTTGAGCGTGAGGATCGAAAGAAGTGGAGAGCATTTTGCTCGCGGTCCCCGATTCTTGACCGGGTTATGTCGGGCTCACGACGTTAAATTGAGTACTACGTGAGTTTACCCACGGATTTTCGATGTTTTCGCTTTCTTTTCTTTTATTTGTCGTTTGATTATACCGATCTTTCTCATACGTCGCTTTTATAATCTGATGCGTTAAAAGATGTACATGGGCCATTCAAAGTTGGCGTGAAGTTGTCCGCGTTAAATATCAGCAATCAGGCGCTCAAAATGAACCGCTCAAAATTGGGTCGATAGCTTTTCTCTCCGTCAATATGAACCGCTCAAAATTTGGCGGTACTTTTGCATCCGGCTCAATGTGAGCTGCGTCAAATTAAGTGTTTCTTACAAGCTCATACCAAGCGGCCAACCACCGAGAAGAGGTTTCCCCTCAAGCGCTCAAACACAACCGCGATCAACAATATAAAAATAAAAATAAAAAAAATGAAAATAGGTGAACCGGCTCGATGAACTGGTCTTAAATGAGGCTTGCCTATTTTCGCTCACTTCGATTTCGAATTGGACGCGATCCACCTTTCTCCCGCGTCAAGCCGACTGGTTCTCGCCGTCCTCGCGGCGCTCAACCCTGCGCGCCCTCCCACCCTCCACCGGCGTTCACCGGGCTGTTCGATGCGCCCGTTCTCCTTCCGCCCGCCTCCACGCGCTGCGCCTCTCTCCGACCCCGCCGCTCGCTTTTCACGCACCCGCTGCTCAACTCGAGCTCCGCTTGCCGGGCGCACTCTCACTCCCACCGGCCGGCGCTCGGCGCGCCTCGTCCGAGCCCCGCCTGCGCCCGCCTTCCAGCGCCCGCTCGGCGCTTCAGCGCGCCGCCACGACCATCCGTCTCTTCGAGGCGCCATTCCGCGCCGCTCACTCGCCCCTTTGCGCCCTCTCGAGCGCCCCAGCGCGCTAGCGCCACTCCTCGAACAGCGAGCCGCGCTCGCCGCCAGCCCGACCCTCACCGCACCGCCTGCTCACCTAGCTCAGCTCCTTCGGCATTTCAGCATGGTTCGCAAAACCCTCGCTCTTGCGAACGAGCAAGCGCGAAGGTGCTTCGGATCGGGTGAACAACCCAAGATCTACTGAGCAACATATGCCCCATTCGCGATTTTTCGCCCCAGAAGGTATCTTTTACTCCGTTATTCGCTCGAAAGATATCACCACCCACGCTCATTTGATTGGAATATTTTAGCTTCATTGGGTGTTGATGGATCTTAAAGATATTTGAAATTGTGTCTCGCTTAGTTTGGCAACTAGGGAACCAAGATGGTTTTAAGCCTTTGCTTAGGGAATTTTGTGTGTCACTCGAGACCTAAGATTTAAGTCTGCGTTTGTCGGTTGGGGAGAATAGATTTGCCGTTACACCTAAGGTTCGCGTGAGGTTTTGGTTTTCATAGTAGTGGTTTTTCGATGTACAAATTTCCTTGGTAGACATGGAAAATTTTAACGGTTTGACAATTGTCATCGCAGCACTATCTAGTGCCTTTATTCAGACCCGCTTGTTATCGCTCATAAGTTCCTAGCATACAACCTAACAGGAAAGAGCAAGCATAAAGTGAGTGCTATAGAGCTTTTCTTCTTGTGGTGTCTGTGAATAATAAGAAGATCGCACCGTTTTATGGCGGCGATTTGAGTATATGAGGCGGAACCGTAAGGCCAAACTCTCCTCGAGCCAATACCCTTTATACTTGCCAAATACTTTGTGGGAGTGACTAGAGATGATATACCTTTTTGCTCCTTATTGAGCATCTCCCATCACTTTCGTGATTTCCGTGATTGCTTCGACCGGAACATTGCTTCCTATGAAGCACGGCGTCGCTCAAGAGTATATCACATTCAAGCGAACCGACCATCCGGGTCTAATGTCGGACAACTACCCAATGGATGAAGATTCCCCGATGATCGTGCCACCGAAGCAAGCGACCCAATGTCACACCCTCCTTGACCCCTACTCCCATCGCCACGCACGCTTTCGGTGTCTTAGGGCTCATTTGATTCCGTTGGCTTCAGCAGCCACTTCACGCGTTGGGGACTTTAGCTCCTCCGAATCGAACTTTGAGAGGTATCGGCGAGATGGGTCGCAATTCATAGTTCACATCTTCACCCGTGGTTTCGAGAGTTCCGTCGAGTATATCGTGTCTTGCGCTCAAAATCGCCACCAACGCCTTCACCAATCTTCACAGCAGACGCTTGGGATTTCCCAAGATGTTTACCGCTGACACCCATGAGCAGATTTGGCGACCTTCAAGCCGATGGGACCTGTCCCTATCCCACATACCTCTCCCCCGCCGTCGGACCAACGGTGAAGCTTCACCGTTAGAGAGTATGATATATTTCCTTATTTATTTTTGCTCTCGTCCTTTTTGGTGGTTCGTTGTTTTCCTTTGTGGTTTGTTTGTTTTCCTTGTCTTTTCGGTGCTTGCGCAGACTATCCTCGAACTCGATGTCGCCCGACCTCCTTCTCTCACTGCTATCGTGGAAGTCTCGTCCTTTGCCTTATTTGTTGTTCATGTTTAGAGCTCGGGGTGCTCATCTATGTGGGGAGTTGTTGATGATATGTTGTATATGTTGTGCTCGGATATGTGCATGATCTGACCCTGGATCTATGCTTACTTTGGTTTCTGTGCTCAGTTTTTGTCATACTGAATAAGTTAGATTGTGATTTGTGCAATCAACTCGTGGTATTGGTCGAACCTGATGTGTTCCGCTATCTTGTTGTTACGCTTTTGAAGAGCAATGTGAATTGACGGGTTGTGAGAATTGATCTTAAATCAAGGGTTATTGATGTGATTTGTCCGACTAATGTTGGAGTGTTAACAATGTGGTTACCTATATACTTGTTTCTTTATAAAAAAAAAACTCTATTTTTATGTGAGATTGTTGAAATGGAGGATGGGATTATGCCCTCTTTCGTAATGAGAAATGGGCATGGAAACCACGATAGAGACTCGAGTTCATCGAGAATTCACATTTCACCATTGTTCCAAAATCTAAGACTTTCCATGTTTATTGTTGAGATTATATAAATGGAGGATGGAATTATGCCCTCTTTCTGTAATTGAGAAATGGGCATGGGAAACCACGATAGGAGATTCGAGTTTATCGAGACTTCACCTTCAACATTGTTCCAAAATCATAATATTTTCTTTGTGTTCTCAAAAGAAACTTGTTGCTAAAGGTAACCATTTTAGTTAATTCACCCACGGAGAGTGGTCGAGCAAAATGATCCTATTGTTTATTTGACTTTCTCACAATCTTAGATTTGTTTCGCATTAACTTGATTACGATATTCATCATGTTGGGGAATTTCAAATAGAGGTTTGATTGATTGATTAAGAGTTAAAGTTCATGAGTTATTTTTCTACTCTTGTTATTATAGACTTTGCTTGAGGACAAGCAAATGGATAAGTGTGGGGAGTTGTTTGGTATGAATCATGCTGATTCTTGGTATTGTTTTGCATGTTGTCTTCTTTAGTTTATCACATTTATGCCGTTAGTTCAATTATTATTTATCGTTACGGACTTACTTGGTTCGTTTCAATGTTTTGCAGAAAATCGGCATTAAATAGGATGAAATCTATCTACCAAGGATCAGGTATAATGAAGAGCATCGCGATAGGGTTCATAAGCGGATCATATTTCGGAGTTCGGACGAAGGAGAAGCAACGAGTTGAAGTCGCGCCGCGACCCGCATGGCCAAGCATCCCGCGCCGCCGCACGCCCGCCGCCGCGCCAGCGTGCCGCGCCCTCCGTCCCGCACAGACGCCGGCTCACTCGGCGCGTTCCCATTCGTGCTCGGGTGAGCGCCGCTGCGCACTCCGCCAGCGCCTCGCCCGCGCCGCCCGCGCGCCGCCCGCGCCTCGCGCCGCCCCGCGATCGACGCCGGCTCACTCCGCGCGTTCCCAATTTCAGCGCGCTCGGTGGCCTCGCTGCTCCTCTGCCTCGCTCGCCCGCGCGCCCGCCACCCAGCGCCGCCTCGCCCTCCCAGCGCGTTCTTTTCAAGGCCAGCTTTCCTATATATAGCCTATTTTAGGTTATTTTCGAGAGGGACTTTACGTTTTTCTGTTTTCATTCGCCATTGCGCTGGAGCTGTTCTTGACTTGTTCAAATTCGAACATTAGTTCACATTGGTACTCTTTGTTTATGAATTCTAGCAACGCGCGAATTTTATTTACGGATTCTCAATACATTGTGTAATTTTGGATTTGATTGAAAGTAATTGATCGCTTTTGTTCCAATTGTTCTTGATCATTCGCTTACATGTTGATTCGCTCTTTCGATTATTCCCTGCTCTGATTAGTTCTTGATTAGTTCTTGTTTCGGGTTTAATAATCAATTCTATGCAAGTGGTGTTGAACTTTAAATTCATGTTTAATCGTTTTTGTTGAATTTCATTGATCCTTGTTTAAGATCTAATTTAATTGTTTTGATTTATTTCTGCTCCGTGTTTGTAGTTAATCATCTAGGTTTGTGACTCTAGTTTAGATCTTTTGTTTTATAATTTAGCTCGGATTGACAACCCCGCTTAGGTTCTTTTTTAATTCTCGTGTTTGATTCCTCGTATGTTTCAAACCCATATGGTATTAGAGTGTTTAGATTTAATCGCTTTCTGAGCAACACGAACATTAGGCCTGTAAGTTTTCCTGAGAGCACTGGTTAGCTTTCCTACTATAACACCTGCGATTGCGAGTCAATTGAGTATACTTTTGGTTGAACACCGTGCAAATTTTAAATTAGCTTACTATCGGTTGGGAGACTAGATGGCTATTACACCAAAGGTTATGCACGATGTTTTGGTTTTCATGTTAGTGGTTTTTCCGATGTACCAAACGATTTTCCTCTTCAAACATGGAGAATTTTAACGGTTTTGATAATTGGTCATCTGACTTCTAGTGCCTTTATTAGGACCCCTTGGTTATAGCCCATAAATTCCTTGCATATAACCTAACAGGAAAGAGCGAGCAAATAAAGTGAGTGCTCGAAGTTTTCTTCTTGTGGTATCTGTGAATAACAAGAAGATCATCGACCGTTCTTGTGGCGTTTTGATTATATGTGGTGACACCGTAAGCAAAACTCTCCTCGAGCCAATACCCTTGATTCTAGCCAAGTTCTTTGTGGGATTAAGTGGAAGACTATCCAAGTTCGCCAGGTGTCATTGCAATCTTCCCATCACGCTCGGTGATTTTCGGTGATGCATCGATCGCTGCTTTCCTTATGAGGCACGGGTGTCCAAGAGTATATTATAATTAAGCGAAACCGTCCGTTCGGGTCTCATGCCGATCGGCTACCCGATGGATGAAGATATCCCCAAGGATCGTGCCACCAAAGAAGGAGAGCGGGACCACAAGACACACCCTCTTGGCTTACCCCTACTCCCATCGCACCCGCGGCGCCTTCATCTTAGGGCTCATTTTGATTCCGGTGGCGTTCGCAGGCCATTTCACCGTAGTTTTGGGAATTTAGCACCTCATGGAATCGAACATTGAGGAGTATAGGCGAGATGGGTCGACAATTCAGATTTCAATCAATCAACGACCTGTGGTTTTGGAGAGTTCCGTGATGAGATATATTAGCTCTGACACCCAATCTGCGCTCAAAGACTTCACAATCTTCCTAGCGGCTTTTGGGATTTCCGCAAGATGTTTACCGACGATTAGACACACAAGAGCAAGATCTGGTCGACCTTCAAGCCCAATGGGACGCCGAGACCAGGTCAAATTTTAAATCGACTCTGTCGGTTGGGGAGCTAGATATGCTATTACACCAAAGGTTATGCGATGTTTTGGTTTTCATGTTAGTGGTTTTTCGATGTACCAAAGGATTTTCCTCTTCAAACATGGAGAATTTTACCGGTTTTGATAATTTGTCATGCAGCACTTCTAGTGTTTATTAAGGACCCCTTGGTTATAGCCCTAAATTTCTTGTATACAACCTAACGGAAAGAGCAAGCAAATAAAGTGAGTGCTCGGAAGTTTTCTTCTGTGGTGTCTGAATAACAAGAAGATCTATGCAAGACTCGTTCTTGTGGCGGCGTTTTGATTATACGAGGCGACATCATAAAGCAAAACTCTCTGAGCCGATACCTTTGATTCTAGCCAAGTTCTTTGTGGGATTAACGGAGAAGCCAGTTCGGGCTCCGGTGTCTTGCGAATCTTCCCATCACGCTTAGTGATTTTCGGGTGATCCGATCCCCTACATTGTTTCCTTAGAAGCGCGTGTGTCCAAGAGTATATTATGATTAAGCGTAGCCTGTCTGGTCTCATGTCGATGGCTACCCGATGGATGAAGATATCCTCGAGGATCGAGCCAGAAGGAGGGACACAGACACACCCTCCGGCTTACCCCTCCCATCACCCCACGGCGACGCCTGGGATCTTAGGGCCTTGGATCTTAGGGCTCATTTTGATTCCGTTGGCGGCACACTTCACAAAGACTTTGGGGACTTTAGCTCCTCCGGAATCGAACTTTGAGGAGTATAAGCGGATGGGTTAGCAATTCACATATTTCAATCAATCAACAACCCAAGGTTTTGGAGAGTTCCGTGATGAGGTATATCGTCTTTACACCCAATCTCAGCATTCAACGAATTCACCAATCTTTCTAGCGCTTTTAAGGATTTCCATCAAGATGTTTACCGATTAGACACACAAGAGCGACTCGTGACCTTCAGCCAATAGGATGCTCGGTCCCTATCCCACACCGCCTATCCACCGCCATCCACCAGGACCAGCGGTGATGCTTCAAATATATATTCTTTTATTTTTATTTTATTTTTTATTTTTATTTTTTCTCTCGTCCTTATTTCGTGGTTATTTCATTTCCTATTGTGGTGTGTTTTTCCTGGCTTTTCTTGTGTGCGCAGCCTATTCTTGACTCGATCTCGAACACCCCTCGCCATCTATTATCGTAAGTCTCATCCTCTATTGGCCTTATTTTGTTGTTAATGTCTAGAGCTCGGGACGCTCAATTTATGTGGGGGAGGTTGTTGATTATATGTCGTGCTCGCTTATGTGCATGATTGGCAATATGGATCTATGTTTATTTTGACATCTTGACTCAAGTTTTATCTTTGCGAATAAGTTAGATTGTGATTTTTACCGAACTCGTGGTATTGGTCAACCTTGATGTATTCTCGCTTATTTTGATGTTATGTTATTGAAGTGCAATGTGAATTGCGAGATTTTATGAATTAATCTTAAATCGTGGGTTATTGATGTGATTTGTTCGACTAATGCTGGGGTAGTGTTAAGTGGTTACCTATATACTTGTTTCATTAAAAAAAGGTGTGAAGAGAAAAGAAGATGAAAACCCAATAAATTGTTGAGATTGTATAAATGGAGGATGAGATTTTGCCCTCTTTCGTAAATTGAGAAATGGGCATGGAAAACCACGATAGAGACTCGAGTTCATCGAGAATTCATCTTTCAACATTGTTCCAAAATCATAATACTTTCTATGTTATCAAAGAAACTTGTTGCTAAAGGTAACCATTTTAGTTAATTCACCCTAGCGGAGAGTTGGGTCCGAGCAAAAATAATGTACTTTCGATTATTGCATTTAGTTTTGTAATTTTGTTGAATTCCTTTGTATCATTTACGAGTTGTGTTGAGATTATTGTTAGTTTCAATTTCATTGTTGATTCGGATATTTTATAATTGTGTTGACGTCATTCTAAATTGATTTGTACTTGCTTATTGATTATGGTTGTTAATTACACTTTTGATATCGATGTTAGTTACATGTTGAATCGTCTTCGCCTAATTTCATTGCTTCGTGTTTGGTGATCTAATTTAGTTTGTTTATTTTTAGCTTCTGCTTTCGTGCTTTCAGATTTAAATTCACGATATAATCAAAACCCATGTTGGTATTAGAGTGTTAGATTTACCGCTTCGTGTTTAACACGAACAATAGCCCTATTACAACACATCATTCGATTATGAGTCAATTAAGAGTACACTTTGATTGAAACAACCTTAATTATGTTTAAGGTGACCACGAAAGCAATTAGAATCGATTGGATATCGAAAACTAGAAATCAAAACTAGTGACTAGTCCAACCGGATTAGGTTTCCTAAATAGCCGAATATAGAATGAAAGATCTAGAATGAATCTCAACAAAAGGAGTGATTTCTAGAATCTTCTCACGAAACATGAGAAGCCAGGAATTAGAATTTTCGCATACTTGTCGGTCGGCTCAAAAGTAAGATTCACGAGCGGATCAACTTCCCTATGCTAATCATTGAAATTAATGAGAACAATCAAAATCATGAAGGAATTTATTATTATAAATTTAGAATTAGTAAGAATCAATTTACGACGAAATTCGAAGAACTTAACCAAGCGGAATATATACAAAAATCCTAAACCGATCCGAGCGAATCGAGACTCAAACAGGGTCTAAATAAATAATAAATTATTTATAAGACTCACATTAATTATGATATCTCAAGAATTCGATGGAAATTTGGTGAGCATAATTTAATCGTTGACTGCTTTTTCGCGATAATTAGATGACTTACCGGATGCAATCCGAACTTCATGAAATTATTATAAACTATGAAATAAGTCTTTTAAGTCCATTTAAGAAAATAAAACCTTAACGCTTCGAGAAATCAATCGAAAGCGGATAAAACTTAAAGAACGATATTAACATGCCAAATCGTAATTTGACTAGTCTTTCTCCCAACTACCACCAAGGGCACCCATACGAGCCAAGCCATTTGCTGCCAAATTACGTGAATCAAGCCATTCTCTCTCTCTTGAACAAAGTTCTCTATTTGTTTTCAAATTTCTTCACCGCTCTCGAGCTTTAATCCTCCATTCCAACCTCCAAAACAAATTCTAATACCATAAAAGGTAGATTCATCATTCTATTCATTTGTAATGGAATAGAATTTTTTAGATTTTTTGAATTCTTTCATGAAGAACCCTAATTTTTGTTCATTTTCTTCACGACTTTTGAGCCATCAAATACTCTCAAGCCATGAATGAAATATGCTTAGAAATATATTCTAAGGTTGTGTTTAAAGTTTGGGAATATTTGGAGCATATTTGATATTTTTATTTTGTTATAATTTTATTACGTAAGATAAAGCATGCATTTGTGAATGTTATTTCAAATTGTTGCTTGTTGATGTGTTAGAGCATGTAGAATAATATGAGAATTTTGAAATTTTCTTGTATTTATTTTAAAAGGGCAAACATCTATGGTATTTAAGCCATTATTTTGATTTTATTTGTTGAAAATAGTTGAGATAGTGTTTAATATATGATATGAACATCATATATTAATCTTGAAATTATTGAAACATTCTTATTTTCTTCAAAATACCAAATATATATATAATTTTTAAGGTTTATTTTGATTTTATTTGTTGGAAAATAGTTGAGGTATAGTGTTTAATATATGATATGAACATCATATATTAATCTTGAAATTATTGAGACACTACCCTATTTTTCCAAGAAGGCGAAAACTATATGCATATATTTAAGATTTAGTTGATTTTTATTTGTTGAAAATAATATGATATATGATGTTTTGAAATAATATAAATCTATTATGCTTTGTTGAGAATTAATTAAACACATATACAATATATGTGTAAGGACAAAAAAATTCCAAGCATTTAGTTCTTATTATAAATATTTAGTTGATGTTTAAAGTTAAAATTCCATGTTTATTTCATATTATAAACATTTTGTGAAGTTAATAGAATTTATTGAGTATATATATTTATATTATGTCATTACCGAAAATATATATATATATTAATGAGCATGTGTTTTAATTTTAATGTATGATATGAAATGATATTTCATGTTTAGTATATGATATAAGCATGATATGATTTTTGTGAATTTATTGAACACCAATGTTCAATAAATCCAAATTGCAAAATTTAGTGCTTTAAACTCATGGTTTAAAATTTTATTTGATGGTATTGAGTTCATAATTAAATTCTATAGTATGATAGGAGCATAACATGATTTCATTGGAATTTATCGATATTTATGCTAATTATTGCTAATGTAATACCGAATTTCGGGCTTACAAATTTCGAAAATAAAGAAAAGACGATAAGAACTAGTATGAAAGTGAGCTCGTATTATCGATATTGAATAAATCGAAATTTCTCTTGAAAACTTGAACAAATAATTTTTTAAAATATGTTTTAAGTATATTTGGGATATTATTTACACTAAGGAAGAAAAAGATATTTTTCCTTATTTAAGGGTGATTTTTAAAAAATAGGTATAAAGGATTAAATTGTGATTTAATATGTGACCACTTGATTTTATGTGATGAGTTGTCATGTTTATCTTATAGTATATGATAAGATAAATATCTTGACATCATGCATGAATTTCAAAATCATAGCGATATGATAAGGTTTGAAATGACATTTTAAGATAAGATGTTATGATATTTTATAAAAGGATAAGATAAGGTTATGACTAAGATAAGATAATGTTTATCTCATAAAATGTGTGATAATGCGATAAGTATCATAGGAGATAATATTTGTTTCTAGAAGCTCATAGTTTTAAAAATTAGGTATGATTTTATGTGATTTTTCAAAATCACAAATTATGTGATAATTGTATTAAATAATTTATTTAACTATATAAATGATAAATATCATGATTTTAGATTAATCTTATCTCATAGGAATTATAAAATTTCAAAATTAATGAAATAGGAAAGAATAGGATTTTTATAAAATAAAATCCTAGAAACCTAATTTTGAAATTTTTGGAAAATAGCTTAGAAATGTTCCAAAATTTATTTTACGATATAATATCATTATATTTATGTAATTACTCATGAAAATAGTATTGGTTATGAAAAGAATAATAGTTTAATAATTTATCCTTAGTTTCAATTATTTGCCGATAACTTTACGTTAGTACATAGAATTGATCTTAATTAATTTTCCTATGATTTATTTTATCATCTAAGATTATTATTGTGTCATATAGTTATTAATTGAAGAAAATAAAATATTTGGCATATTATTATAGTAAGTGCAAAATATCGACTTATTAGTGTGAAATTGATATAAATATCATGCTTTAATTAATGAGGGTCATAATTATAAAGATAAGATAAGATTAGGTGTAATGTGAGATGGTTATCAAATTAAACAAGAACACAGGTTTTGTCTTCTAATGGCGAAATTTTGACTTAAAATAAGGTTGAAATATTTTAAAACTCTTTGAAACGACATCTTATCCTAATAAAACTTTGACTTTTCAAATATGATATTATTACATGATAATATTATAGTATATGATATAGAAAAATAAAATTCTATCCAGAAGGAAGAGAATGGCAACACACATATATACTATACAAAGTGATAATTTATTTATTCTATGATAGATATAAGATACATTAATTAAATAATAAAATAGCATAATAAACTATAGGATAAAACAAAATATTTTTTCTTATATAAAGAAGTGGCGAAAATATCAAAGAATAAGGAACGAGTTGTAAATTTTGATTTTACAACTAGATATGTTATAATTTCGAAGATAAGATATGATGAATAATTAAAGTATAGGATAAGATCAAAATGACTCATGTACAACTCATAAGGTTCAATTTTAATGAGATAAAAGGAGTTGTAATTTTTGACTTTATATTAAGATATTTTATAAAGTAATGATTAAAATCACTTTATAAACTCTATAAATAGGAGACCCCCTTATATCACCATATAACCGAAAATAGGAGAAAATTAGAGAGAAAATAGAGAGAAAAAATAGAGTATTCCCAAGAGTTCTCTTCGATCATAGTTCAAAAGCGTCGTGACGCCGATCAAAATCAAATAGAAGGTTAGAAACTCTAAACTTCTTATTATTTTATGCAAAAATATTATAAAATCATATATGATGTGTTTTGTTACATGCTTTCGAAAATTATGTGAAATATGTGAAAATTTTGTTATGTGTCGAGTTATGAATTAAATATGTTCATACGACGCTTATAAAGCGATATTATGATTTTAATACAAAGTAAAGCATGTATTAAAATATGATGATATGACCGAAAATAAAGCATGGGTTATATGTTAGAATACATGAATTTTAATTGTTGTTTGAACCTAAAATAATAATAGTTGTTCATGTTCAAAATTCTATGATTTTATGTGGAATTCTTTGGAAAATATGAAATATTATGAGATGGAAATTTCAAATATACTAAAGCATGAAATATTTATGTATGAGTTGTATACGAGGATAATAACATATTATGTGAATAATTAAGATTTTCAAAAATATATATATATATATGGAATTTTAAAATCGTAATAATAAAGAATATGAGCGCTCGTGATACGTGATATGTGAATCATACGATATGATAAGTGAAAGGTTGAGACATAGAGAAATATGTCGTGAATACGAAATTTGAATATACGTGACGATAAGTAAAGTCAAGAGCGTCGACATTAGATAGGTTAAGATTCAAGCGTCGTCGAACGATTTAAACTAAGGAATGAATGGAAGGATAGTAACGCTGGTTCGGATCGATGAATCTAACACAGATGATGATATGCTAAAATCTCGCTTTCCGTGATAAGGTTGACTCGAGAGGAGACGAAAGTAAAACCTAGTGACCCAAGAACTTTAAGTTCTCGAGGTGGGCTTTCTTCAAAACCTTTACGAGCTTTTGAAAAATGTTTTATCGTTATTTGTCGCACCCCCGACTACCCGGACCTGGAGGCGACTAATACTAGGAGTAGTATTTTAGGGTTACATGGCTAAAATAGAGATGCATAATAGAAATAAACTAGCATGCTTGAACATAATATAAGATAATGTCATAACAGCTTAAAAGGTTTAGCCATCGGACCCCAAAATCATGGCCATGGTCCATGGACCTCAATAGTTCATATCCATAAAGCGTAAATAAATGAGTTCGAGTGTAGCTGAAGTGTGTGAATACATATATGATGATATGCATTCAGGTGAAAACCACAAATTTAATAAACGGTCGAGGCACTGACTCACTCCACACATCACCATCGAGCTCAACCTACATTTAAAACAAACATGCGGGACAAGAAATTGCACTCGGTGGACTCATGCCGAAAACATTTGATAATATTTGAATTACGCTGCAATATCGAGTAAGTCAGGGTTTTAGTTAAAATGCCTGGCTTACCAAATCATTTCAAGAAACATAGCTCGGCGAGCATTTTCTGTGTGTATGGTCCGTATCTCATAGTAACAATTCATATCAATTAAAATTAAACATCGAGAGGAGGCCTCCCTCTGACGCCGTGATCGGCCGTAATCCCGTCTGACACGATCCTCTCACAAGCATATGTTAACATAGCAATAGTTCCAACCTTCACGCCAATCCTAGCTGGCATTTATCATCCGCACAGACCCGACATTTAAAAGGTCTGCGCGACCCAAATGACATAACCGTCATAATAAAGTTCCAACCATCGCCACAACCCTACCCGCAAATGATAGGATCCATACACAAAATGTAATATTTTGGGGTAATATGGTAAACATTTGTCATGTTGTAGAATAAGATCAGAATAAACTCATTTTTGAATAACAAGAAAGTCACATCATGTTTGAAAAGTAAGCCCACTGACTACGGTTTGTTGTAAATCGAGTCCTAGGTTCGCTTAAATCGCAAAATCCGTTGCGTTTGCTCACCTTTACTGACGAGGCTTTAGTCGTCGCTCAAGTCTCGAGACTTTCAAAAGCTAAGATAAACTTCGAAATCTCATATCGATGTAGACTAATTCTTAGTGAATTCATACGCTCCAACACGTATCTATTGAATTGTTCTGCTCGAGATACTTTCAACGATAAGCAGCGTTTTTCGATATATGGATTTCATTTGTGAAATCTTTTCTTACTAATGAGGTATCATACTCAATTAGTATATCTTACGCCGAATGATTCATCAATCGTAAACGCGCTTGACTTAAAAAGTCCAAGTCAACACCGGTCAACAAAGTCAACAATTTTGTCTTTCAAATAGTACACTATTTCGCTTTATAAATCGAATTTGATCGATTTGAAAACGAAGTCCTATTTCTCGATTTATCACGTAAATCAAGGACTTATAACTAATTTCGCATTTAATAACCCTTTTATAAATAAATGCGTTTTGATTTTAAAACGTTATAAAATAAGCTTGTCTCAAACATAGCAATCTATGTTTATAAAATTTTGTAAAATTCAATTATGTCCAGAATATTAATTAAACATATATTTTATTAATAAACTAATTAAAAGGATTTAAAATCCTTATTAATTATCGAAATTCTCGATAATCAATTTAAAAATATCAAATGACTTTTGAAAATTTTCTAAATTAATATAGTGCATTATTATACACTATGGTCCGAATATGAATTCATAAAATCCATATGATATTTTTCTATTTATTAACATATATACACATATATATAGCTACGGTATTTTCATTAATTAGGAATAATTATCCAAAATTCCCAAAATTGATATACACATAGTATAATATCCCAACATCAATATACATCACAAATATAACCTATAGTTCATCATAACTATTTATTTAATGATATATAGCAATTTACTGTAATTACAAGATAATTACCACATAATTAGCAAACAATTTCTAAAAATTCCAAATAAATTCTAACATGATTAAACATTATACTATAACATTGTAACATCATAACATCAACCAAAACCATTTGAATCATCACCATATGGAGCTACAAGCTCTGCTTTTTGATTAAAGATGGTATTTGATTTTCAAAATTCCAACAATTATATACTATGTTTATACACTATAGTATAGTAATATAACATCATAATATTTATCAAAACTAATTAAATCATCAACTTCAAGAGCTCAAAGCTCACGGCTTATTTGATTTAAATTAGTATTTGATTTCCAAAAATTCAATAAATTCATACAATACATCAACAATATACTAAAGCATTAATACACCATTGCATGTTCAAAAATAAAATCATACACCAACCTATACACTTTCAAAGCTCACGGTATTTTCATTAAATCAAGCATATGGTTTTCAAAATTCTAAATAAATCATAGAACATATAATCAGGTTCTAAAGCATTAATATGTATTCATGCATGAAATAAAATTATTCACCAAGGTACATACATACCTCACGGTATTAATGAAAATTCAAGCTAGGGTTTTCCAAGGTACATACATATATACCTCACGTATTAATGAAAATTCAAGCTAGTGGTTTCAAATTATATAAATAGGCATTAACGATTTCTATGGTTCAAAACTGATTTTAATGCTTAATAATATCCATGTATATCATATTATATAGTTTAGATACCATATGATAATTTAATGGCATCATTTCGTGACCAAACCCTAATTTATAAGATTAGGGTTTTAAAATTAATTTCAAAATATCGAGTTTAATAACTCAAATATTGATTTTAATAATTATTAATACTGTAATTATATAAAATAATAATAGCAAAATTAATTATTATAATTTCGAGCATTAAACTCATTTTTCAAAACGCCTCAGAGCCGGCTCAAACGCCTCAAACGCTCAAAATCGACTCATCTCAAAATGGTCGCAGAAGTTCATACTTACTAAATAAATATATTCCATTTAATAAAGGAATTAAGATTGAAATTAATTCCAAGCTTCACGCTCGAAAATTTCATGAAATCGACGTTGATACGCTGTGACGCTGAAATAATCTGTATCATTTCATAATTTCGTTTAAGTAATTCACAATCCTAGTGAATTGTAAAAGGAATGCGTCAATATAGATATTGAACCGAAATCACAAAATTCGATGTCGTAAAATTAATATACGGAAAACCCTAATTACGGGTTTAGAATACCGTAATCGATGTTCGCTTCTTCGAATATTACATTCCACCGCTACGAAAAATTTCATCCCAAATTTGTATACCTCTAGAAAAATAAATCGAGGTATTTTCTCTACGCTTCTTCAAGCTCGCATGCTTCTTGTCGTGGTGTCTCACAGACTTGACTAAGCAATCGACTTGCTCGTGTTCGAACTTTGTGGTCAAGTATGGCTGCGGGTTCTTCCTTATAGCTCATGTCCGCTCGAGGATGACGCGCCTTGATGAATCACATGCTTTGGGTCGTGAACGATTTCATTTGCGAGCGTGAAAACATTATGGACATTCCCAGGTTTGGCAAGAGCCAACTTATAAGCTCGACCTATCCTCTCTAGATCTCATAAGGTCCTATAAAACGGGTCTAAGCTTCCTTCGTGCCAAACCGACAATCCCTTTCATGGAGAGCCTTAAGAAATACTTTGTCTCCATCCTCAAACAGTAGCTCGGATTCACGCGATCGAAGATTTCGCTCATCCCGAGCCTCTTTATCCTCCCTAATCTCGACATCTCGATCATTTCGCTCACGCATCGGCCTATGACTTTCTCTCACCGACTTCATCCCAATAAAGCGGTGATCTACACTTCTTGCCATACAAGGCTTCGTTGGGCCATGCCGATCGTCGCTGATAGTGTTGTTGTAAGCAAATTCGATAAGAGGTAAAATATCTTCCCATTTTGCACCTCGATCCAATATTACGGTTCTAAGCATATCTTCTAGCGTTTGATCGTTCTTTCCGACGTCCATCGGTTTGTGGGTGGAATTCAGATCGAAATTTAATCTCGTCAGCTTCTCTCGCAAGCTAATCCGAACTCGGATGTGAACTTGGAGTCTCGATCGAGGTAATAGATTTTGCACTCCATGCAACGTACAATCTCCTTAACGTCGGTGGCACTTATCGCACCCATAAGTGCTCGAATCGTGAAAGTGAGCACTTTTGGTAGCTTATCCACAATACCCATATGGTGTGTTTCCTCTTCTCGACTTGGGTAAGCTTAGCGAAATCCATGGTTATATCGTCCCACTTACTCGGGATTTCTAACGAACTTTCCGTATGGTAGGTGTAGTGCTTCACTTGTTGGCAAAGCGAGGCGCTCCACAAAGAAGCTATATCTCGCTTCATGCCTTCCCACCAAAACTTTTCCTTCGTGACTTGGTACATTTTAGTACCTGGGTGGGTGGTGTAGGCGTTCGTGAGCCTCATGATTTCATTCGAAGCTCGCGTCGTCGAAGCATATCCTTCCTTCAAATAATAAGGCGTTATCGGCTCTCGAATTCAATCCCGACCTTAGTCTTTCTGGATCTTTTCTAACTTTTCTCCATCCTTGTCTCTCGACAATTCTTGTTCTTAAATCGAGGCGTCGGTGTAGTGTAGCGACAACCACAATTGTCTCGGTGGTTCCACCAGTCAATCCTAATTCTACCAAACTCTTCAACGAGTTTTTCCTCTGACAAAGAGACATCCTAACTGGTATGGTTTACGACTCAAGGCGCCACCACATTCGCTTACCCGGTGATAGTTAATACCACACGAATCTTCACTAACTCAAGCCATCTTCTTTGTCTCATATTCGATCTCTTTGCTCAAGAAGTACTTCAAACTTTTATGATCCGTGAAGATCTCACATCTCACACCATAGAGATGGTGTTCCAAATTTTAGTGCATGAACTACGGTGCTAATTCCAAATCGTGGTTGGGTAGTTCACATGCGTCGAGTTGTCGAATGCATAAGCTATCACTTTTCCTTCTTGCATCAAAACACACCACCGCTCTTAGATGCGTCTGATAGACTACATACCTTTGTCCGCTTCGAGCTAGAACTGGTGCACTTGTCAATTTTTCATTGAGTATTTGGAAACTAGTCTCGCATTCATCACAATTGAACTTGATTCCCAAGTAGTCGGGTTATTGGCCTTGCAATTTTGGAGAATCCTTCGATTAATCTCCTGTAGTAACCAGCTAATCCTAGGAAACTTCTAATCTCGTCGAGTCTTTGGTGATTTCCATTCTGCAGTTACTTTGGTGGATCTACTTTTATACCTTCACGAGACACGATGTGTCCAAGGAACATAACTTCCTTCATTAAAACTCACATTTGCTAAACTTAGCAAATAGTCTTTCATCTCTCAAGGTTTGCAAAACCGTTCTTAGATGTTCCTTATGATCCTCTTCATTCATTGAATAAATAAGGATATCATCTATGAAGACCAAAACAAATTTATCCAAAATGGATGAAATACTGCTCATGAGGTCCATGAATACGGCTGGTGCATTGGTTAATCCGAACGGCATAACTATGAACTCATAGTGGACATATCCGTTCGAATGCGCCTTAGTACATCCTCGAGACGTATTTTCATTGGTATCGACTTAAGATCAATTTTCGAATACACCCGCTCGCAATTGATCAAACAGTCATCAATTCGGTAAAGGGTATTTGTTCTTTAGTGTCATCTTATTTAGTTCTCTATAATCGATGCACATCCTCAAAGAACCATCCTTTTCTTAACGAACAAAAGCGCCCCGGTGAAACACTCGCTAGTGAAACCTAGATCCAAAAGCTCTTGATTTGGATTTTCGCCTCCAACTCTTTGGGGCCATCCTATAGGCACCTTCGACACTGCCGACCGGCTCCAAGTCGATGGTAAACTCTAGTTGTCATCGAGGGCCGTAGATTCTCGAAATCGTCCAAAATTCTGACAACTTCAATGTCTTCACCCGCTCGGGTTTATCCTCTTCGCTCAAATAAACAAGGAATGCATCCCTTCCGTTCATCATCCTCCTCACGAGTGCGATACAATCGGATTCTTCTTCCCATGCGATCCCGTGAATGCGTAGCTTCTGTCGAGAAGAGTGAACGAAATTTTCCTTTCCTTACATAGAATCGTGGAATGATTCTTAGCTAACCTGTCCATTCCTAGGATTATGTCTACATCATCCATGGGTATTATGTTTAGATCGCTAGCGTAACCTTAAGTGATCCTAATGTCAACTCTGGTTCGAGCAAAAGTCGTATGATCATAATCCCTCCTATAGGCGAGATTCTCATATCCGGCTTGACTTTTCGCACCTAAGGCCCGATTTCACGCATGATTTTGCAATAAAATAATGCTAAGCACCCGATCGAACAATACTATAAGTAGGTTGAGGAGAACCCATACCGCCAAGTTTCGGTTTTGTTCGTCGCCTCTATGCAGGCGTAGGCTCTACGAGCCTGAGGCGACGGTGGTCTGTGATTCGCGGCCTTTGCCGGCTCTCCTCGGCGTTGTCGCGTGGTTGCCGCCTCGTTGTTGTTGAGGCGATGGTTGCCACGCGTTCGGGGTTGTTGTTGCGGTCCGCCATTGTGGTTGCACCACCGGGATTGTTGCCACCGGAGTTGCTGGGGTTGGGGTGGGCTGCATGCGGTAGTGCTTATATGGCCGAGCATGGCCCGTTGGTTTGGCCTTATATCCGACGTGACACGGGCAATTGTCTGCGTAATGCCCGTTGCCCGACTGTAACACTCACCACGTCGCGTGCACACTCCCTTGTGTGCTCTATGGCATCTAGGCATTGAGGTGCCTCAACTGCTCTGCGGTCCCCTTGCGGTGGAGCATAAGCGCTCTCTTCGCTCACTCCTTCTGCGCGTTTCTGCCACGGCAGGACTGGACTCGCGCTCCATAGTTCCCGCGGTTGGGCTCCCAATCCCTTTCCTCCGTCCAACGCATGCGTGTTCGAGACGACACCGACTTATTCTGACATCCGCCTCAATATCTAAAGCTCGTGCGAGCTTCGATAAGATAGGTCTCCATGGTGGCAAGAGACATGCGTATCTCCATTCTTAGCCGACCAACTTTTCCGACATTTTCAAGTCGGTGTCCACCGCCTGTGCATATCTTGACATCTCGATGAACGATCATAGTCGTCTGATATCCTTTCTGCTTTAGCAGGAAAATTCTCCTTCTTCCTCTTATAGCTTTTGGGATGTACTTCATCGCCTCTTGAAGTCCTCCCACGAACTCCTCTGTTCGGTCAGAAAGTCTTCTTCGCCTCCCACCAGTCGTGTCCAATCACCGAAAGTAACGCACGACGCCTTTCGTGCGTGCACCTTAAGAAAGTAAAATGCTCAATGGCTCTAACCCAGTTGTTCTTCGGCTTCCTTCCGCTAAAATAGGAGGTTCTCTTAGAAATAGTTCTTCGATTCTGCGATCGGGTTGATGTGGAGGTGGTGCTTGGGAATATCCTCTTGCTCTTGCTCGAGGATTCTACCCTCCTCTAGGTCTTCCTCACCTCCGGGTTCTCGCTCGGTTTCTTCTGAGGCATTCGTTATATAAAACATATCATCGCAATTACTCAACGCTACAACTCAACAACATAAGGTTTTCATAGCTTCCTCTCAAAACGATATCAAAATAAAACAACTCATCCTTAACATAGACAATTTGTCACCAAAACCCCATTTGGTCAAATATATATAGATAGATAAACAGGTTTGTCAAAAGCAAGATGTCTAAGATCAAGAATCACAAGAAAATAGAAATAGCAAGGTTTCGGGACACTCCAATAAGAAATTTCGAGTTCTAGAACCATGGTGCTGAAATAAAGGAAAAGCTAGCACATGCTAGTCATAACAAAACGAATTCTAATTAAAGCGCCTAACGTCTTCACGGCTCCTTCCTACTCGCGCTTCCTCGTGGTCTTCCTCCTCTTCGAGTCGCTCGCCATCCGAATCGCCCTCACGAGTCGCACTGATGGTCCCGCACGGCTCCATCATCGGTATGTCGAGGTCCGGTTATCCGCCCGCATAAGTCGTGGTTGTGGATCGGATGTAGCATACTCAGTCGTCATAGCCATTGAAGGCATCTGATACTCTCATTCGCTGTCCGACAGGAAGCTCTTCCTCCTCTCCGGTGGTGGTGGATCGGACGCAGGTGGTAGGGGCGAGCGGCGGACGTCGGTGTCCAAAACTCGGTGGCAAGAGCGGCTCTCCCAAGGCTCTGGGCGTCGCCTATCTTTCTGTACATCCCGCCTCGCCCATCCGATGCAGGGTATCACCGATCAACTGCTCTCGAACCTCAAGGTATAGCCACTCGCGACTCCACGCCAAGTGTACTCCGTGGAGGAGATAGGGTCCCATAGGTGCGTCGTAGATACTATACACGTAAGTCGAGATGACTCACGAACTCGGTAGATCCCAATCAAATCATAGCCTCGGGAATGCGATAAATATAGTCTCCGATACCTCTGGCATAACCATCCCATGTACAAGGGAGTATAGCTAGGAGTCTCTTGATGCCATCGTCGGTTGCGTCATAGGCTGCCTCCACAACCAGGTAACGCCAGAACTCGCCTAAGTCTTCGCGCACATCCAACATTCCCATAGGTGCGCATCAGCTCCTCGGGTGTGGCATGAGGTCCTACCTCCTCTGCGATATAGCGCATCTCCTCCATCTGCCACGATCAAACTAACGTAAGTCAACTATCGTCATCTCAAAGCAAAGATAGCATAACGAGAAGCAACTAGGTTGGAACTACAATCCATAAGGTAGGCAACATCATAAGGTACAACGATATTACAACTTACCTTCTTGTCTTACCCAAACGTATACATATAGACTAATGACATCTTAATATATATATGCTACGAGATCCTTGTCTTATACCAAACACTTAAACTAGAGTTCAACAGACTCTATCGTATTCTGGAGACAGAATTAGGATTCTATTCTTCATAACAAATGAATATCAGTGCGTTAGGAGTACATAGGTGAAAACCATGCGTAAATCGGAGTCCCAACGAAGAGATCTAGCAAAACAAATTTACCGCAGTGCAGGAAATTTGCGATCGTCAAATGTAAATCGAGACGCGCGCGCGTAATACTACCATATTCGGGTCTTTAAGTCGAGGCTGAACATTCTGAAGCCGTAAGTGGCATCCATGTCATGATTCGTGTCGATGCTCACCATGTCGAAGTGGTGATGAAGTGTCGACGCGTCATCTTCGCGTTGAGATCGTCCTCGCTCATCCTTCTCCTCGCTTCGTTCGAGTTCGAGGCTATCATCATTTTCATTCTTCCTATCATTCTTTTGTTCTTGTAAGGAAAAGAAGTTTGTACTTCTATGTTCTTCCACGATACGTGAGCATGCTCTTAGAGTCTAAGTTCGCCTCATGATAACATACCGCTCATCATAAACAAAACTTTGAAAGTTGGAAAATAAAGTCTTATTTGAGAATGTTGAAATACGATTTCAAAATGACAATCATGATCAACTCATATACATATCAAAATGAATTCATTCATTCCATGTTGATCATTCCACCAATACCACCTATACTTCCATCTCAAAATGAGTATTTGCATCGATACTTATGGTTTCAAACCAAAGTTTTTGAAAGACTTTCTTGCTCAAACTCCCATTATTATTATAGAAATTTTATAATAACATAATCTTCCAAAAATTCTTCCAACTTGCTCATCATGTAAAAGTTTTCCATTTTATGAGTTTGAGAAAGAAATGCGTACCTTTTTCAGTTGAGCTCGATGTGATGGAGTGTGAGAGGTCGAGATTTCAGAAGTCCAGGTCTCGATCTAGACTTAGAATAAAAGGATTTTGGGTTTACAAAACACAACCTGATACCACTGTACATCGACCCCTCCGGACTACGAGGGGACTAATACTAGGAGTAGTATTTTGGGTTACATGGCTAAAATAGAGATGCATAACGAAATAAACTAGCATGCTTGAACATAAAATAAGATAATGTCATAAGAGTTTAAAAGGTTTGAGCCATCGGACCCCAAAAATCATGGTGGTCCAGATGGACCTCAATAGTTCATATCCATAAAGCGTAAATAAATGAGTTCGAGGTAGCTGAAGTGTGTGAATACATATATGATGATATGCATTGGTGAAACCACAAATTCTAATAAAGGTCGACCTGACTCAACACATTCCCATCATCACCATCAGAGCTCAACGCACTTTAAAACAAACATGGGCTAAGTACGAAATTGCACTCTGGTGACTCATGCCGAAACATTTGATAATATTTGAATTCGAATATCGAGTAAGTCATGGGTTTTAGTTAAAATGCCTCTTACCAAATCATTTCGATAGAAACATAGCTCGCGAGCATTTTCTGGTGTATGGTCCGTATCTCATAGTAACAATTCATAACAGATTAAAAATTAAAGCGTGAGGAGGCCTCCATCTAGACGCCGTGACCGCCGAATCCCGCACGACACATCACTCTCACAGCATATGTTAACATAGCAATAGTTCCAACCTTCACGCCAATCCTAGCGGCATTTATCATCCGACAGACCCGACATTTAAAAGGTTGCGCACGACATAACCTCTAATAAAGTTTTAACTATCGCCACACCCACGGCAAAGATAGGATCCATACACAAAATGTAATATTTTGGCGTAATATGGTAAACTTGTAGAATAAATCAGAATAAACTCATTTTTGGAATAACAGAAAGTCACATCATGTTTGAAAAGTAAGCCCACCGACTACGGTTTGTCAGAATCGAGTCCTAGGTTGTTAATCGTCAAATCCAGGTTGCGCTTCTCACACCTTTCTGGCGAGGCTTTAGTACGTCGCTCAAGTCTCGAGACTTTCAAAAGCTAAGATAAACTTCGATATCTATTCGATGTGAGAATTCTAGTGAATTATACGCTCCAACACGATACATCAATTGTTCTGCTCGAGATACTTTCAACGATAATGCGTTTGATATATGGATTTCATTTGTGAAATCTTTTCTTACTAATGAGGTATCATAATCAATTAGTATATCTTACGCGTCGATTCATCAATCGTAAACGCGTGCTTTGTTAAAAAGTCAACGAATCAAACCGTCAACAAAGTCAACAATTTGACTTTCAATATAGAATTCTTACTATTTCGCTTTATAAATCGAATTTGATCGATTTGAAAACGTAAGTCCTATTTCTCGATTTATCACGTAAATCAAGGACTTATAACTAATTTCGCATTTAATAACCCTTTTATTAATAAACGTGTACCTTTGATTTTAAAACGTTATAAAATAAGCTTGTCTCAAACATAGCAATCTATGTTTATAAAATTTTGTAAAATTCAATTATGTCCAGAATATTAATTAAACATATATTTTATTAATAAATCGAATTAAAAGGATTTAAAATCCTTATTAATATCGAAATTCTCGATAATCAATTTAAAAATATCAAATAACTTTTAATTTTTTCTAAATTAATATAGTGCATTATTATACACTATGGTCCAGAATATGAATTTATAAAATCCATATGATATTGTTTTCTATTTATTAACATATATATACATATATATAGCTACGGTATTTTCATTAATTAGGAATAATTATCCAAAATTCCAAAATTGATATACACATAGTATAATATCCCAACATCAATATACATCACAAATATAACCTATAGTTCATCATAACTATTTATTTAATGATATATAGAATATTACGTAATTACAAGATAATTACCAAATAATTAGCAAACAATTTCTAAAAATTCCAAATAAATTCTAACATGATTAAACATTATACTATAACATTGTAAATCATAAAATCAACCAAACCATTTGAATCATCACCATATGGAGCTACAAGCTCTCGGCTTTTTGATTAAAGATGGTATTTGATTTTCAAAATTCCAACAATTATATACTATGTTTATACACTATAGTATAGTAATATAACATCATAATATTTATCAAAACTAATTAAATCATCACCTTCAAGAGCTCAAAGCTCACGGCTTATTTGATTTAAATTATTATTTGATTTCCAAAATTCCAATAAATTCATACAATACATCAACAATATACTAAAGCATTAATACACCATTGCATGTTCAAAAATAAAATCATACACCAACCTATACACTTTCAAAGCTCACGGTATTTTCATTAAATCAAGCATATGGTTTTCAAAAATTCTAAATAAATCATAGAACATATAATCAAGGTTCTAAAGCATTAATATGTCATTACATGCTTGAAATAAAATTATTCACCAAGGTACATACATATATACCTCACGATTAATGAAAATTCAAGCTAGGGTTTTCCAAAATTTTAAATAACACCTACGGGATGTCCTAAACATATCATAGAACATATATCCATCATAAAATAATTAAAAATGCTCTCACTACCATATCATTTTTAACTATTTTCAAAAATTATAACAATATATACTATGGTTTCAAAATCATATATATAGGCAAGATGCATTCATACATTTCATATACACATAACCTATGGCCATCTAAACATATTCACAGTATTTTCAAAATAAAATCCTCAAGAACACATATGTACATAATATCTCAACCATAAGAACATTTAACACCTATATACATATATATAAGATTCAAACACATATAAACATTTAAACATGATTTTCTTGTCAAATGATGTGTCAGAATCGACTAAGGTCATATTTACCTTAGGAATGGTATAATATCACAAGAGCAATGGAGATATCAAGCTTGGGAAGTGGAGAAGAAGAAATGAAGATGAGAAGAGGTAAAACTTTCGAAATGATGCTCTGATATTTTCGAGAGGAGAAACTGGGAGAGATGGAAGGATTTTGGTGTTCAAGAATTGTCGGGAGAGTGTATAATGAGATGGTGAAGGAAGGGTCTCACTATGGTATATCTCTCTCTCTCTCGATTTTGGGCAAGAAAGGGCAAAATCTGCAGCCGGAGTTGGTTAAGTGATGATTGAAGAGTGTTAGTGAGCTCTTCATCGTGATTCAAAAGAGAATCTCATGCTTGTTGGGTAATAATGGGCGGATAGGGGTTTAGGGGCTGATTTTATTTCATTTCTACACCATAATGCATTATATATAGCATACATGATCATAGATATATAATACAAGTCATAAAATAATTAAATCATCACTTAGGTAATAATCAAAATTATCGAGCTAAAATAGAAAAATAGGATTAAAATATAAATTACACCTATTATTGATACTCATGTAATTTTCGATCATATATATTATAATATATGATTTAGATATTAAATAATATCATAGGATAAAATTATAGCACATTTCATGTAATAAAACCCTAATTTAGAAAATAGGTTTCAAATTATATAAATAGGCATTAACGATTTCTATGGTTCAAAAACTGATTTTAATGCTTAATAATATCCATGTATATCATATTATATAGTTTAGATACCATATGATAATTTAATGGCATCATTTCATGCTGACAAACCCTAATTTATAAGATTAGGTTTTCAAATTAATTTCAAAATATCGAGTTTAATAACTCAAATATTTATTTTAATAATTATTAATACTGTAATTATATAAATAATAATAGGAAATTAATTATTATAATTTCTGAGCATTAAACTCATTTTTCAAAACGCCTCAAACGCTCAAAATCGACTCATCTCAAATGGTCGCAGAAGTTCATACTTACTAAATAAATATATTCCATTTAATAAAGGAATTAAGATGGAAATTAATTCCAAGCTTCACCTTGCCAGAAAATTTCATGAACATCGACGCTTGATACGCTTTGCGTTGAAATAATCGTCGTATCATTTCATAATTTCTTCCGTAATTCACAATCCTTAGTGAATTGTAAAAGGAATGCGTATATAGATATTGAACCAAATCACAAAATTCGATGTCGAAAATTAATATACTGAAAACCCAATTACGGTTTAGAATACCGTAATCGTATGTTCGCTTTCTGAATATTACATTATTACTGCATCGTTTACGCAAAATTTTAGATACGATATTGTGCCGAAAATGTTTTATGTTTTGTATGTCCATTCGGGTGCACAGGAAGAAACGATTCGGATCCTATGCTAGAGGTAAGAGAAATCTAGCTAGGGTGTGTACACGTGTTGGGCCTCAACCACGGCGGTCATGCTCAACCACGGGCGGTTGTTTGCCCGGGTGAAGGGAGCCTCCTCACGCTTATCCATAGCCGACAGAATATACGTTGGTTGTTGCGATATGAAATGACCGCACGACTTTGAGAAATGAGAAATGTATTTTGTAAGAACAAGGCCTTTTTCCAAATAAAACCCTGTGTCTTACCGTGAGAGGCGATATAATATTTCGTAAAGTAAAATGTTTTCGCATGTGTCCACCGAAAGTCGTTATTTGTACTCACCATGCATATTGTTTTAAACTGTGCGGTTGAGCGTGATGAAACCGAGTAGGAGTTGATCGGAATCTTTGTCAAGTAGTCGGTATTTTGTTCGCTGAGAACGCATCTCCTATGCATGTCTCACACGCTTATTCCACGCCAAATTCTTAAGACTACTTATCTTTTATCGTGTTAAGCTTGTAAAAGTGCATTTGTTGAAACCATGAAACCATCTTATATATATATATGCTATTTGATTCATCGCGATTCTCGCTTCTGTTGAACATCTATATTTCTTCTTAGATGAAATGAGTTAAACCCTATTCTTTCATATTTACTTAAACCGAACCCCAAGTCACGGTCCTAGGATAAGTCTTACGGCATGTATATATCGAAAATATAGCAAAATGGTTAAGTATGAGTTGATTTTAATTGTGAATGATGCCATGGTAGTTAATCTATAAGTTTAGAATGAATGGTTGTGATTATGATTAATGAATGGAACACCATGCACACATACACAATAGTTGGGTATTATGTTAGAAATTAGGTTTATAATGCTTTAGTATGGTTTATGTTGTGTATGGTGTTTTATGGTGTTGTATGGTTATATTTATGTGCCGACAAACAAAACCCAAAACGTAAACAACATAGTACCTTATGTATGAGAATAAAAAGAAATCGATAAATTTCGATAACTTAAGAAGAATTAAAGAGAATGAAGTTAGACACAATTTAGGATTTTCTATTAATAATAGGAAAATTCAAACGTGAGTTCCTAAGTTAAAGAAACCAAAAGCCGACTTACAACGTTAATACTCAACAACAACAACCTAATACGATATTAGATTGGCGTTAAGATAACTCGATACAAATAAGTTATATAACACACAATCTCCGACGAGCTAAGAAAAAGCAATGTAGAAAAGTGTAAGCTAAGATTCAAAAACTAGATGTCAATCCTTATGTTTCAAAGGTCGAGTTAGTATTCACAAAGAACCTATTAATTCCTAAGTATTTACTTACAGCGATGGTATGAGATATCTCGAATCATAAGTCAAGATTCCTGCATTCGTGTTAATACGATAAGCCGTCACATAACCTACTAGGACGTAACTATAATTGTTAAGTCTAGTTAGTGGCTTGAGAATATCCTAACATACAATCATAACTTGAGTACCAACACTTTATACGTAATAACGCTTGAAGAACACTAAGGTTAGAGTTGAGGATAGACTCGAGTATATGAATCATAAGTTGAGGTTCATATATGAATGATGAAGTAATATAGTTTGGAAATTGAGAATGTAAGATAATAGAAATTATCTTAAGAACATCACATGAAATCATAAAGAAACCCTAAGTCGAACTTTAAGTCATAATATATAAACGACCCCGATCAATAGAAAGAATCTAAGAAAAGCTATTTTCTTATGAAGGACCGATCGTACATAGTTCTTGAGGACACTCATACCTTGCCCGCTTAGAACTTATAGCTCGGACTAGTAGGTGGCTCTCTGAAACAAAATGATATGATATCTCAAAGCATGATTTACAAAAGCTTTATGAAATATTATTGCATTAACTATTATGTAGCAAATGTTTATGTTTTGTTGTGATCCTATCTTAAGATTGGTATATCCAATGTGGTATGTAGATGTGGTCCACCAAAGTTAAAAGGTAATGATCGAATCCGATTTAGTTAAGGACTAACTCGATTGTGTACACGCGATGTGTGTGTGTTAGTTAGCAACCTCGACCGGTCACGCGACTATGTGTAGGTGGCCACCAAAGCACGTGAATGAATGAATGAATGAATGATCGATATGGAACAACGTGGATGAAATAGTCCGGACACACTTTTGGGAAAATGATAAAATATTTGATAGCATGGTCTTTCAACTAAAATCCTCATCGTTTGTGGGCTCAATAACTTTACAAAGAAAATATTTTCGCAATGAGTCCACGAGTACTTTTGTACCACCGCATCTCGCTTTTAATGTGAGGTTGAGGGATCGACGATGAGTGAGGTGGTGCGAGTGGTGTGTTTGTTGCTAATAGAAAGGTTTCTAGAACATTGGGCATGTATCGCATATCATGTCCACCATTTATCTGCCAAACTCGATATTGTTTTGGTGTCTTTTGATTATAACTTATTCACTTTCGATTGAACTTGAGGTCGCACTGCGTCCATGAATCGCTCGATTGTGTTATATTCGATATTGAACCTTAAACAAGTCCTCGTATGACATGGGTTTGTATTGAAATAGCTTATTCCTTTAGTTCATGCATTTGTGAGTAGTTTAATGGTTAATGTATTGAGTTATGTATATATCCCGCATTATCATACGGTGATGATCCATTTGTTTCGTACTTCCTGAGAAGTCGGTCATCACACGATGGAGTCCCATCGCACGATGCGACGGAGGCATGCGGATAGCAGCCAGCGCATGGTAAGTTGGCAAAGCGACACCGCAGAGCGATAGGCGTGACATCGCGCCTCACCGCGGGTGCCCGTGCGCGAAGCACGCAGGCATCCGATGCACAGTGTCTCGGCAACATGCGGCGAGCTTCACCGGTAGAGCGAGGGCGCGACTCATAAACGGGTGGGGATGCGGGCGTCGGCGCCACGGCGTCGCGTTCGATGACCTCGCCTAATGCTTATCTCGCCTCTATCGATGTCGAGTTCTCGATAGCGTTCCGGCGCCGGCGCTTCGGCGGCTTGGCGCCGACGAGGCGAGATGAGCAATGGCATCGGCCGCGGGTGCGCTGCACGTGAGCCTCGGCGGCGATGCTCGGTGCTCGATAGCGGCTCGAGTGCGCGGCAGGTGCTGGCGGCGGGACAACGGGGGCGTGCGTGAATGGTGGGCGTGCGCATGGGTGGCCGCCGCACGCTGGTGGGCGACCCGACCATTAGTAGCCTAGACCCGATTTTGCGCCTAGATACATTTTTCGACCCGATCCAGTTGACCGACACCGCCCGATTCCCTATTCGCCGTTTTCAATTTTCGCCCAATTCTAGTTTGGAGTCGGTTCGTCCGTGCACGTAGCTGGCCTTTGAGTTTATGAAGATTTATACTTTGCAAATTTATGTAATAAATTAGGTAAGATGAGATCCATGAGGGGCCGTGATGAATGATTTTATCTTATTTTTATCGCTCAAAGCATGTTGTGGATGTTTAAATTATGTAGTAGCATGCTATGTATGTTTAATTATGTCGATAAACATGACATATGTTTTCGTGATTAATTGTGTTTAGAAAGCATGTTCAAACCCTATCCACAAATATTAATTAATCAACAACAAATCAATCTCTAACCACGTTAGTTATCAAACTTATATCTAACATAAATCGCTCTAGCATTACTTCCTAATCGAATAAGCACATAATTAACCTACACTATTCTTTGAACATCATGTATGTAGGAAATCTTAATTTAACCCTATCCGATGATCTATCTTGGATGTTTAATTCACCATACATGATTATTTACCAGCATGCATCTACATAATTAACGACACATAGGTGTTTTCTCGTGTTCACTGAAATTGTCGATAAGGCCGGATCAAGACTCATGCTTTTATCTTCCGAGTGATCCCGTTAAAACTTCAATGTCGAGTGAGAGCAATCTATGGAGAATACTACGTTTGCTCTTTCACACTTAGAATTTTCAAAATCACAATAAAACTTCTTATGTTTTCAAAATCACAATGATGTTCGGATAACCCGATTTTCTCTCACCTTATATTTATAATGCAACCCTAGATTCCTATTAGGATAGGATCTCTGCATATCTAATAATAGAATAATATCTTTCGGATAGAGAGGATCGTAACATAATCCTGGAGAGTCTTATGAGGTGGGCGAATTCTGGCGACTCAGCCTTGAGGGGAGCCCGGTGATCAAATCGAGGAATAAAGACGAGCCTCAAATATATTAATTATCTTATGTTCACCAAATAGAGATTAATTCATAAAACATTTATTCAGTACCACTAGAGAATAAATGCTTGACTTACACTTTATTTTTGAGTTGAGTCGCTTGCACTTAGACTTCGAATCCGTTTTAAGATATCGCGTCCATTAATTATATATAGCGTTATGCTTGAAATAATTAATCTTTAATTCCTTAGTAGTAACACTCACCTTATTATTATACTTGAGATAACTCAACCTGGGTTTATTACAATAAACCTTGGAGCTCATAAGGGATGTCATCATCCTAAATGGATCTGATGTCGTCTGACGCTAACAGCATGACATACAAATCTTGTCATCATCCAAGACGGGAGAATATTGGGTTATCTCATGTAACCCTCACCCTGACAAGTCAAGTGATGGTCAAGAACTCATACTCACAATTACCTTATCGAGGTTTAGATCATGTAAAGTCACCGAGATCTAGGTTCTTCATGACGGTCCGATAGAAGAACTCATCTCACTATGATCCATCAATACGTCGAACGCAGTGCAAGATAGACAAGCAACCAAGTCAAGTCACTTCTTATCTATACCGAGACTATCGACAACTCATCCTAAAGTTGTCTCACGTGATCCTTTTATATCTCATTAAGTTGACCAATCATACGATCTTACGTCTTCTACACCTTGTATGATCTAACATATATCTGAGATACGAGGACATACATATGCAATCAAGTAAACAATTCGTTAGGAGATTGTAATAGTGGTAACAAGAATCATTGTATACAAGCTCAACCAAAGCCTTCTAGTATACAAATCACAATCCACTTATACTAAAGCAAACTTTTAGTATACATTGTGTCTCTACTAGCTATTACAAACAACCATCACTTTGCTTCTCCCACTTCTACAAAGTTTCTTTCTAAGTGGGGGCCATCATACGCATATCCATGTCCTCGAACATGCTCGTCGTGATTTTGTGGCATCTTTTGTGAATGGGTCAGCAGGTTATCCATGATCAATCTTCTAAATAAGCACGTCTCCCGTCTAACGATTTCTGTATGACATGGTACTTTTCTCTATCGTTTGGTGCGCCTTGTGGTCCGTGGTTCCTTGAGTTTGCCTCGCATCGAGTTATCACGATCACTATGATACTCTTGGGCAAACGCAGGTACCACATCTAGATCCACGAGGTAGTTCTCGACAGTACCACCTCCAGACCTCAAGGCGGCTACATATTCGCTTCCATGGTAGAGTCCGCAATGCATCCTTGCACTCCATGAAAATCGCTCCTCCTCCCAAGGTAAACACATAGCACGGTGTCTTTTTCTCATCACGGTCGACTTGAAATCCAGTCGAATAACCCAAGGCATCGGGCATGCGCGGTAAACTACCATAATCTCGAGTCCTTTTCGGTGCTTGAGTATGCTTTCGCGCTAATGTTCTGTGGTTAGAGCGATATCTAGCTACTACTCGCATGTGATGTCGGTCTCGTACAAGCATTTACATGAGACTTCCACGGAGGAATCTTATGGAACTTGTCTCATTTAGTATCTCTTTGCGTTAGGGGCTTATTGAAAAAGGAACTACATATCCGAAGGGTAGCCGGTGATCATACTAAACGAGTAATCACGGTATCAATGTAAGCGCTTGAGATAAGCTAAGATTTTCTCTTGCGCTCTCGGTAAACCTTGTTCACAGAATGTACGCTACTCTCAAGTCTTTCATTTCAAACGATCGGATAACCAACACTTTACGTCGATAATAGCTTCCATTATTGCTAAGTAGAAGAATGTCTTCACGTAAAGTGAAATACCATCATCGTTGACATCCAAACGATACACACAACTTTCCTAGGCAACTGGTAAATCCATATGACTTTATCACCTTGTCAAAGCGTAAGTTCCATGATCGGGAAGCTTGCTTGAGTCCATAAATGGACTTAGCTTCCATACTAGATGCTCTTCACCCTTCACACATAACCTTAAGGTAGTTCCATATAGATGTCTCTACATTCTTCAAGGTAACCATTTAGAAAAGTGGTTTAACATTCGATAAACGACTTTTTACTAGTTTAATAATGATATATTATGTTCAATTTATATTAGTTTAAGTGCGTTTATATAGTTCATATTATGTTTTAGCTTTTTGAGAAGATACACTCTGGGGTTTCTTTTGGTGTTTTGTAGGCTTTTCAAGTGATAATCGATGACAAAGCAAAGAAATAACCAAAGATGAAAAGGATCGAGACTAGCGACCACCACTAGTGTCGCTAGCCACAAAGTTCTCCACGGTTTACGTATTGAAGCTAGTGACAACCCTAGCGGTCGCTAGTCCGAGCTCCTCACTAAAGTTTAGTATCACGCTAATGATCGGCCTAGGCGCATGGTGCTACCGCGAGTGAGGCCGCGACCCTCTATAAATACCCCAAGCCTCCATTGGCGCTGAACCTCGCTTTTTAGCCGATTTTGCAATCTTTTCATTCGGTTTTCATTTAAGCTTTAGATTTTACTTTTCTAGACTTTAGTTTTCATCATTTCTACTTTCCGTTAACACATTGTAATCGCCATTGGAGCAATTCATCCAGAGAGTTTAAATTTTCAATTTTCTACTCGGGTTTGGATTAAACCCGACAATTGTTCTTCGAGCCTCCACGGGTTTATCAATACAATTCCTATTTTTATTTTAATTTCATCGTTATTTCAATTTCTATGTCTAGATAATTTCATGTTCTAATCCTAGGGTTTGTATGATTTTATCTAAGTGTGGTAATTCGCTTTTCATCCTTCCGATCTTGATTTGTGATTCACGAGCTTAATCTTATGTGTTAATTTCGATCGCTTTAATGCATATATAGTTGTCAATTGAATATTGCTTTGATTGTCAATCGAACTTGAATACACAATAAGGGTGCCTTTAGTATGCGAGATAGGAACATCCAGTGAAACACTTCTTTGTGATCTTTTAGGAGTTACAAATTTTCACCATGAGCGTAACGATAATAGGTAAATTAGTAATCCACAACCATAATTGTTATGCGAAATTGATGGTTACTTATGTGATCTTTCATCTTTGTTGGATTAAAAATTGGTTAATAGGAGCGGGTTAAACCTGACTTTTGGTAGAATTATTACATCCAAGGTTAGTCTTTGTCTATTGATTCTTAGTATTATTTTTATTCATCTTGTTTCTCTTAACTTTGAATTATATATTTGAAGTCCCATAGCTCTTGTCAACCAAATCGTTTGCTTGGATAATAATAAAAAATATTTAGTTATCTTCATATTTTGCGTTACAATCCATTGGATACAATACTACACTTACATATCTACTGCATGTTTTCGTGTTAGAAAATAGGAAAATAAAAATTTTGGTGTCTTGGGGTTGTTTAGATTATATAGGAATAACTTTTTGATTTAAATTATTAATTGACTTTATTTTTAAATTTTATTTTTTACTTGCAGGACTAATTTTTCTCTTTACTTCCAAGTAGTTTATGGTCACAGGTCGGGGACAACTTTCACCAATTGGACCCTAAGATGAAATCACCCAAAGAAGAAAAGCGAGAAAGAAGGCGCAAGAAATGGTAAACACAAACAACGGAGGTGTCCCTCCAGGACATCTTGCTCGTCTTACGGAGGAATTATTTGAGATCTGCATGGATAGAGGCCATTAATCTCGACATCACAGAAAGGGTAAAGCTTTCCAGATGACCGAACTCGAAGAATTACGGGACGAAGCATATGAGAATGCCCGTATTTAGAAGGACAAAGTTAAGCGGATTCATGATCGGCGAATAGTTCGTAAGGATTTAAGGCCGGAATGAAGGTGTTACTATTTCAGTCTCGCTTGAAACTCTTCCCCGAAAAGCTCAACTCCAGGTGGAGTGGTCCCTATAATGTTGAGGAGGTATTTCCCCATGGAGCGGTTTTACTTCGCGATCCTAACACCAACGGATCATTTACTATGAACGGACAGCGAGTGAAATAATACTTTGATCAAGAGAAGTTGGAAGAAGTTGAGAGCGTTTTGGTTAGGGATGGCAATCGGGTCGGGCGGGCACGGATAGTGCCGAACCACTTTCGTACCCGTGAAAATGATCCCCGCCCGTGACCCGCTCGCGACCCGTGATGGGTAGGAGATTCCCACCATACCCGCGACCCGCGGGTTGGTGGATACGCGTGACCCCGCCACCCGACGGGTATCCGCCACCTGCCACCCGCGGACTACCCGCGAAACCTTCACCCGCGGACCACCCGTGACCCGCGAAACCAAGCATTTCAAAAAACACGAAAATATCACTAACAAATTCATAAATCATGATGTTCAAATCCATAATTCCACATTCAAATCCATAAAGTTCAAATCCACAAATCAATAACAGAATGAAAATTCAAATCCACAAATCAACAACACTAAATGAAAGTTTAAATCCAATTTAACAACAATAAATAGGAGATCAAGTTATATTATTCCAATTATACGAATAGTTTTTCACCGGTTCGTGGGTAGGGTTCGAGGTAATTCATGGGTGTTTTCATGGTAGAATTCATGGGTATACGAGTTTCATGGCACGGTATTGCTAAACCATTTTGTACCCGCAAGTAAACGGGTCCTAGTTTTCAACCACTTAACGCACCTGGTAAGAAATGCACACCAAACACGCTGAATAATCCATGGATACCGTGGGTATTGGTACCACCGGTCGATCACATCCCTAGTTTTGCTCATCGATCCTATTTATCTCGATGTCACTATGTCGTGCTCACGACGTTAAATTTGAGTACTACGTGAAGTTTATCCACGAATTTATCTTTTCTTTCCTTTTTCTTTTCTAATCTTTTGTTTGTTTCTTTTATCTTTGTTGTATCTCTTTTCTTTGTTCGGGTTCAGTGTGGAAATGATTTTTTGTTTTTGTTTCATGTGGAATTAAAGCTAACCGAGGTGGAGCTTGAGTTTAAAATGTACATTTGCTCTTCAGAATCGGCGCGCAAGTGGTCCAGCGCTCACGAGTAATCCGTGTTATCCACAACCGACGCCTCAAGTCGAACCAATAAGAGTAATACGTGTTTATTCACAATCGGCGCTCAAGCTGAACCGGCGTTAAGAATTGGGCGAAGCTTTCCACATCCGGCGTGCACGGTGAATCATGCTCAAGACTTGGGCAGAAGCCTCTCCCAGTCGGCGCTCTACATAAACCGGCACACATCCTCACCTGAACCGGCGCTGAACCAATGAACGTGTGCTCATATAAAAAAAAAAGATGGGAAAAACCGGCGCTCAACATAAACCGGCGCTCACCGACGCTGAACCGGCGCTATATTAGGGCTCTTTCCCTAATTTTTCTTCTCCTTCTTCTATTCAGCGCCGCCCTCCCTCTCGCTTGGAACCGATTCTCCAGCCAGGTCACCAACCGACGCCGCCACCGTGATCGCCCGATGCTTGGTTCTCGCCGCCTGCTCCATCGCTCGTCGTCGAAAGCATTCTCTTCCCATGCCGCTGGCCCAACGACGCTATCCAGCAGCGCCGCCACTGCTGCCCATTCCTCGCGCCTCACGCGCCACCAACCGGCCAGGCCCCGAGAGCTCGCCACCGTTCTTTCCGCTCGCCTCAACCCAACAGGCGCTCTTGCCCGCACGCTAGTTCGCGCGACCTTGCCCAGCACACGCCGGCTCCTCAACCGGCGCTGGCCCTGTTCGCTCAGAGTTCATGGACGCCGCCCACCGCTTTCTCCCCCACGCTCTTTCGCCCGCACACGCAGATCTCAAGGCCTTCCGACCGCCACCGTCAGATAGCACCGAGCTCCCTCTGGGCATCTCTTAATCATGGTTCACACAAAAAATCCTCTCACCTCTTTGGCGAAACGAGCAAGAACTGACGCATATGCTTTGGGCTCCAATGAACAGCCCGAAGATTTGCTGGAGAACTACAATTCTCCGTTCTCTATTTATTCGCCCCAAGAAGGTATTTTCTTCTCTGTTATTCGTTCTAAGGAGATCAGTCACCCACGTTCTTATGATTGGACTATTTTGGCTTCATTGGGTGTTGATGTAACTGTGAAACGATACTTGAAATTGTGGGGTCTCGCTTGATTTGGCAATAAGGAACCGAAAATGGTTTTAAGAACATTCTTAGGAATTTTATGTGGCGCCGAGACCGTTGTTTGGTATGAATCAGTTGATTCTTGGTATTGTTTTGCATGTTGTCTTTTTAGTTTATCACATTTATGCCGTTAGTTCAATTATTATTTATCGCTTCGGACTTACTTGGTTCGTTTCAATGTTTTGCAGAAAATCGGCATTAAATAGGATGAAATCTATCTACCAAGGATCGGTATAATGAAGAGCATCGCGATAGGAGTTCATAAGGCGAAAGCGATCCTATTTCGAGTTCGGACGAAGGAGAACGAAACGAATTGTTGAATTCGCAAGACGACCCCGTCGCATGGTCGAGCATCCGCAAGACGCGACGCGCACGCACGCCCGCCCAAGACGCCCCACAGCCCTGCAAGACGCCCGCGCGCCAGCCCGCCTCCATCCGCGCAAGACATCAACGCCGGCTCACCCGAGCGCGTTCCCAATTTTCCTCGCGGCTGAGTGAACGCTGCTCGCCTCGCAAGACCTCCGCCTGCCCTACCGCCGCCGCCGCCGCCACCACCCGCGATCTGAACGCCGGCTCACCCCAAGCGCTGCTCCCACTTTTACCACGCTGGAGTGCGCCGCCGCCTCCCGCCTCGCCGCCGCCCGCGCCCGCCCGCCGCCACGCCACACCCTCACAAGACGCCGCCTTCACGCTGTTTTTTCCAGCCGGCGCCACTTGCCTTCCTATATATAGCCTATTTTAGGTTATTTTCGAGAGGGACTTTACGTATTTTTCTGTTTTTCATTCGCCATTGCGCCACTGGAGTCGTTCTTCACTTGTTCCAATTCGCACATTAGTTCACATTGGTACTCTATTTGTTTATGAATTCTAGCAACGCCGATAATTTTATTTACGGATTCTTGCAATACATTGTGTAATTTTGGATTTGATTGAAAGTAATTGATCGCTTTTTGTTCCAATTGTTCTCGATCATTCGCTTACATGTTGATTCGCTCGCTTTCGATTATTCCCTGCCTTGATTAGGTTCTTGATTAGTTCTTGTTTCGGGTTTAATAATCAATTCTATGCAAGTGGTGTTGAACTTTAAATTCATGTTTAATCGTTTTTGTCAATTTCATTGATCCTTGTTTGAAGATCTAATTTAATTGTTTTGATTTATTTCGCTCCTCGTGTTTGGTAGTTAATCATCTAGGGTTTGATAGCCTCTAGTTTAGATCTTTTGTTTTCGTAATTTAGCTCGGGATTGACAACCCCGGCTTAGGTTTGTTGCTTAATTCTTGTGTTTGATTCCTCGATGTTTCAAACCCATATTGGTATTAGAGTGTTTAGGATTTATCGTCGTGAGCAACACGAACATTAGGCCCCGATAAGTTTTCCTTGAGAGACGACTCAGGTTAGCTTTCCTTACTATAACACCTCGCATCGATTGCGTAGTCAATTGAGAGTATACTTTGGTTGAACAAATTTTGCCGCTGTCGGGAAAACTTTAGGCGATTGTTTGTGTTGATTGTTTTCCGTGTTTCTTTCGCTTTATTTTGTTATTCTCCAGCTATGCGTGTGATCTTTTCTTGTTTGAGTGTTTTGTATGTTAGGTCGCCGCAGCCTAAATAGACCGCTTGCTACCCCGCTGGACCACATTCAAGAACTAAAAGATCGCTCCGAACTGAGGAGTTTGGTACCACTTCCGAGTGGTGAGCAATCGAGCGCTTTATCACGATCAACCAGCTTGTTGAAGATACTCCCGCTGAGAGAGATGGGTGAGAATGCACGTGCTCGCGTGATTTTTATAGGCGGTGATTGGGCGCCTACGCCCCAATTGTTCTTGGACCGCAGCCCGAGATTACGAGTTGAAACCGAACCATTTCTCACTCATGCCTACTTTCCATGGGCTTGCTAGTGAGGATGCTTTGGGCTTTATAAGAGAGTTTTGCTCGGTTTTGCAGTCCTTCCCGCTGGGAGGACTAAATGAAGATCAGCTGAAGATGCGGTGTTTCCCGTACACCCTGAAAGATAGAGCAAAGTCTTTGTTTCGCCTCTCTCGCCAACTCTCTCGCAAATCGAACGCCGTGGTCGACAAGTTCATGACGAAGTACTACCCGAACAAGAAGAGTCAAGAGTTGAGGTCACAGATCATGACTTTCAATCAGACAGCTGACGAGCCATTCCATGAAGCTTGGGAACGGTTCAGGGACTTGTTGCAAAAGTGTCCTCATCATGCCTTGCCAGAAGAGATTCTTTATCAATTCTTCTATGATGGATTGACACAGAGTTTTCAGTACATGGTGGACAATGCTGCAGGTGGAGACATTGGGTCTAGAACGGCATTGGATATCGTTGAAATTTTGAAGCCATGGTCGCTACTTCACGCCAGGTCCAATGAGGTGGAAGAACCAAAGCACATGCCGTCACCCCTTCCTTCGACATGAATAAGCAAGTGGTTGAGCTTATGAGGGAGGTGCAAGAACTCAAGTTAAAGAAGCCAGACCCACCAGCTCCACACAAGGAATTAAGGGAACCCTGTGGAATCTGCAATGAACTTGGGCACAATGTTGATACTTGCCCTAGGATGGGAGATCATAACTCCGAAGGGAAGTCAAGCATATGCTATGCAAGGATTTCAACCTAAACAAAGCTTGAACCTAATCAAGAACAATTCAACTGGGATGGAGGAACCAACATCAAGGGCGTAATTCAACCGTAATACGCTATATCAAAACCTCCACAAAGAAGAAGCAGCTTCAAGAAGAAAGACATTATTCCCAAAGCAGTAGCCCTCAAGAAGAAGAAGATCACGGGCACCCCCGCCGCCACCTCAGAGGATGGCTTTTGAGGATATGATCACCCAAAGGATGGATGCTCTCGCCCAAAGATTGGATGCTCAAGACTCCACAAACAAGCGTTTAGAGACGCAAATGGGACAGCTTGCTAGCACACTGAATGAGCTCTTGCAAAGAAGAAGTCATGGAAGCTCCCGAGCCAGCCTCATCAGGCTCATGCGATCACTGTTCTAAGGAGTGATCGAATTTTTCCAAATAAAGTGGGAGAGTCATCAAGCAAGCATCTGCAATCACCGGAGGTTCGAAATAAGAAAGCGACTGGGTTCAGACTGCATAAGTCAACAAACCCTTATACCCCTCCGATACCCTTCCTACACGGGTTGAAGAACGGTAGCGGGATCGGCAATTCAACGAGATCTATGAGCTCCCGCCCAAGGTGAATGTAAATTTGCCTCTTCTCGACATCATCAAAATGTGCCGCCTTACGCCAAGTTCTTCAAAGAGCTAGCTCAAGAAGAGAAGATTTGGAGAAATGAAAAGGTGATGATCTCCAAGCAGCTAATTCCATCCTACAAAGACCAATCGCCTCCCAAACTCCGGGATCCGTAGTTTTGTTATTAAGATTGCTTGGGTAACGGAAAGAAATTTCGCATGCTAGATTTGGGGTCCGGGATTAATCTTATGCCCTATTCTATGTTCAAGCGATTAGATTAGTGAACTTAAACCCACTAGAATATGTCTACAATTAATGATAGGTCCGTGAGATACCCTAAGGGTATTGTCGAGGATGTATTAGTTAAGATGGGTGGGTTGATTGTTCCTCACGATTTTGTCGTGTTGGATATGGGGATGTTAGTGAAGATGGGTAGAACACTCACTTTTGTTGGGATGCCATTCATGGCCACAACGAACACGCTCATTGATGTTAAGAATGGCACATTGAAAATGACCGCATTTGGTGAATCTGTGTCCTTCTCTACACATGATAGTGTGATATCTCCTGTTAAATGCATTGATTATCACGCTTCCATAGATGTCATTGATCCCTTGGTCGAGAATGTTTTATCGCAGGTATGAATGCAAATTTCTATAAGGGAAAGTGAAACAGATGATTGGATCACAGAAGTTAACAAGGACTTAAAGTCGGAATGAAGGTCTTACTTCTTCAGCCTCGCTTGAAGCCTATCCCCGAGAAGCTCAAGTCCGTGGAGTGGTCCTTACATCTGGAATGTGTTTCCTTACGGGCAAGATATCACGACCCCAACTCCAACAAATCATTCACCGTGAACGGTCAACAGTCAAACCGCATTTTGAGCGTGAGGAGTCGAAAGAAGGGAGAGCATTTTGCTCGCCGGTCCCCAAGATCTTCGACCGGTTATGTCGGGCTCACGACGTTAAATTGAGTACTACGTGGAGTTTACCCACGGATTTTCGATGTTTTCGCTTTTCTTTTCTTTCCTTTGATTTGTCCGGTTTGATTATACCGATCTTTCTCGTCTCATAACGCAGCTTTTATAATCGAGACCATGCTTAAAAGATGTACATGGGCCATTCAAAGTTGGCGTCAAGTTGTCCAACGCTCGTAATAATACGTGAAGCCAATCACCACCGGCGCTCAAAATGAACCAAATGCTCAAAATTGGGTCAAGAGTTTTTCTCATCCGGCTCAATATGAACCATTGCTCAAAATTTGGGCGGTAGCTTTTGCATCCGGCGCTCAATGTGAATCATGCTCAAAAGTTATGGCGTAATGTTTCTTCACTTAAGCTCATACCAAGCCGGCCAACCACCGAGAAGAGGTTTTCCAAGCCGGCGCTCAAACACAACCGCGATCAACAATATAAAAATAAAAAAAAAAAAATGAGAAAATAGGTGAACCGGCCGATGAACTGGTCTTAAATGAGGGTCGCTGTCTCTATTTTCGCTCACTTCGATTTCGCAATCTGTGACCGATTCCACCTTTCTCCCTGCTCAACTCCGCCACTGGTTTCTCCTCGCCGTCCTCGCAGCCGCGCTCAACCCGCACGCTGCCTCGCCACACCACTCACCGGCGTTCACCCAGCCTGGCGCTGCTCGATGAGCGCCTGCTTCCTTCCGCCCGCCTCACAGCCGCTGCCGCTCCTCCGCGACCCCGCCGCCGCTTTTCACGCACCCACGCTGCTCAACTCGAGCTCCGCTCGCTTGCCGGGCGCACTCTCACTCCGCACAGCCGGCGCCGCCTGGCGCCTGCGTCGAGCCCCACGCCGCCGCCAAGACGCCCTTCCCGAGCGCCCGCCGCCGCGTTCAGCGCCTGCCGCCCAACCATCCGTCTCTTCACCGGCCATTCCCGCCGCCGCTCACCGCCGAAGCCGCCTCTTGCGCCTCTCTCGAGGCGCCCACCGCGCGCCTAAGCGCACGCCTCCGAACAGCAGTACGCCGCCGCCCACCAGCCTCTACCCCCGCACACCCACTCGCTTCACCTAGCTCCGAGCTCCTTCCGGCATTTCAAGCATGGTTCGCACAAAACCCTCTCGCTTTGGCGAAACGAGCAAGAACTCGATTTATAAGCTTCGGATCGGGTGAACAACCCAAGATCTACTGGCGAACTACAATGCCCCATTCGCGATTTTTACGCCCCAAGAAGGTATCTTTTACTCCGTTATTCGTTCGAAAGATATCAGTCACCCACGTTCATTTGATTGGAATATTTTAGCTTCATTGGGTGTTGATGGATCTGTTAAAAGATATTTGAAATTGTGGGGTCTGCTTAGTTTGGCAACTAGGGAACCCGAAGATGGTTTTAAGCCTTTGCTTAGGGAATTTTGTGTGTCACTCGAGACCAGCGAAGATTTTAAGTCTGCGTTCTGTCGGTTGGGGGAGAATAGATTTGCCGTTACACCTAAGGTTACGCGTGAGGTTTTGGGTTTTCATAGTAGTGGTTTTTCTGATGTACCAAGGGATTTCCCTTTGGCTGAGACATGGAAAATTTTAACTGGTTTTGACAATTGTCATCGCAGCACTTAGTGCCTTTATTCAGACCCCGCTTGGTTATCGCTCATAAGTTCCTAGCATACAACCTAACAGGAAAGAGCAAGCCAATAAAGTGAGTGCTATAGAGCTTTTCTTCTTGTGGTGTCTTTGTGAATAATAAGAAGGTCTCAGGCAAGACCGTTTTATGGCGGCGATTTGAGTATATGAGGCGGAACCGTAAGGCCAAACTCTCCTCGAGCCAATACCCTTTATACTTGCCAAATACTTTGTGGGAGTGACTAGAGATGATATACCTTTTCGGCTCCCCGTTATTGAGCATCTCCCCATCACTTTCAGTGATTTCCGCTGATTGCTTCGACCCGGAACATTGCTTCCTTATGAAGCACGGCGCATCGCTCAAGAGTATATCACATTCAAGCGTAACCGACCATCCGGGTCTAATGTCGGACAACTACCCCAATGGATGAAGATTCCCCGATGATCGTGCCACCAAGAAGGACAAGCGGCACCCAATGTCACACCCTCCTTGCTTACCCCTACTCCCATCACCCCACGGCGACGCTTTCAAAGGGTCTTAGGGCTCATTTTGATTCCGCTTTGGCGCGCCAAGCAGCCACTTCACGCAGCTTGGGGACTTTAGCTCCTCCCGAATCGAACTTTGAGAGGTATCGGCAGCAGATGGGTCACAATTCATAGAGTTCACCAATCTTCACCCGTGGTTTCGAGAGTTCCGCATCGAGTATATCGTTGTCTTGACGCTCAAAATCGCCACCAACGCCTTCACCAATCTTCACAGCAGACGCTTGGGGATTTCCGTCAAGATGTTTACCGCGCTAGACACCCATGAGCAGATTTGGCTGACCTTCAAGCCCAAAGGGACGCCTCGTCCCTATCCCACACAATTCTCCACCACCACCACCATCGCCGGACCAACAAAGTGAAGCTTCACCGTTAGAGAGTATGTATATATTTCCTTATTTATTTTTGCTCGTCCTTTTTCGGTGGTTCGTTGTTTTCCTTTGTGGTTTGTTTGTTTTCCTTGTCTTTTCCGGTGCTTGCTGCAGACTATCCTCGAACTCGATGTACGCCCGACCTCCTTTCTCTCACCGCTATCGTGGAAGTCTCGCCCTTTCGCCTTATTTTGTTGTTCATGTTTAGAGCTCGGGGACAAGTGCTCATCTATGTGGGGAGTTGTTGATGATATGTTGTATATGTTGTGCTCGGATATGTGCATGATCGACCCCATGGATCTATGCTTACTTTGGTTTCTTGTGCTCAAGTTTTGTCTATACGAATAAGTTAGATTGTGATTTGTGCAATCGAACTCGTGGTATTGGTCGAACCTTGATGTGTTCCCGCTTATCTTGTTGTTACGCTTTTGAAGAGCAATGTGAATTGACGGGTTGTGAGAATTGATCTTAAATCAAGGGTTATTGATGTGATTTGTCCGACTAATGTTGGGAGTGTTAACAATGTGGTTACCTATATACTTGTTTCTTTATAAAAAAAAAAAAAAAAAAAAACTCTATTTTTATGTGAGATTGTTGAAATGGAGGATGGGATTATGCCCTCTTCTCGTGAATTGAGAAATGGGCATGGAAACCACGATAGAGACTCGAGTTCATCGAGAATTCACATTTCACCATTGTTCCAAAATCATAAGACTTTCCATGTTTATTGTTGAGATTATATAAATGGAGGATGGAATTATGCCCTCTTTCTCGTAAATTGAGAAATGGGCATGGGAAACCACGATAGGAGATTCGAGTTTATCGAGACTTCACCTTCGAACATTGTTCCAAAATCATTAATATTTTCTTTGTGTTCTCAAAAGAAACTTGTTGCTAAAGGTAACCATTTTAGTTAATTCACCCCGACGGAGAGTCGGGTCCGAGCAAAATGATCCTATTGTTTATTTGACTTTCTCACAATCTTAGATTTGTTTCGCATTAACTTGATTACGTATTCATCATGTTGGGGAATTTCAAATAGAGGTTTGATTGATTGATTAAGAGTTAAAGTTGCATGAGTTATTTTTCTACTCTTGTTATTATAGACTTTGCTTGAGGACAAGCAAATGGATAAGTGTGGGGAGTTGTTTGGTATGAATCATGCTGATTCTTGGTATTGTTTTGCATGTTGTCTTCTTTAGTTTATCACATTTATGCCGTTAGTTCAATTATTATTTATCGTTACGGACTTACTTGGTTCGTTTCAATGTTTTGCAGAAAATCGGCATTAAATAGGATGAAATCTATCTACCAAGGATCAGGTATAATGAAGAGCATCGCGATAGGAGTTCATAGGCGAAAGCGGATCATATTTCGGAGTTCGGACGAAGGAGAACGAAACGAATTGTTGAAGTCGCGCACGACCCCGTCGCATGGCCAAGCATCCGCGCGCACGCACGCACGCACGCCGCCCACGCGACGCCTGCAAGCGTGCCCGCCTCCCGTCCGCGCACACCGTAACGCCGGCTCACTCCGAGCGCTGCTCCCACTTTCCTCGTGCGCTGGAGTGAACGCCGCTCGCCACACCTCCGCCCGCGCCCGCCCGCCCGCCCGCCCGCCGCGCCCGCCAGCCACCTCGCGATCTGAACGCCGGCTCACTCCGAGCGCGTTCCCACTTTACTGCTGGAGTGAGCGCCGCCGCCTCCCCGCCTCGCTCGCCGCCGCCCGCCCGCACACCCCGCGCCGACGCCGCCTTCACGCGTTTTTTTCACCGCGCCACCGCTTTCCTATATATAGCCTATTTTAGGTTATTTTCGTAGAGGGACTTTACGATTTTTCTGCTTTTCATTCGCCATTGCGCCGCTGAGTCGTTCTTCACTTGTTCAAATTCGTACATTAGTTCACATTGGTACTCTATTTGTTTATGAATTCTAGCAACGCTGCAATTTTATTTACGGATTCTTGCAATACATTGTGTAATTTTGGATTTGATTGAAAGTAATTGATCGCCTTTTGTTCCAATTGTTCTTGATCATTCGCTTACATGTTGATTCGCTCGCTTTCGATTATTCCCCGCCTTGATTAGTTCTTGATTAGTTCTTGTTTCGGGTTTAATAATCAATTCTATGCAAGTGGTGTTGAACTTTAAATTCATGTTTAATCGTTTTTGTTGAATTTCATTGATCCTTGTTTGAAGATCTAATTTAATTGTTTTGATTTATTTCCTGCTCCCGTGTTTGGTAGTTAATCATCTAGGGTTTGACAATTTCTAGTTTAGATCTTTTGTTTTCGTAATTTAGCTCGGGATTGACAACCCCGCTTAGGTTTGTCGCTTAATTCTCGTGTTTGATTCCTCGTATGTTTCAAACCCATATTGGTATTAGAGTGTTTAGATTTAATCGCTTTCGTGAGCAACACGAACATTAGGCCTATTAAGTTTTCCTCGAGAGACCACTAGGTTAGCTTTCCTACTATAACACCTCGCACGATTGCGAGTCAATTGAGAGTATACTTTTGGTTGAACACCGTGCAAATTTTAAATTAGCTTACTATCGGTTAGGGGAGACTAGATGTGCTATTACACCAAAGGTTATGCACGATGTTTTTGGTTTTCATGTTAGTGGTTTTTCTGATGTACCAAACGATTTTCCTCTTGCTGAAACATGGAGAATTTTAACTGGTTTTGATAATTGGTCATCTGCAGGCACTTCTAGTGCCTTTATTAAGGACCCTGCTTTGGTTATAGCCCATAAATTCCTTGCATATAACCTAACAGGGAAAGAGCAGGCAAATAAAGTGAGTGCTCGTGAAGTTTTCTTCTTGTGGTATGTTTGTGAATAACAAGAAGATCCATGGCAAAGACCGTTTTGTGGCGGCGTTTTGATTATATGTGGTGACACCGTAAAGCAAAACTCTCCTTGAGCCAATACCCTTTGATTCTAGCCAAGTTCTTTGTGGGATTAAGTGGAGAAGACTATCCAAGTTCGGGCTCCAGTGTCATTGCGAATCTTCCCATCACGTTCAGTGATTTTCGGGTGATTGCATCTGATCTGGCTACACTGCTTCCTTATGAGGCACGACGTAGTGTCCAAGAGTATATTATAATTAAGCAGAACCGTCCGTTCGGGTCTCATGCCGGTACGGCTACCCCGATGGATGAAGATATCCCCAAGGATCAGGCCACCAAAGAAGGAGAGACGGGACCACAAGACACACCCCTCTTGGCTTACCCCTACTCCCATCAGCCCCACGGCGACGCCTTCGTGATCTTAGGGCTCATTTTGATTCCAGTTTTGGCCAGTTTCAGCAGGCCATTTCACTGTAGTTTTGGGAATTTAGCACCTCATGGAATCAGAACATTGAGGAGTATAGGCAGCAGATGGGTCAGCAATTCACAGATTTCAATCAATCAACGACCCAGGGTTTTGGAGAGTTCCGTGATGAGATATATTAGCGTCTTGACACCCAATCTCTGCAGTTCAAAGACTTCAGTCAATCTTCCTAGCAGGCTTTTGGGGATTTCCGTCAAGATGTTTACCGACGATTAGACACACAAGAGCAGCATCTGGCTGACCTTCAAGCCCAATGGGACGACGCTCGAGACCAGTGCAAATTTTAAATCAGCTTACTGTCGGTTGGGGGAGGCTAGATATGCTATTACACCAAAGGTTATGCACGATGTTTTTGGTTTTCATGTTAGTGGTTTTTCTGATGTACCAAAGGATTTTCCTCTTGCTGAAACATGGAGAATTTTACCTGGTTTTGATAATTTGTCATCAGCAGGCACTTCTAGTGCCTTTATTAAGGACCCTGCTTTGGTTATAGCCCATAAATTTCTTGTATACAACCTAACAGGGAAAGAGCAAGCAAATAAAGTGAGTGCTCAGGAAGTTTTCTTCTTGTGGTGTGCTGTGAATAACAAGAAGATCTATGCAGCACCGTTCTTGTGGCGGCGTTTTGATTATATGAGGCGACATCATAAAGCAAAACTCTCCTTGAGCCAGTACCCTTTGATTCTAGCCAAGTTCTTTGTGGGATTAACTGGAGAAGACTGTCCAAGTTCGGGCTCCAGTGTCATTGCGAATCTTCCCATCACGTTTAGTGATTTTCGGGTGATTGCATCTGATCCGGCTACATTGTTTCCTTAGAAGCACGGCGTAGTGTCCAAGAGTATATTATGATTAAGCAGAACCGTCCGTCTGGGTCTCATGTCAGTATGGCTACCCCGATGGATGAAGATATCCTCGAGGATCAGGCCACCGAAGAAGGAGAGGCGGGACAACAAGACACACCCCTCCTGGCTTACCCCTACTCCCATCACCCCCACGGCGACGCCTTCAGTGATCTTAGGGCCTTCAGTGATCTTAGGGCTCATTTTGATTCCGCCTGGCCAAGCAGCCACTTCACAAAGACTTTGGGACTTTAGCTCCTCCTGGAATCAGAACTTTGAGGAGTATAGCCAGCAGATGGGTTAGCAATTCACATATTTCAATCAATCAACAACCCAAGGTTTTGGAGAGTTCCGTGATGAGGTATATCAGCGTCTTTACACCCAATCTCGCCAGTTCAACGAATTCAGTCAATCTTTCTAGCAGGCTTTTAAGGATTTCCATCAAGATGTTTACCGACGATTAGACACACAAGAGCAGCATCTGGCTGACCTTCAAGCCCAATAGGATGCCTGGTCCCTATCCCACACCGCCTATCCACCGCCACCACCACCGGACCAACAGTGATGCTTCACTGTTGGAGAGTATGTATATATTTCTTTATTTTTATTTTTATTTTTATTTTTATTTTTTATTTTTTTCTCTCGTCCTTATTTCGGTGGTTATTTCATTTCCTATTGTGGTGTGTTTTTCCTTGGCTTTTCTTGTGTCTGCTGCAGGCCTATTCTTGGGACTCGATCTCTGAACGACCCCCTTTCTGCCATCTATTATCAGGGAAGTCTCATCCTCTATTGGCCTTATTTTGTTGTTAATGTCTAGAGCTCTGGGGACAGCGCTCGAATTTATGTGTGGGGGGAGAGTTGTTGATTATATGTCGTGCTCTGTTTATGTGCATGATTGGCAATATGGATCTATGTTTATTTTGACATCTTGGACTCAAGTTTTATCTTTGCGAATAAGTTAGATTGTGATTTTTGCACCGAACTCGTGGTATTGGTCAAACCTTGATGTATTCTCGTTTATTTTGATGTTATGTTATTGAAGTGCAATGTGAATTGACGAGATTTTATGAATTAATCTTAAATCAGGGGTTATTGATGTGATTTGTTCGACTAATGCTAGGGGTAGTGTTAACAAAGGTGGTTACCTATATACTTGTTTCATTAAAAAAAGGTGTGAAAAGAAGAAAAGAAGGAGAATGAAAACCCAATAAATTGTTGAGATTGTATAAATGGAGGATGAGATTTTGCCCTCTTCTCGTGAATTGAGAAATGGGCATGGAAAACCACGATAGAGACTCGAGTTCATCGAGAATTCATCTTTCGAACATTGTTCCAAAATCTGTTAATACTTTCTATGTTATCAAAGAAACTTGTTGCTAAAGGTAACCATTTTAGTTAATTCACCCCTAGCGGAGAGTTGGGTCTGAGCAAAAATAATGTACTTTCGATTATTGCATTTAGTTTTGTAATTCTTGTTGAATTCCTTTGTATCATTTACGAGTTGTGTTGAGATTATTGTTAGTTTCAATTTCATTGTTGATTCTGGATATTTTATAATTGTGTTGAACGTCATTCTAAATTGATTTGTACTTGCTTATTGATTATGGTTGTTTGAATTACACTTTTGATATTGGATGTTAGTTACATGTTGAATCGTTCTTCGCCTAATTTCATTGCTTCGTGTTTGGTGATCTAATTTAGTTTGTTTATTTTTTAGCTTCATGCTTTCGTGCTTTCAGCATTTAAATTCACGTATAATCAAAAACCCATGTTGGTATTAGAGTGTTAGGATTTACCGCTTTCTGTGTTTAACACGAACAATAGCCCTATTACAACACATCATTCGATTATGAGTCAATTAAGAGTACACTTTTGATTGAAACAACCTTAATTATGTTTAAGGTGACCAACGAAACGAATTAGAATCGATTCGGATATCGAAAACTAGGGAAATCAAAAACTAGTGACTAGTCCAACCGGATTAGGGTTTCCTAAATAGCCTGAATATAGAATGAAAGATCTAGAATGAATCTCAACAAAAGGAGTGCATTTCTAGAATCTTCTCACGAAAACATGTGAGAAGCCAAGGAATTAGAATTTTCGGGCATACTTGTCAGGTCAGTCTCAAAAGTAAGATTCACGAGCCGGATCAACTTCCAGTCTATGCTAATCATTGAAATTAATGAGAACAATCAAAATCATGAAGGAATTTATTATTATAAATTTAGAATTAGTAAGAATCAATTTCTGAACGAAATTCCTGAAGAACTTAACCGGAAGCCGGGAATATATACCGAAAAAATCCTAAACTGATCCGAGCGAATCGAGACTCAAACCAAGGGTCTAAATAAATAATAAATTATTTATAAGACTCACATTAATTATGATATCTCAAGAATTCGATGGAAATTTGAGTGAGCATAATTTAATCGTTGGACGCTGTTTTTCCGCGATAATTCAGAATTGACTTACCGGATGCAATCCGAACTTCATGAAATTATTATAAACTATGAAATAAGTCTTTTAAGTCCATTTAAGAAAATAAAACCTTAACGTTTCGAGAAATCAATCGAAAGCGGGATAAAACTTAAAGAACCGATATTAACATGCCAAATCGTAATTTGACTAGTCTTTCTCCCAACTACCACCAAGGGCACCCCATACGAGCCAAGCCATTTGCTGCCAAATTACAGTAAGAATCAAGCCATTCTCTCTCTCTCTCTTTGGAACAAAGTTCTCTATTTGTTTTCAAATTTCTTCACCGTCTCCGAGCTTTAATCCTCCATTCCAACCCTCCAAAACAAATTCTAATACCATAAAAAGGTAGCATTCATCATTCTATTCATTTGTAATGGAATAGAATTTTTTTAGATTTTTTTTGAATTCTTTCATGAAGAACCCTAATTTTTGTTCTTCATTTTCTTCATGACTTTTTGAGCCATCAAATACTCTCAAGCCATGAATGAAATATGCTTAGAAATATATTCTAAGGTTGTGTTTAAAGTTTGGGAATATTTGGAGCATATTTGATATTTTTTTATTTTTGTTATAATTCTTATTACAGAAGATAAAGCATGCATTTGTGAATGTTATTTCAAATTGTTGCTTGTTGATGTGTTAGGAGCATGTAGAATAATATGAGAATTTTTGGAAATTTTCTTGTATTTATTTTAAAAGGGCCGAAACATCTATGGTATTTTAAGCCATTATTTTGATTTTATTTGTTGAAAAATAGTTGAGAGATAGTGTTTAATATATGATATGAACATCATATATTAATCTTGAAATTATTGAAACACTTCTCCTATTTTCTTCAAAAATACCGAAATATATATATAATTTTTAAGGTTTATTTTGATTTTATTTGTTGGAAAATAGTTGAGGTATAGTGTTTAATATATGATATGAACATCATATATTAATCTTGAAATTATTGAGACACTACTCCTATTTTTCCAAGAAGGCCGAAAACTATATGCATATATTTAAGATTTAGTTGATTTTTATTTGTTGAAAATAATATGATATATGATGTTTTGAAATAATATAAATCTATTATGCTTTGTTGAGAATTAATTAAACACATATACAATATATGTGTAAGGACAAAAAAAATTCCAAGCATTTAGTTCTTATTATAAATATTTAGTTGATGTTTAAAGTTAAAATTCCATGTTTATTTCATATTATAAACATTTTGTGAAGTTAATAGAATTTATTGAGTATATATATTTATATTATGTCATTACCAAAATATATATATATATTAATGAGCATGTGTTTTAATTTTAATGTATGATATGAAATGATATTTCATGTTTAGTATATGATATAAGCATGATATGATTTTTGTGGAATTTATTGAACACCAATGTTCAATAAATCCAAATTGCCGAAAAATTTAGTGCTTTAAACTCATGGTTTAAAATTTTATTTGATGGTATTGAGTTCATAATTAAATTCTATAGTATGATAGGAGCATAACATGATTTCATTGGAATTTATTGGATATTTATGCTAATTATTGCTAATGTAATACCCCGAATTTCTGGGCTTACAAATTTCGAAAATAAAGAAGGAACAGTACGATAAGAACGAGTATGAAAGTGAACGTCGGTAATTATCGATATTGAATAAATCGAAATTTCTCTTGAAAACTTGAACGAAATAATTTTTTTAAAATATGTTTTTAAGTATATTTGGGATATTATTTACACTAAGGAAGAAAAAGAAATATTTTTCCTTATTTAAGGGTGATTTTTGAAAAAATAGGGTATAAAGGATTAAATTGTGATTTAATATGTGACCACTTGATTTTATGTGATGAGTTGTCATGTTTATCTTATAGTATATGATAAGATAAATATCTTGTACATCATGCATGAATTTCAAAATCATAAGCGTATATGATAAGGTTTGAAAATGACATTTTAAGATAAGTATGTTATGATATTTTATAAAAGGATAAGATAAGGTTATGACTAAGATAAGATAATGTTTATCTCATAAAATGTGTGATAATGCGATAAGTATCATAGGAGATAATATTTGTTTCTAGAAGCTCATAGTTTTCAAAAATTAGGTATGATTTTATGTGATTTTTCGAAAATCACAAATTATGTGATAATTGTATTAAATAATTTATTTAACTATATAAATGATAAATATCATGATTTTAGATTAATCTTATCTCATAGGAATTATAAAATTTCAAAATTAATGAAATAAGGAAAGAATAGGATTTTTATAAAAATAAAATCCTAGAAACCCTAATTTTTGAAATTTTTGGGAAAAATAGCTTAGAAATGTTCCAAAAATTTATTTTACGATATAATATCATTATATTTATGTAATTACTCATGAAAATAGTATTGGTTATGAAAAGAATAATAGTTTAATAATTTATCCTTAGTTTCGAATTATTTGCCGATAACTTTACGTTAGTACATAGAATTGATCTTAATTAATTTTCCTATGATTTATTTTATCATCTAAGATTATTATTGTGTCATATAGTTATTAATTGAAGAAAAATAAAATATTTGGCATATTATTATAGTAAGTGCCGAAAATATTGACTTATTAGTGTGAAATTGATATAAATATCATGCTTTAATTAATGAGGGGTCATAATTATAAAGATAAGATAAGATTAGGTGTAATGTAGAGATGGTTATCAAATTAAACAAGTAACCTAAGGTTTTGTCTTCTAATGGCCGAAATTTTGGACTTAAAATAAGGTTGGAAATATTTTTAAAACTCTTTGAAAATGACATCTTATCCTAAGTTGAAAACTTTGACTTTTCAAATATGATATTATTACATGATAATATTATAGTATATGATATAGAAAAAAATAAAATTCTATCCGAAGGAAAGAGGGGTGGCCGAACACACACATATATACTATACAAAGTGATAATTTATTTATTCTATGATAGATATAAGATACATTAATTAAATAATAAAATAGCATAATAAACTATAGGATAAAACAAAATATTTTTTTCTTATATAAAGAAGTGGCCGAAAATATCAAAGAAATAAGGAATGAGTTGTAAATTTTGATTTTACAACTAGATATGTTATAATTTCAAGAAGATAAGATATGATGAATAATTAAAGTATAGGATAAGATCAAAAATGACTCATGTACAACTCATAAGGTTCGAATTTTAATGAGATAAAAAGGAGTTGTAATTTTTGACTTTATATTAAGATATTTTATAAAGTAATGATTAAAATCACTTTATAAACTCTATAAATAGGAGACCCCCTTATATCACCATATAACCGAAAATAGGAGAAAATTAGAGAGAAAAATAGAGAGAAAAAAATAGAGAGTATTCCCAAGAGTTCTCTTCGATCATAGTTCGAAAAACGTCGTAGACGTCGATCAAAATCAAATAGAAGGTTAGAAACTCTAAACTTCTTATTATTTTATGCAAAAATATTATAAAATCATATATGATGTGTTTTGTTACATGCTTTCGAAAATTATGTGAAATATGTGAAAATTTTGTTATGTGTCGAAGTTATGAATTAAATATGTTCATATGACGTTTATAAGCGTATATTATGATTTTAATACAAAGTAAAGCATGTATTAAAATATGATGATATGACCGAAAATAAAGCATGGGTTATATGTTAGAATACATGAATTTTAATTGTTGTTTTGAACCTAAAATAATAATAGTTGTTCATGTTCAAAATTCTATGATTTTATGTGGAATTCTTTGGAAAAATATGAAATATTATGAGATGGAAATTTCGAAATATACTAAAGCATGAAATATTTATGTATGAGTTGTATACGATGAGGATAATAACATATTATGTGAAATAATTAAGATTTTCAAAAATATATATATATATATGGAATTTTCGAAAATCAGAATAATAAAAGAATATGACGTCTCGTGATACGTGATATGTGAATCATACGATATGATAAGTGAAAGGTTGAGACATAGAGAAATATGTCTGTGAATACGTAAAATTTGAATATGTACGTAAGACGATAAGTAAAGTCAAGATGCGATGGCGACATTAGATATGAAGTTAAGATTCAATGCGTTCGTCGAACGATTTAAACTAAGGAATGAATGGAAGGATAGTACGACGCTGGTTCGGATCGATGAATCTAACACAGACATGATGATATGCTAAAATCTCGCTTCTTACGTTGATAAGGTTTGACTCGAGAGGAGAGGCCGAAAGTAAAACCCTAAGTGACCCAAGAACTTTAAGTTCTCGAGGTGGGCTTTCTTACCAAAACCTTTTATGAGCTTTTTGAAAAATGTTTTACTGTTATTTGTCGCGACCCCACTCCGGACTACCCGGACTGGAGGGCGACTAATACTAGGAGTAGTATTTTAGGGGTTACATGGCTAAAATAGAGATGCATAATAGAAATAAACTAGCATGCTTGAACATAATATAAGATAATGTCATAACAGTTTAAAAAGGTTTAGGCCATCGGACCCCAAAAATCATGGCCATGGTCCGATGGACCTCAATAGTTCATATCCATAAAGCGTAAATAAATGAGTTCAGAGTGTAGCAGCGGAAAGTGTGTGAATACATATATGATGATATGCATTCAAGGTGAAAACCACAAATTCTAATAAACCGGTCGAGGCACTGGACTCTCAACACATTCCCATCATCACCATCGAGCTCAACCTACACATTTAAAACAAACATGCGGGCTAAGTACAAGAAATTGCACTCGGTGGACTCATGCCGAAAACATTTGATAATATTTGAATTACGCCGCCAATATCGAGTAAGTCATGAGGTTTTAGTTAAAATGCCTTGTGCTTACCAAATCATTTCAACAGAAAACATAGCTCGCCGAGCATTTTCTTGGTGTGTATGGTCCGTATCTCATAGTAACAATTCATATCAAGATTAAAATTAAACATCGAGAGGAGGCCTCCCATCTACGACGCCGTGATCGGCCGTAATCCCTGACACAAGACACACTCTCACAAGCATATGTTAACATAGCAATAGTTCCAACCTTCACGCCAATCCTAGCTGGCATTTATCATCCGCACAGACCCGACATTTAAAAGGTCGGGCGCGACCCAAATGACATAACTCGTCATAATAAAGTTCCAACCATCGCCACAACCCTACCCGGCAAATGATAGGATCCATACACAAAATGTAATATTTTGGCGGGTAATATGGTAAACATTTGTCATCAGTTGTAGAATAAGTCTCAGAATAAACTCATTTTTGGAATAACAAGAAAGTCACATCATGTTTGAAAAGTAAGCCCACTGACTACGGTTTGTTGTAAATCGAGTCCTAGGTTCGCTCGCGACGAAAATCCAAATTGCGCGTTTGCGTCACACCTTTACTTCTGGCGAGGCTTTAGTATCGTCGCTCAAGTCTCGAGACTTTCAAAAGCTAAGATAAACTTCGAAATCTCATATCGATGTAGATCAATTCCTTAGTGAATTCAATACGTCTCCAACACGTATCTGATTGAATTGTTCTCGCCTCGAGATACTTTCAACGATAAGCACGCTTTTTCGATATATGGATTTCATTTGTGAAATCTTTTCTTACTAATGAGGTATCATACTCAATTAGTATATCTTACGCCAGATTATGATTCATCAATCGTAAACGCGTCGTTTGACTTAAAAAGTCAACGAAGTCAACACTGGTCAACAAAGTCAACAATTTTGACTTTCAAATAGTAACTTCTTACTATTTCGTTTTATAAATCGAATTTGATCGATTTGAAAACGTAAAGTCCTATTTCTCGATTTATCACGTAAATCAAGGACTTATAACTAATTTCGCATTTAATAACCCTTTTTATAAATAAAACGCGTACCTTTGATTTTAAAACGTTATAAAATAAACGTTTGTCTCAAACATAGCAATCTATGTTTATAAAATTTTGTAAAATTCAATTATGTCCAGAATATTAATTAAACATATATTTTATTAATAAACTGAATTAAAAAGGATTTAAAAATCCTTATTAATTATCGAAATTCTCGATAATCAATTTAAAAATATCAAATGACTTTTGAAAAATTTTCTAAATTAATATAGTGCATTATTATACACTATGGTCCAGAATATGAATTCATAAAATCCATATGATATTTTTTTCTATTTATTAACATATATACACATATATATAGCTACGGTATTTTCATTAATTAGGGAATAATTATCCAAAAATTCCCAAAATTGATATACACATAGTATAATATCCCAACATCAATATACATCACAAATATAACCTATAGTTCATCATAACTATTTATTTAATGATATATAGCAATATTTACGGTAATTACAAGATAATTACCACATAATTAGCAAACAATTTCTAAAAATTCCAAATAAATTCTAACATGATTAAACATTATACTATAACATTGTAACATCATAACATCAACCAAAACCATTTGAATCATCACCATATGGAGCTACAAGCTCTCGGCTTTTTTGATTAAAGATGGTATTTGATTTTCAAAAATTCCAACAATTATATACTATGTTTATACACTATAGTATAGTAATATAACATCATAATATTTATCAAAACTAATTAAATCATCAACTTCAAGAGCTCAAAGCTCACGGCTTATTTGATTTAAATTAGTATTTGATTTCCAAAAATTTCAATAAATTCATACAATACATCAACAATATACTAAAGCATTAATACACCATTGCATGTTCAAAAATAAAATCATACACCAACCTATACACTTTCAAAGCTCACGGTATTTTCATTAAATCAAGCATATGGTTTTCAAAAATTCTAAATAAATCATAGAACATATAATCAAGGTTCTAAAGCATTAATATGTCATTACATGCATGAAATAAAAATTATTCACCAAGGTACATACATATATACCTCACGGTATTAATGAAAATTCAAGCTAGGGTTTTCCAAGGTACATACATATATACCTCACGGTATTAATGAAAATTCAAGCTAGGGTTTCAAATTATATAAATAGGCATTAACGATTTCTATGGTTCAAAAACTGATTTTAATGCTTAATAATATCCATGTATATCATATTATATAGTTTAGATACCATATGATAATTTAATGGCATCATTTCATGTGACCAAACCCTAATTTATAAGATTAGGGTTTTCGAAAATTAATTTCAAAATATCGAGTTTAATAACTCAAATATTGATTTTAATAATTATTAATACTGTAATTATATAAAATAATAATAGCAAAATTAATTATTATAATTTCACGAGCATTAAACTCATTTTCAAAACGCCTCAGACGCCGACGCTCAAAACGCCTCAAACGCTCAAAATCGACTCATCTCAAAATGGTCGCAGAAGTTCATACTTACTAAATAAATATATTCCATTTAATAAAGGAATTAAGATTGAAATTAATTCCAAGCTTCACTGCTCAGAAAATTTCATGAAATACTGACGTTTGATACGCGTTTGACGTTGAAATAATACTGTCGTATCATTTCATAATTTCGTTTTCGTAATTCACAATCCTTAGTGAATTGTAAAAAGGAATGCGTCAATATAGATATTGAACCGAAATCACAAAATTCGATGTCGTAAAAATTAATATACGGCAAAACCCTAATTACGGGTTTAGAATACCGTAATCGTATGTTCGTTTCTTTGGAATATTACATTCCACCCGCCTTACGAAAAATTTCATCCCGAAATTTGTATACCTCTAGAAAAATAAATCGAGGTATTTTCTCTCATCGCTTCTTCAAGCTCGCACGTGGCTTCTTCTTGTCCGTGGTGTCTCCACAGCACTTTGACTAACGGAATCGACTTGCTCGTAGTTCTTGAACTTTGTGGTCAAGTATGGCTGCGGGTTCTTCCTTATAGCTCATGTCCGCTCGAGGATGACGCCGCCTTGATGAATCACATGCTTTGGGTCGTGAACGATATTTTCGTTTGCGGGACGTGAAAAACATTATGGACATTCCCTAGGTTTGGCGGAAGAGCCAACTTATAAGCTCTTGGACCTATCCTCTCTAGATCTCATAAGGTCCTATAAAGCGGGTCTAAGCTTCCCTTTCGTGCCAAACCCGACAATCCCTTCATGGAGAGACCTTAAGAAATACTTTGTCTCCATCCTCAAATCAGTAGCTCGGATCTCACGCGTATCGGTAAGATTTCGCTCATCCCGAGCCTCTTTATCCTCGGCCTAATCATTTAACCATCTCGATCATTTCGCTCACCGCATCGTGCCCTATGACTTTCTCTCACCGACTTCATCCCAATAAAGCGGTGATCTACACTTTGCCATACAAGGCTTCGTATGGGGCCATGCCGATCGTCGCTTGATAGTCGTTGTTGTAAGCAAATTCGATAAGAGGTAAAATATCTTCCCATTTTGCACCTCGATCCAATATTACGGTTCTAAGCATATCTTCTAGCGTTTGATCGTTCTTTCCGACCGTCCATCGGTTTGTGGGTGGAATGTCAGATCGAAATTTAATCTGCACTCCAGGTTCTCTCGCAAGCTAATCCGAATCTGGATGTGAACTTGGAGTCTCGATCGAGGTAATAGATTTTGGCACTCCATGCGGTCGTACAATCTCCTTAACGCATACCGGGCGAACTTATCGCACCCATAAGTGCTCGAATCGGTGAAAGTGAGCACTTTTGGTAGCTTATCCACAATTACCCATATGGTGTGTTTCCTCTTCTCGACTTGGGTAAGCTTGTAACGAAATCCATGGTTATATCGTCCCACTTCTACTCGGGGATTTCTAACGGCTGCAACTTTCCGTATGGGCGCTGGTGTAGTGCCTTCACTTGTTGGCAAACGAGACAGCGTTCCACAAAAGAAGCTATATCTCGTTTCATGCCTTCCCACCAAAACTTTTCCTTCAGGACTTGGTACATTTTAGTACTGCCTGGGTGGGTGGTGTAGGGCGTATCGTGAGCCTCACTCATGATTTCATTCTGAAGCTCTGCGTCGTCAGGAACGCATATCCTTCCTTCAAATAATAAGGCGTTATCTGACGCCTCTTGGAAATTCTTGAATCCTTCAGACCTTAGTCTTTCTCGGATCTTTTCTAACTTTTCCTCCATCCTTTGTCTCTCGACAATTCTTGTTCTTAAATCAGACGGCGTCGGTGTGAGTGTAGCGACCTGACTCACAATTGTCTCGTGTGGTTCCACCAGTTCAATCCTAATTCTACCAAACTCTTCAACGAGTTTTTCCTCTCAGTACAAAGAGACATCCTAACTGGTATGGTTTCACGACTCAAGCGCCGGCACCACATTCGCCTTACCCGGGTGATAGTTAATACCACAACAGTAATCTTTCACTAACTCAAGCCATCTTCTTTGTCTCATATTCAGATCTCTTTGCTCAAGAAGTACTTCAAACTTTTATGATCCGTGAAGATCTCACATCTCACACCATAGAGATGGTGTCTCCAAATTTTAGTGCATGAACTACGGCCGCTAATTCCAAATCGTGGGTTGGGTAGTTCACCATGCGTCCGAGTTGTCGAATGCATAAGCTATCACTTTTCCTTCTTGCATCAAAACACAACCCGCCCGCCTTAGATGCGTCTCAGATAGACTACATACCCTTTGTCCGCTTCGACCGCTAGAACTGGTGCACTTGTCAATTTTTCATTGAGTATTTGGAAACTAGTCTCGCATTCATCACCCAATTGAACTTGATTCCTTCCAAGTAGTCGGGTTATTGGCCTTGCAATTTTGGAGAATCCTTCGATTAATCTCCTGTAGTAACCAGCTAATCCTAGGAAACTTCTAATCTCGTCGAGTCTTTGGTGATTTCCATTCTCGCACGGCCTCTACTTTGGTGGATCTACTTTTATACCTTCAAGAGACACGATGTGTCCAAGGAACATAACTTCCTTCAAATTAAAACTCACATTTGCTAAACTTAGCAAATAGTCTTTCATCTCTCAAGGTTTGCAAAACCGTTCTTAGATGTTCCTTATGATCCTCTTCATTCATTGAATAAATAAGGATATCATCTATGAAGACCAAAACAAATTTATCCAAAATGGATGAAATACTGCTCATGAGGTCCATGAATACGGCTGGTGCATTGGTTAATCCGAACGGCATAACTATGAACTCATAGTGGACATATCTCGGTTGGAATGCGCCTTAGGTACATCCTCGATCCGTATTTTCAGTTGATGGTATCGACTTAAGATCAATTTTCGAGAATACACCCGCCTCGCAAATTGATCAAACAGTCATCAATTCGGGTAAAGGGTATTTGTTCTTTAGTGTCATCTTATTTAGTTCTCTATAATCGATGCACATCCTCAAAGAACCATCCTTTTCTTAACGAACAAAACAAAGGCGCCCCCGGTGAAACACTCGGCTAGTGAAACCTAGATCCAAAAGCTCTTGATTTGGATTTTCGCCTCCAACTCTTTGGGGCCATCCTATAGGGCACCTTCGACATTTGGGGCCGACCGGGCTCCAAGTCGATGGTAAACTCTAGTTGTCTATCGAGGCGCCCCGGTAGATTCTCGGAAATCGTCCGAAAATTCTCGACAACTTCAATGTCTTCTACCCGCTCGGTTTATCCTCTTCGTTCAAATAAACAAGGAATGCATGGCATCCCTTCCGTTCATCATCCTCCTCACCAGTAGTGCGGATACAATCGGGATTCTTCTTCCCATGCTGATCCCGTGAAATGCGTAGCTTCTTGTCCAGGAAAGTGAAACGAAATTTTCCTTTCCTTACATAGAATCGTGGAATGATTCTTAGCTAACCTGTCCATTCCTAGGATTATGTCTACATCATCCATGGGTATTATGTTTAGATCGTTAGCCGTAACCTTAAGTGATCCTAATGTCAACTCTAGGTTCGAGCAAAAGTGCGTAATGATCATAATCCCTCCTATAGGCGATGAGATTCTCATATCCCGGCTTGACTTTTCGCACCTAAGGCCCAAGATTTCACGCATGATTTTGCAATAAAATAATGCGAAGCACCGTGATCGAACAATACTATAATGTAGGTTGAGGAGAACCCCATACCGCCAAGTTTCCCGGTTTTGTTCGCTCGCCTCTATGCAGGCGTAGGCTCTAGCTGGCCGAGGCCGACGGGCGCCGGTCCTGTTGATTCGCGGCCGCCGGCTTTATTCTTCGCTTCCGGCGTTGTCGCGTGGTTGCCGCCTCTGTTGTTGTTGAGGCGATGGTTGCCACCGCGGTTGCGGGTTGTTGTTGCGTCCGCCATTGTGGTTGCTTGCACACCACCGGGATTGTTGCCACCGGAGTTGCTTTGGGGTTGGAACCGCCGCTATGGCCGGGGTGAAGTCAGATAGCCCTTAATGGCCGAGCATGGCCCGTTGGTTTGGCCTTATATCCGAACGTGACACGGGCAATTGTCATGTAATGCCCGCTTGCCCAAGACTTGTAACAACACACCACGTTCGCCGTGCACACTCCCTTGTGTGCTCTATGGCATCTAGGCATTGAGGTGCCCTCAACTGTTCCTGCGGTCCCCTTGCCGGTGGAGCATAAGCTGCTCTCTTCCAGCTCTGTCCTTGCTGCGCCGGGTTTCCTTGCCACGGGCGCTTGTGACTCGCGTCTCCATAGTTCCCGCGGTTGGGCTCCCAATTCCCTTTTCCTCTGTCCAACGCATTGCGTGTTTGAGACGACACCGACTTATTCTCGGACATCGCCGCCTCAATATCTAAAGCTCGTGCGAGAGCTTCAGTGTAAGATAGGTCTCCATGGCTGGCAAGAGACATGCGTATCTCCATTCTTAGCCCTGACCTGAACTTTTCCGACATTTTCAAGTCGGTGTCCACCGCCTCGTGCATATCTTGACATCTCGCATGAAGCGCGATCATAGTCGGTCACTGCATATCCTTTCTTGCTTTAGCAGAAAAATTCGCCCTTCTTCCTCTTATAGCTTTTGGGATGTACTTCACATCCCTCTTGAAGTCCTCCCACGAGAACTCCTCAAGGCATTAATCGGTAGAAAGTCTTCTTCGGCCTCCCACCGTGTCACCGGTCCAATCACCGAAAGTAACGCACGACAGCCTTTCCCGTGCCGTGCACCTTAAGAAAGTAAAAATGCTCAATGGCTCTAACCCATTGTTCGCTTATACCGGCTTCCTTCCGTTAAAAATAGGAGGTTCATCCTTAGAAATAGTTCTTCGATTACGCGATCGGGTTGATGTGGAGGTGGTGCTTGGGGAATATCCTCTTGCTCTTGCTCGAGGATTCTACCCCTCCCTCTAGGTCTTCCTCGACCTCTGGGTTCTCGTTCTGGGTTTCTTCTCGGAGGCATTCTGTTATATAAAACATATCATCGTCAATTACTCAACGCTTACAACTCAACAACATAAGGTTTTCATAGCTTCCTCTCAAAACGATATCAAAATAAAACAACTCATCCTTAACATAGACAATTTGTCACCAAAAACCCCCATTTGGGTCAAATATATATATAGATAGATAAACAAGGTTTGTCAAAAGCAAGATGTCTAAGATCAAGAATCACAAGAAAATAGAAATAGCAAGGTTTCGGGCCCACACAGCCTCCAATAAGAAATTTCGAGTTCTAGAACCATGGTGCTGAAATAAAAAGGGAAAAGCTAGCACATGCTAGTCATAACAAAACGAATTCTAATTAAAACGTCGCCTAACGTCTTCACGGGCTCCTTCCTACTCCGCGTCTTCCTCAGGGTCTTCCTCCTCTTCGGAGTCGTCTCGCCATCCGAATCGTCCTCACGAGGTCGCACTGATGGTCCCGCACCGGCTTCCATCATCGGTATGTCGCGCAGGGGTCCGAAGTTATCCGCGCCGTACAAGTCGTAGTTGTGGCGGATCGGACTGTAGCATACTCGGGTCGGGTCATAGCCATTGAAGGCATCTGATACTCTCATTCGCGCTGTCCGGCGGAAGGGCTCTTCCTCCTCTTCCGGTGGTGGTGGATCGGACGCAGGTGGTAGGGGCGGTAGCGGCGGACGTACTGGGTGTCCAAAAACTGCTGGTGGCAAGACGGGCTCTCCCAAGGCTCTGGGCGTCTTGCCTATCTTTCTCGTACATCCCGCCTCGCCCATCCGGCATGCAGGGTATCACCGATCAACCTGCCTCGAACCTCAAGGTATAGCCACTCTGGCGACTCGTCACGCCAAGTGTACTCCCGTGGAGGGAGATAGGGTCCCATAGGTGCGGCTCCGTAGATACTGTACACGTAAGTCAGATGACTCACGAACTTGGGTAGATCCCCAATCAAATCATAGCCTCGGGGAATGCGATAAATATAGTCTCCCGATACCTCTCGGGCATAACCATCCCATGTACAAGGGAGTATAGCTAGGAGTCTCTTGATGCCATCGTAATCGGTTGCGCCATAGGCTCGGGCGTTCCTCCACAACCGAAGGTAGTACGCCAGGAACTCGCCTAAGTCTTCCCCGGCGCACATCCAACATTCCCTATAGGTGCGCATCAGCTCCTCGGGTGTGGCATGAGGTCCTACCCTCCTCCTAGCGATATAGCGCATCTCCTCCATCTGCCACGATCAAAACTAACGTAAGTCAACTATCGTCATCTCAAAACAGAAAAGATAGCATAACGAGAAGCAACTAGGTTGGAACTAAGCAATCCATAAGGTAGGCAACATCATAAGGTACAACGCATATTACAACTTACCTTCTTAGTCTTACCCAAACGTATACATATAGACTAATGACATCTTAATATATATATGCTACGAGATCCTTGTCTTATACCAAACACTTAAACTAGAGTTCAACAGACTCTATCGTATTCTGGAGACAGAATTAGGGATTCTATTCTTCATAACAAATGAATATCAGTGCGTTAGGAGTACATAGGTGAAAACCATGCGTAAATCGGAGTCCTAACGAAAGAGATCTAGCAAAAACAAATTTACTGCGCAGTGCAGGAAATTTGCGCGATCGTGCCAAAATGTAAATCGAGACGTACGTCGACGTAATACGTCTACCATATTCGGGTCTTTAAGTCGAGGCTGAACATTCTGAAGCCGTAAGTGGCATCCATGTCATGATTCGTGTCGATGCTCACTCATGTCGAAGTGGTGATGAAGTGTCGACGTCGTTCATCTTCAAGGTTGAGATCGTCCTCGCTCATCCTTCTCACTCGTCTTTCGTCGTTCGAGTTCGAGGCTATCATCATTTTCATTCTTCCTATCGTTCTTTTGTTCTTGTAAGGAAAAGAAGTTTGTACTTCTATGTTCTTCCACGATACGTGAGCATGCTCCTTAGAGTCTAAGTTCGTCTCATGATAACATACCGTTCATCATAAACAAAACTTTGAAAGTTGGAAAATAAAGTCTTATTTGAGAATGTTGGAAATACGATTTCAAAATGACAATCATGATCAACTCATATACATATCAAAAATGAATTCATTCATTCCATGTTGATCATTCCACTCAATACCACCATATACTTCCATCTCAAAAATTGAGTATTTGCATCGATACTTATTGGTTTCAAACCAAAGTTTTTGGAAAGACTTTCTTGCTCAAACTCCCATTATTATTATAGAAATTTTTATAATAACATAATCTTTCAAAAATTCTTCCAACTTGCTCATCATGTAAAAGTTTTCCATTTTATGAGTTTGAGAAAGAAATGCAGTTACCTTTTTCCCGGTTGAGCTCGATGTGATGGAGTGTTGAGAGGAGTCAGTAGATTTCTAGAAGTCCAGTGACTCGATCTAGACTTAGAATAAAAGGATTTTGGGTTTACAAAGAGCAACAGCGCTCTGATACCACTTCTGTCGCGACCCCACTCCGGACTACCCGGACTGGAGGGCGACTAATACTAGGAGTAGTATTTTAGGGGTTACATGGCTAAAATAGAGATGCATAACTGAAATAAACTAGCATGCTTGAACATAAAATAAGATAATGTCATAAGAGTTTAAAAAGGTTTAGGCCATCGGACCCCAAAAATCATGGCCATGGTCCGATGGACCTCAATAGTTCATATCCATAAAGCGTAAATAAATGAGTTCAGAGTGTAGCAATGAAGGTGTGTGAATACATATATGATGATATGCATTCAAGGTGAAACCACAAATTCTAATAAACCGGTCAAGGCACTGGACTCTCAACACATTCCCATCATCACCATCGAGCTCAACTGCACATTTAAAACAAACATGCGGGCTAAGTACAAGAAATTGCACTCGGTGGACTCATGCCGAAACATTTGATAATATTTGAATTCTGTTGCCAATATCGAGTAAGTCATGGGGTTTTAGTTAAAAATGCCTTGTCTTACCAAATCATTTCATTAAGAAACATAGCTCGGCCGAGCATTTTCTTGGTGTGTATGGTCCGTATCTCATAGTAACAATTCATAACAGTATTAAAAATTAAACGTCGAGAGGGAGGCCTCCCATCTACGACGCCGTGACCGGCCGTAATCCCATACAGCACACAGTCACTCTCACAAGCATATGTTAACATAGCAATAGTTCCAACCTTCACGCCAATCCTAGCCAGGCATTTATCATCCGGCACAGGACCCGACATTTAAAAGGTTGGCGCGACCAAATGACATAACTCGTCATAATAAAGTTTTAACTATCGCCACACCCTACCCGGCAAATGAGATAGGATCCATACACAAAATGTAATATTTTGGCGGGTAATATGGTAAACTTGTAGAATAAATCAGAATAAACTCATTTTTGGAATAACAATAAAAGTCACATCATGTTTGAAAAGTAAGCCCACCGACTATGGTTTGTTGTAAATTGAGTCCTAGGTTGGTTAAATGCGTCAAAATCCGGTTGCGTTTGCGTCCACACCTTCTGGCGAGGCTTTAGTCGTCGCTCAAGTCTCGAGACTTTCAAAAGCTAAGATAAACTTCGATATCTCATATCGATGTAGATCGAATTCCTTAGTGAATTCAATACGTCTCCAACACGTATAATTGAATTGTTCTCGCTTCGAGATACTTTCAACGATAAGCACGCGTTTTCGATATATGGATTTCATTTGTGAAATCTTTTCTTACTAATGAGGTATCATAATCAATTAGTATATCTTACGCGTCTTGGCGATTCATCAATCGTGTAAACGTACGTTTGACTTAAAAAGTCAACGAAGTCAACACTGGTCAACAAAGTCAACAATTTTGACTTTCAAATAGTAACTTCTTACTATTTCGTTTTATAAATCGAATTTGATCGATTTGAAAACGTAAAGTCCTATTTCTTGATTTATCACGTAAATCAAGGACTTATAACTAATTTCGCATTTAATAACCCTTTTTATTAATAAAACGTGTACCTTTGATTTTAAAACGTTATAAAATAAACGTTTGTCTCAAACATAGCAATCTATGTTTATAAAATTTTGTAAAATTCAATTATGTCCAGAATATTAATTAAACATATATTTTATTAATAAATCTGAATTAAAAGGATTTAAAATCCTTATTAATATCGAAATTCTCGATAATCAATTTAAAAATATCAAATAACTTTTGAATTTTTTTCTAAATTAATATAGTGCATTATTATACACTATGGTCCAGAATATGAATTTATAAAATCCATATGATATTGTTTTCTATTTATTAACATATATATACATATATATAGCTACGGTATTTTCATTAATTAGGGAATAATTATCCAAAAATTCCCAAAATTGATATACACATAGTATAATATCCCAACATCAATATACATCACAAATATAACCTATAGTTCATCATAACTATTTATTTAATGATATATAGCAATATTTACGGTAATTACAAGATAATTACCAAATAATTAGCAAACAATTTCTAAAAATTCCAAATAAATTCTAACATGATTAAACATTATACTATAACATTGTAACATCATAAAATCAACCAAAACCATTTGAATCATCACCATATGGAGCTACAAGCTCTCGGCTTTTTTGATTAAAGATGGTATTTGATTTTCAAAAATTCCAACAATTATATACTATGTTTATACACTATAGTATAGTAATATAACATCATAATATTTATCAAAACTAATTAAATCATCACCTTCAAGAGCTCAAAGCTCACGGCTTATTTGATTTAAATTATTATTTGATTTCCAAAAATTCCAATAAATTCATACAATACATCAACAATATACTAAAGCATTAATACACCATTGCATGTTCAAAAATAAAATCATACACCAACCTATACACTTTCAAAGCTCACGGTATTTTCATTAAATCAAGCATATGGTTTTCAAAAATTCTAAATAAATCATAGAACATATAATCAAGGTTCTAAAGCATTAATATGTCATTACATGCTTGAAATAAAAATTATTCACCAAGGTACATACATATATACCTCACGGTATTAATGAAAATTCAAGCTAGGGTTTTCCAAAAATTTTAAATAACATACCATGGGTCCTAAACATATCATAGAACATATATCCATCATAAAAATAATTAAAACATGCTCGGTCACTACCATATCATTTTTAACTATTTTCAAAAATTATAACAATATATACTATGGTTTCGAAAATCATATATATAGGCAAGATGCATTCATACATTTCATATACACATAACCTATGGCCATCTAAACATATTCACATGTATTTTCAAAATAAAATCCTCAAGAACACATATGTACATAATATCTCAACCATAAGAACATTTAACACCTATATACATATATATAAGATTCGAAACACATATAAACATTTAAACATGATTTTCTTGTCAAATGTGTCAGAATCGGTACTAAGGTCATATTTACCTTAGGAATGGTATAATATCACAAGAGCAATGGAGATATCAAGCTTGGGAAGTGGAGAAGAAGAAATGAAGATGAGAAGAAGGTAAAACTTTCGAAAATGAAATTGCTCTCGATATTTTCAGAGGAGAAATGGGAGAGATGGAGAGGATTTTGGTGTTCAAAAATTGTTGGGAGAGTGTATAATGAGAGTGGGGTGAAGGGGAAGGGTCTCACTATGGTATATCTCTCTCTCTCTCTCGATTTTGGGCAAGAAAAGGGCAAAAATCTGCAGCCCTTGGGAGTTGGTTAAGTGATGATTGAAGAGTGTTAAGTGAGCTCTTCATGCATTGGCCAATTCAAAAAGAGAATCTCATGCTTGTTGGGTAATAATGGGCGACGCATAGGGGGGTTTAGGGGGCTGATTTTATTTCATTTCTACACCATAATGCATTATATATAGCATACATGATCATAGATATATAATACAAGTCATAAAAATAATTAAATCATCACTTAGGTAATAATCAAAATTATCGAGCTAAAATAGGAAAAATAGGATTAAAAATATAAATTACACCTATTATTGATACTCATGTAATTTTCGATCATATATATTATAATATATGATTTAGATATTAAATAATATCATAGGATAAAATTATAGCACATTTCATGTAATAAAAACCCTAATTTAGAAAATAGGGTTTCGAAATTATATAAATAGGCATTAACGATTTCTATGGTTCAAAAACTGATTTTAATGCTTAATAATATCCATGTATATCATATTATATAGTTTAGATACCATATGATAATTTAATGGCATCATTTCATGTGACCAAACCCTAATTTATAAGATTAGGGTTTTCGAAAATTAATTTCGAAAATATCGAGTTTAATAACTCAAATATTTATTTTAATAATTATTAATACTGTAATTATATAAAATAATAATAGGAAATTAATTATTATAATTTCCTGAGCATTAAACTCATTTTTCAAAACGTCTCAAAACGTTCAAAATCGACTCATCTCAAAATGGTCGCAGTAAGTTCATACTTACTAAATAAATATATTCCATTTAATAAAGGAATTAAGATGGAAATTAATTCCAAGCTTCACTGCTCAGAAAATTTCATGAAATACTGACGTTTGATACGCGTTTGACGTTGAAATAATACTGTCGTATCATTTCATAATTTCGTTTCCGTAATTCACAATCCTTAGTGAATTGTAAAAAGGAATGCGTCAATATAGATATTGAACCGAAATCACAAAATTCGATGTCGTAAAAATTAATATACGGCAAAACCCTAATTACGGGTTTAGAATACCGTAATCGTATGTTCGTTTCTTTGGAATATTACATTATTCTTGTCTTCGTTTACCGCAAAATTTTAGATACGATATTATCGCGCCGTAAATGTTTTATGTTTTGTATATGTCCATTCGGGTTGCACAGGCAACAGAATAACGATTCGGATCTATGCTAGAGGAGTAAGGGAGAAATCCTAGCTAGGGTTGTGTACACGTGTTGGGCCTCACGAACCATTTGGGCGGTCATGCTCAAACCATTTGGGCGGTTGTTTGCGTCCGGGTGAAGGGAGGCCTCCCTCCCGGCACGTTTATCCATAGCCGACTAGGAATATACGTTGTGGTTGTTGCGATATGAAAATGACTGGCCAGTCGACTTTGAGAAATGAGAAAATGTATTTTGTAAGAACAAGGCCTTTTTCCAAATAAAACCCTTGTGTCTTACTGTGATGAGGGCAGTATAATATTTCGTAAAGTAAAATGTTTTCGGCATGTGTCCACTGAGTGCGTTATTTGTACTCAGCCCTGCATATTTGTTTTTAAATGTGCAGGTTGAGCAGGTGATGAAACCGAGTAGGAGTTGATCGGAATCTTTTGTCAAGTAGTACGAAGTATTTTTGGTTCGCCTTGAGAATGCATCTCCATATGCATGTCTCACACGTTTATTCCGCTGCCAAATTCTTAAGACTCATTATCTTTTATTCTTGTGTTAAGCTTTGTAAAAGTCATTTGTTGTTGAAACCATGAAACCATCTTATATATATATATAAGCTATTTTGATTCATCGCGATTCTCGTTTCTGTTTGAACATCTATATTTCTTCTTAGATGAAATGAGTTGAAACCCTTATTCTTTCATATTTACTTAAACCGAACCCCAAGTCACGGTCCGGTAAGGATAAGTTTAATCAATGTGATGACATAATTATCGAAAATATAGCAAAATGGTTAAGTATGAGTTGATTTTTAATTGTGAATGATGCCATGGTAGTTAATCTATAAGTTTAGAATGAATGGTTGTGATTATGATTAATGAATGGAACACTCATGCACACATACACAATAGTTGGGTATTATGTTAGAAATTAGGTTTTATAATGCTTTAGTATGGTTTATGTTGTGTATGGTGTTTTATGGTGTTGTATGGTTATATTTATGTTGTGCCGACAAACAAAACCCAAAACGTAAACAACATAGTACCTTATGTATGAGAATAAAAAAGAAATCGATAAATTTCGATAACTTAAGAAGGAATTAAAGAGAATTGAAGTTAGACACAATTTAGGATTTTCTATTAATAATAGGAAAATTCAAACGTGAGTTCCTAAGTTAAAGAAACCAAAAGCCGACTTACAACGTTAATACTCAACAACAACAACCTAATACGATATTAGATTGAGCGTTAAGATAACTCGATACAAATAGAGATTATATAACTTACACAATCTCTGACGAGCTAAGAAAAAGAAACAATGTCGAAAAGTGTAAGCTAAGATTCAAAAAACTAGATGTCAATCCTTATGTTTCAAAGGTCGAGTTAGTATTCACAAAGAACTCTATTAATTCCTAAGTATTTACTTACGCGATGGTATGAGATATCTCGAATCATAAGTCAAGATTCCCTTGCATTCGTCATGTTAATACGATAAGCCGTCAAGCATAACCTACTAGGACGTAACTATAATTGTTAAGTCTAGTTAGTGGCTTGAGAATATCCTAACATACAATCATAACTTGAGTACCAACACTTTATAACGTAATAACGTTTAGAAGAACACTAAGGTTAGAGTTGAGGATAGACTCGGAGTATATGAATCATAAGTTGAGGTTCATATATGAATGATGAAGTAATATAGTTTGGAAATTGAGAATGTAAGATAATAGAAATTATCTTAAGAACATCACATGAAATCATAAAGAAACCCTAAGTTGGAACTTTAAGTCATAATATATAAACGACCCTCGATCAATAGAAAGAATCTAAGAAAAGCTATTTTCTTATGAAGGACCTGATCGTACATAGTTGCTGAGGAATGACACTCATACCTTGCCCCGCTTAGAACTTATAGCTTCGGACTAGTAGGTGGGCTCTCTTGAAACAAAATGATATGCATATCTCAAAGCATGATTTACAAAAGCTTTATGAAATATTATTGCATTAACTGTTATTGACTGCCAAATGTTTATGTTTTGTTGTGATCCTATCTTAAGATTGGTATATCCAATGTGGTATGTGAATGTGTTGGTCCACCAAAGTTAAAAAGGGTAATGATCGAATCCGATTTAGTTAAGGACTAACTCGGATTGTGTACACGTGTGACTGTGTGTTAAGGTTAGCAACCTCGACCGGTCACGGCGACTATGTGTAGGTGGCCACCTCCAAAGTACGTGAATGAATGAATGAATGAATGATCAGATATGGAACAACGTGGATGAAATAGTCCGGCCGGACACACTTTTGGGAAAATGATAAAATATTTGATAGGCATGAGTCTTTTCAACTAAAATCCTCATGCGCTATTGTGGGCAGTTCAATAACTTTACAAAGAAAATATTTTTGGCAATGAGTCCACTGAGTACTTTTGTACTTAGCCCTGCATCTCGCTTTTAATGTGCAGGTTGAGCAGGGGATTGACGATGAGTGCGAGGTGGTGCAGAGTGGCAGGTGTTTTGTTGCTAATAGAAAGGTTTCTAGAACATTGGGCATGTATCGTCATATGCATGTCCACACATTTATTGCTGCCAAACTCTGATATTGTTTTGGTGTCTTTTGATTATAACTTCTATTCACTTTCGTATTGAACTTGAGGTCGTACCTCGTTCCATGAATGCGCCCTGATTGTGTTATATTTGGATATTGAACCTTTAAACAAGTCCTCATGTGACATGGGTTTGTATTGAAATAGCTTATTCCTTTTAGTTCATGCATTTGTGAGTAGTTTAATGGTTAATTGTATTGGTTAGTTATGTATATATCCCCTGCATTATCATACCAGTGATGATCCATTTGTTTCGTACTTCCTTGAGAAGTCAGGTCATCACACATACGATGGAGTCCCATCGCACGATGCGACGGGAGGCATGCGGATAGCAGCCAGGCGCATGGTAAGTATGGCAAAGCAGCACACGAGGCGCGATAAGGCGTGACATCAGCGCCCTCACACGCGGGTGCCCGATGCGCGAAGCACGCAGGGCATCCGATGCACACAGTGTCTCGGCAACATGCGTGCGAGCTTCTCACCGAGTAGACGAGGACGCTCGACAGCACTCAATAAACGGGTGACGAGGATGCGGGCGTCAGCGCACGAGGCGTGCGTTCGTCGCATGACCTCTGCTTGCAATGCTTATCTCGGCACTCTATCGATGTGCTGAGTTCTCGGTAGGACGTTGGGCCACAGCGCTCGACGCTTCTCGGCCAGGCTTGGCGCTCGACGAGGCAGATGAGCAATGGCATCAGCACGCGGGTGCGCGACAATGTGAGCCTCGGCGGCGATGCTCGGTGCTCGATAGCGGCTCGAGCGGCGCGGCGCAGGCGTGGCGGGCGGGACAACGTGCGGGGGCGGAGTGCGGCTGAATGGCTGGGCGTGCGCATGGGCTGTGCCCTTGCACGCGCGGCTGGGCCGACCCGACCCATTAGTAGCCTAGACCCGATTTTTGCGTCCTAGATACATTTTTCGACCCAGATCCAGATTTCTGACCTGACCCGGCCCGATTCCCTATTCTGGCCCGTTTTTCAATTTTCGGCCCAATTCTAGTTTTGACGAGTCCGGTTCGGTCCGTACCCGTGCACGCGAGGCCCGTTTCGAGATTTATGAAGATTTATACTTTGCAAATTTATGTAATAAATTAGGTAAGGAAGTACAGGATCCATGAGTGGGCCGTGATGAATGATTTTATCTTATTTTTATCGTTCAAAGCATGTTGTGGATGTTTAAATTATGTAGTAGCATGCTATGTATGTTTAATTATGTCGATAAACATGACATATGTTTTCGTGATTAATTGTGTTTAGAAAGCATGTTCAAACCCTATCCACAAATATTAATTAATCAACAACAAATCAATCTCTCGACCACGTTCGTTATCAAACTTATATCTAACATAAATCTGCTCTAGCATTACTTCCTAATCAGACATAAGCACATAATTAACCTACACTATTCTTTCGAACATCATGTATGTATAGGGAAATCTTAATTTAACCCTATCCCGATGATCTATCTTGGATGTTTAATTCACCATACATTGATTATTTACCTAGCATGCATCTACATAATTAATTGCAACACATAGGTGTTTTCTCGTGTTCACTTGCGAAATTGTCTGATAAGGAACTGGATCAAGACTCATGCTTTTATCTTCTGGACTGTATCCCGTTTGCCAAAACTTCAATGTCGAGTGAGAGCAATCTATGGAGAATACTACAGAAATTTGCCTTCTTCCTCACACTTAGAATTTTCGAAAATCACAATAAAACTTCTTATGTTTTTCAAAAATCACAATGATGTTCGGATAACTGATTTTCTCTCACCTTATATTTATAATGCAACCCTAGATTCCTATTAGGATAGGATCTCTGCATATCTAATAATAGAATAATATCTTTTCAGATAGAGAGGATCAGAACATAATCCCGGAGAGTCTTATGAGGTGGACGAATTCTTGGCAGCTCCAGGCCTTGATGGGCGAGCCCAGTGATCAAATGCAAGGAATAAAGATGAGCCTCAAATATATTAATTATCTTATGTTCAGCCCAGAATAGAGATTAATTCATAAAACATTTATTCATGCCACTAGAGAATAAATGCTGACTTACACCTTTATTTTTGAAGTTGAGTCGGGCTTGCACTTAGACTTCACGAATCCCCGTATTTAAGATATCGCACGTCCATTAATTATATATAGCGTTCTGACTGCTTGAAATAATTAATCTCTTTAATTCCTTAAGTAGTAACACTCAACCTTATTATTATACTTGAGATAACTCAACCTACAGGGTTTATTACAATAAACCTTTGGAGCTCTTAAGGGATGTCATCATCCTAAATGGATACAGTGACTCGATACAGGCAACTAGCATGACATACAAGTACTGTCATCATCCAAGACGTGGAGAATATTGGGTTATCTCATGTAACCCTCACCCATGACAAGTCAAAGTGATGGTCAGTAACTCATACTCACCAATTACCTTATCGAGGTTTAGATCAATGTAAAGTCACCGAGATCTAGGTTCTTCATGACGGTCCGATAGAAGAACTCATCTCACTATGATCCATCAATACGTCGAAGCGTGCCGGTATAGACAAGCAACCAAGTCAAGTCACTTCTTATCTATACATGAGCTATCTGACAACTCGTCCTAAAGTTGTCTCACCGTGATCCTTTTATATCTCATTAAGTTTGACCAATCATACGAGACTTACGTGATCTTCTACACCTTGTATGATCTAACATATATCTGAGATAAAGAGGACATACATATGCAATCAAGTAAACAATTCGGTTAGGAGATTGTAATAGTGGTAACAAGAATCATTGTATACAAGCTCGACCAAAAACGCTTCTAGTATACAAATCGACAATCTCCCACTTATACTAAAGCAAACTTTTAGTATACATTGTGTCTCTACTAGCTATTACAAACAACCATCACTTTGCTTCTCCCACTTCTACAAAGTTTCCTTTCTAAGTGGGGGCCATCATACATAATCCATGTCCTCGAACATGCTCGTCGTGATTTTTGTGGCATGCTTTTAAGTGAATGGGTCGAGGCGGGTTATCCATGATGCCAATCTTCTAAATAAGCACGTCTCCCGTCTAACGATTTCTCGTATGACATGGTACTTTTCTCTATCGTTTGGTGCGCCTTGTGGGTCCGTGGTTCCTTCGAGTTTGCCTCGCATCGAGTTATCACGAGACACTATGATACTCTTGGGCAAGCGAGTACCACATCTAGATCCATGAGGTAGTTCTTGAACCGTACCACCTCCTTAGCAGACCTCTGGCGGCTACATATTCGGCTTCCATGGTAGAGTCCGCAATGCATCGCCGCTTTGCACTCCGCCAAGATACGGCTCCTCCTCCCAAGGTAAACACATAGCACGAGGTGGTCTTTTTCTCATCACGGTCGACTTGGAAATCCAGTGCGAATAACCCAAGGCATCGGGGCGCTGCTTGGTAAACTAGCCTATAATCTCGAGTCCTTTTCGGTGCTTGAGTATATGCTTTCTTGCAGCTAATGTTCTGTCGAGTTAGGCGATATCTAGCTACTATGCCTACCGCATAACAGATGTCGGGTCTCGTACATAGCATTTCATACATGAGACTTCCTACGGAGGAATCTTAAGGAACTTGTCTCATTTTCTGTATCTCCTTTGCAGTCTTAGGGGACTGCTTATTAGATAAAGGAACTACATATCTGAAGGGTAGCACTCTCTTCTTGGTGGTCTGCATACTAAAACGAGTAATCACAGTATCAATGTAAGACGCTTGAGATAAGCTCAGCATTTTTCTCTTGCGCTCTCGGTAAACCTTGTTCACAAGAATGTACGCTACATCTCCGAAGTCTTTCATTTCAAACTGATCGGATAACCAACACTTTACGTCTGATAATAGCTTCACATTATTGCTAAGTAGAAGAATGTCTTCTACGTAAAGTGCAAGAAATACCACATCATCGTTGACATCCAAACGATACACACAACTTTCCCTAGGCAACTGGGTAAATCCATATGACTTTATCACCTTGTCAAAGCGTAAGTTCCATGATCAGGAAGCTTGCTTGAGTCCATAAATGGACTTCTTAAGCTTCCATACTAGATGCTCTTCACCCTTCACCACATAACCTTAAGGTAGTTCCATATAGATGTCTCTACATTCTTCAAGGTAACCATTTAGAAAAGTGGTTTTAACATCTGATAAACGCACTTTTTACTAGTTTAATAATGATATATTATGTTCAATTTATATTAGTTTAAGTGCGTTTATATAGTTCATATTATGTTTTTAGCTTTTTTGAGAAGATACAGCTCTTGGGGTTTCTTTTTGGTGTTTTGTAGGCTTTTCAAGTGATAATCGATGTACAAAGCAAAGAAATAACCAAAGATGAAAAGGATCAGGAGACTAGCGACCACCCTAGTGGTCGCTAGCCTGGCCACAAGTTCCTCCCACGAAGTTTCTGTATTGAAGCTAGTGACAACCCTAGCGGTCGCTAGCCCGCGAGCTCCTCACTAAAGTTTCTGTATCACGGCTAATGATCGGCCTAGCGCCGCTAGGTGCCGCGGCCTGACGAGAATTAGGCTTCGCCCATCATCTATAAATACCCCAAGCCATCCATTGGCGCCTGAACCTCGTTTTTTAGCCGATTTTTGCAATCTTTTCATTCGGTTTTCATTTAAGCTTTAGATTTTACTTTTCTAGACTTTAGTTTTCATCATTTCTACTTTCCGTTAACACATTGTAATCGCCATTGGAGCAATTCATCCGAAGGATTTTAAATTTTCAATTTTCTACTCGGGTTTGGATTCAAACCCGACAATTGTTCTTCAGACGCTCCACTACGGGTTTTATCAATACAATTCCTATTTTTATTTTAATTTCATCGTTTATTTCAATTTCTATGTCTAGATAATTTCATGTTCTAATCCTAGGGTTTGTATGATTTTATCCTAAGTGTGGTAATTCCTGCTTTTTGCTATTTACCTTCCAGTCATTGATTTGTGATTCACGGAGCTTAATCTTATGTGTTAATTTCTGATCAGCTTTAATGCATATATAGTTGTCAATTGAATACTTAACAGTTTTGATTGTCAATCGAACTTGAATACACAATAAGGGTAAGCCTTTAGTCGTAGCTGAGATAGGAACATCCGTAGGAAGCACATTCTTTGTGATCTTTTAGGAGTTACAAATTTTCACCATGAGACGTAACAGTAATAGGTAAATTAGTAATCCACAACCATAATTGTTGTAACTGAAATTGATGGTTACTTATGTGATCTTTCATCTTTGACTGGATTAAAAATTGGTTAATAGGGAGCAGGTTAAACACAAGCTTTTGGTAGAATTATTACATCCCTAGGGTTAGTCTTTTTGTCTATTTGATTCTTAGTATTATTTTTATTCATCTTGTTTCTCTTAACTTTGAATTATATATTTGAAGTCCCATAGCTCTTGTCAACCAAATCGTTTGCTTGGATAATAATAAAAAAAATATTTAGTTATCTTCTATATTTTCGCGTTACAATCCATGTGGATACAATACTCGACTTACATATCTACTTGCATGTTTTCGTGTTAGAAAATAGGAAAATAAAAATTTTGGTGTCGTTGCCGGGGATTGTTTAGATTATATAGGAATAACTTTTTGATTTAGAATTATTAATTCAAGCTTTATTTTTAAATTTTATTTTTTTACTTGCCAGGACTAATTTTTCTCTTTACTTCCAAGTAGTTTATGGTCACAAGGTCCCGGGGACAACTTTCACACCAATTGGACCCTAAGATCGAAATCACCCAAAGAAGAAAGAAGCGAGAAAGAAGACTGCAAGAAATGGTAGCAAACCTAAACAACGGAGGTGTCCCTCCCGAGCATGCTGCTCGTCTTCTGGAGGAATTCGCTGAGATGCAACGCCAGATGACGAATATGGGAATCCTCCCTACTCACGAGACACGAACACTGAACGACATGTATCGACCTCCTACTGAACAGTTTCAAGAAGGTGGATGGGGCCCTAAAGTGAACGCTAACAACTTCGAACTAAAGCCAGCCCTAATCAGTATGGTACAAGGGGAACAATTTTGGGGAGGAGTGACAGAAGATCCAAATGCTCATCTAGAGATATTTTTGGATATATGTGACACCATCAAGAAAAATGAGGCGCCATAGGACACTATCCGAATGAGCATGTTCGGATTCTCTCTGCGCAACTAAGAGAAGTATTGGTTCAAGAGCTTGGACCGTACAGGGATCATCAGCTGGGAGAAACTTTGCAAAAAGTTTCTTTCAAAATACTTTTTGCCGACTAAAGCTCAGAAGATCATTACAGAGATCTCCCATTTCTCCCAACTAGGAGATGAATCATTATTCGAGGCGTGGGAGTGATTTAGAGGCTTGTTGAGGAAATGCCCTCAACATGGATTTTCCAGGGAACAACATATTACTCAATTCTATAGTGGACTGACACACCACACCAAAAGCATAGTGGATGCGTCAGTAGGGGGTGTCTGTTAAACCGAATAGTAGAGGATGCCAGCATAATTTTACAAGAGATGACTGCCAATAGCTATCAATGGTCTATGGAGAGAACACCTGTGAGAAAGGCAACTGCTGTAGAGGTCGACTCCAAATATGATGACCTCTTGGAAAAATTCACGCTTCTGAAGAGCCAGTTTTCAAAGGAGAGGAAAGCTAAGGGGATAGCTCAAGTCACTACTGCAGAGCCAGACTTGATTGGACGTAGGATGTTAACTTCATAAATCAGAGGAACCGTCAAGGGGGAAATCCAGCATATCATCCTAACAATAGAAACCATCCCAACTTCTCATATGCCAACCCCAATAATTTCCAGCAACCTCCACCAGGCGTCATAGTACAGAATGGAATTATTCAGGAGGTGAAGAAACAATCACTGGAAGAGATGATGCAGCAGTTGGTTGTGATTAACCAACAATTAGCAACTCAGCAGAACTCATTCATAAGTGATACTGGTCAGAAGATTACACATTTGGAATCCACTGTTACAGCTATGGGAAAACATATGAGGATGATGGAGAATCAGATCAGTCAGATAGCTGCACAGTAGAATGGGCAACATAAGTCGGGCCAATTTCCTAGCAGTGCGAAGGTAAACCCAAAAAATCAGTGCTATGCCATCCAGCTGAGAAGTGGAACAGCCTATCAGAACCACCCGGAAAAAGATTAAGAGGATATGGAAGAGGCATCGGGACAGAAGAGCAGAGAAAAAGGTCAGATTTCGAACATAGAGTAGCTAGCGACCGACCTAGCGACCGCTAGGCCGACTGCTAGGAAGAGTACAGAAGCTCCTGCAAGGGCTCGCGACCACCCTAGCGGCCGCGAGGGAGGCCGCGAGTCAGACCCAGCGAAAAAGCTTCCGACATTCACTCCTCACTTTCCTTTCCCAAGTCGGCTAGCTAAGCCAAAATATGACGAGAAGCTGACCCGATTCATGGAGATGTTTCAAAAGGTGCACATCAACATACCATTACTGATGCACTTAGAGACATGTAGGGGTATGTAAAGTTTTTGAAGGATGCAGTAGCCAACAAGATGAAGTAGGGAAAATTTGAGACCATCAATTTGTCTCAAGAATGCAGTGTTGTGCTGTAAAAGAAGTTGCCACTAAAGCAGAAAGATTCAGGCAGCTTCACGATTTCTTGTGTCATTGGATGGTAGACTTTCTCCCGAGTTTTATGTGATTTAGGGGCAGGCATCAACCTGATGCCGTTGTCTATATTTAACATATTGGAGATTGGAGAGATCAAGCCCACTACTTTTGCTCTCCAGATGGAAGACACATCAATTACCTATCCAAAGGGGATAGTGGAAGACGTGCTCGTCAAGGTCAGAAATTTTATCTTTCCAGCAGACTTTGTGGTCCTTGATATGCCAGAAGATGGAAAAACACCTCTCATCCTGGGGAGACCGTTCTTAGCCACAGGCGGAGCACTAATTGATGTGTAGGATGGTGATCTCACATTCCGTGTGAACAAAGAGGAACTCAAAATTTCGATTTATGATGCCATCAAGAGGCATGATAATTCAGATTATGAGGATTGCTATTCGATCACCACATCCACTGTTAGCCCGATCTCGAACATGATGGCAACCGACCCGTTGCTAGAGATTCTACCCGAAAAAGTTGGATTTGGTATGGAACCCTAAATGTTACTGTTCATGTTTGGGGGGAGCCACTTCCACACTCAGTGGTGGTCTGCAGTGAACGCTAAATATAAGGGCAAGCAGAAGATGGTAAAGAGGTCAGTTGCCAAAACGTCAGATTGATCAAGAGATTAGCGACGAAAAATTTAACACTGGTTGAGAGGTAACCCAATGTGTTTACGTGTTTAGTTTTTTTTTCTTTTGTTTTAGCTTGTTTGGTTTTTAAGTTTCTATCTTTTCGTGTCGCTTTTGGTCTTTCTTAGTGTCCCAAAATATAATAACATAAAAAAAATAAAAAAATTGGGCTACGACTAGCGACCAAGCTAGCGGTCGCTAGCCAGGTCGCTAGGCGGAGTACATAACGTTTTTAGCAAAAACTAGTGACCACCCTGGTGATCGCTAGGGCGGCCGCTAGGCACGACCCGATGTAAGGCTCCGAACCGCGCATTTTTATTTGGTTTTTTTAAAGCTTTCCCCTTCATTTTTCACACACACGCGCACAAAACACTCAAAGCTCTCCAAAACATAGGTTTTCACTCCTTTGTGCTTTCAACGTCTTTGCCACTCAAGGTATGCTCATTTTGTTCAAATCTACTTTGATTTTAGTTTGTAAGCATGAATTAGAAGAGTTTGACCTATTTTTTTGTGTGTGGAATATTATGGAGCATATGAACTAGATCATATTTTGCCAGATTTTTATGGTTTTTGAGCATGCTTTTTAAAGTGTTAGGTGTATATGTGTTCATTGAAGTTGATTTGTTGGATTAATTTACCTACATTGTGTTATTGGATTGAAACAGCGAAACCCTAGTCTGTACAGGATGCGACTAGCGACCAAGCTAGCGGTCGCTAGCCAGTAGCTCGCGACCACCCTAGCGGTCGCTAGGACGGCCGCGAGCCAAACTATATTCCGATTTCTATTGTGTTGTGGGCCTATGTGTGTATTCTTTCCCTTGTCATGCTATATATGCACCCAATGTTATTGTGGGGGAAATAATTTTTTAATTACTAGTTTGGGGAACTTTATATCGAATTGGGTTCACGTTTGTTTTGATTTTTTTTAGAATGGTGTACGTGATCTAACATTTACATATCTTTTAGGTACAATATGCCATCACGCACATCCGGAAATAAAAGAAAAGGGAAGGAGCTAGCTTCATCTTCTCAGGGGGAAACTATTGACCAGTTTTACCCCCAAGCTTACGGAGTTCAATTGCCGAGTCCGGCCTCTAGGGACAGATGGAGGAGATTGGTGCAACTGAAGCACCGTCATTGCCGGTTCATGTGTATTGACACATGCCAGGCCATGGGAATAGCCAATGATGTTACTTGGCTCGTCGAGAGATCCGGCTTATACTCCATCATCACTGTAAATTATATGGCATACTGGATACCGACACTGGAATTCCTGTCGACCGTCAATGTCCACAAAACACATGGGTCGCTAGATTACCTAACATTCCAGTTAGGAAATGAGCCCCAATGGCTCACAGTTGACGAGATGAATGACATCATCGACGGCTCTCCCGATCGACGCTACATTGGTTATATCGAGGTTCGGCCTTCGAGATGTGGCCTTTGTTTTTTGATGCAGAACTGGAGAACAATCCAGACTATGATGCCACAAGGGCAAAGGCTAGCTCAATCCGGAATCCAGCATTTCGTTACTTCCACCGCCTCCTCACTTTCACCATACATGCCCGCACAAATGCCGACAACTGTCTATCTCAGGATTTGAGTATAATGATAGGCGTTGCAGCCGGCAGAAAAATGCACATTGGGATATTCCTCGTGCAACATTTCTAGATGCAATCAGAAGTCTCCGGGAATGCGAGGATATGCATCGGCGCTTTCGTCACCCATATTGCCGACTACTATGAGGTGCCAATTCGTGAGGATCCAGTCTCCCAGGATATTTACTTGGACAAACAATATTTATATGTCCAGACGTTCCTCTGGCTGCTCTACGATAAGAACAACCAATCTATCTTCCGGTTGCCTAACAATGCGACACCAACATTATCGGAGATAGCCCAGCCTACCCGAATTGGAACATGGGGTCCAAAGCGCACTTTAACTGGGCTTAGTGCCTCAATGCCCAGGGAGAGATAGAGGAAGAGGAAGCGGATGAAGAGGCGGAGTATGAGAGAGGGGGCGAGCTACACCCACCACCCCACCACGGCGACCCCCAGGTCTATGAGTGCTTGGACCGGATAGATGGTCACCTCGACATGTTTATTGCATAAGGACATCATATATTAATCTTGAAATTATTGAGGCACCACTCCTATTTTTCAATAATTACCAAAACTATATATATATATATATATATATATTTTAGTGATTTATTTGATTTTTGTTGTTGAAAATAATATGATATGTGATATTATAAATATTGGTTGATGTTTAGTGTTAATATTACATGTTTATTGCATAATATAAACATATTGTGAAGTAAATAAAATATATTGAATATATATACATATATATTGAAATTACCGAAAGTATATAGGTGGTGAAAAGCATGTGTTTTAATTTTAATGTATGATATGAGATGATATTTCATGTTTAGTATATGGTATAAGCATGATATAATTTTTGTGGAATTTATTGAACACCAAAACTCATTAATTCGTGATTGCCGAAAACTTTGGAACATTTAACTAATAGTTGAAATTTTATTTGATGATATTGAGTTAGTAATTAAATTCTATAGTATGGTAGGAGTATAACATGATTTTATTGGAATTTATTGGATACATATGATAATTATTGCTAATTATCGAAAACATAGCAAAATGGTTAAGTATGAGTTTAATTTTAATGATAAATGATGCTATGATAGTTAAACTATAAGCTTGGAATGAATGGAACACTTATGCACACATACACAATAGTTGACATTATGTTGGAAATTAGGGTTTTCTAATGCTTTAGTATAGTTTATGTTGTGTATGGTATTGTATTGTGTTGAATGGTTGTGTTTATGTTGTGCCGACAAACAAAACCCCAAACGTAAACAACATAATGCTTTGTGTACGAGAATCCAAAAGAAATCGACCAATTTCGATAACTTAAGAAGGAATTAATGAGAATCGAAGTTAGACACAATTTAGGGTTCCTATTGATAATAGGATACTCAAACGTGAGTTCCTAAGTTAAAGAAACCAAAAGCCGAGTTACAATGTTGATACTCAATAACGACAACCCAATACGATGTTAGATTGAGCGTTAAGACAACTCGACAACGAATAACGATTATACAACTTATGCAATCTCCGACAAGTTAAGAGAAACAAACAACGTCGTAAAGTGTAAACAAAGATTCAAATATAAGATGTTAATCCTTATGTCTCGAAGGTCGAGTTAGTATACACAAAGAACTCCGTTAATTCCTAAGTGTTTACTTACATAATGGTATGTGATCACTTGAATCATAAGTCAAGACTCCCATTTTATTTGTCGTGTTAATACGACAAGTCGTCAAGTATAACCTACTAGGACGTAACTATAATTGTTTAGTCGAGTTAGTGGCTTGATGATAAGCCTCATTTTTACATGATTTATAAGGCCATATTTGTTACGTTTATAATTGATAAGTGATCTTTTGAGCTGTCTTTTGACATATTTATGTTTACCTTGTAAGATATTATGCCGTGTGTGTTTCATGTCATTTTAGCACAGGTTTTGATGTAAAAAAGGTGGATCACGATAAAGAGGAATCAATAGCCCAGTCGCGAGCTCGTGCGAAGAAGAACTGATTGAAAACGACGTTGAATATGACGTTATGATTTGATAAGGATGGTTTTGGAAAGTTTACTATCTTAAAGAGCATCTCGATAGGAGTCCATAGGCGTAAAGGATCACAATTCGGAGTTCGGACGAGAGAGAGCGAGCAAAAGCAATCGCGCCGCGCGAGCGCGTCCGGCGCTTCTTGCGCCGTCGGGTAGGAAGGTTCAGCGCGTTTGCAAGCAACCAGGCGCTCGTCCGGCGCTGGGAACACCCCAGCGCCCGCTCTGCATCAGTCTGGCGCTTCGTCCGCATCCCCTCGTGTCCGTGCGGCGCTGCGGCATCAGTCCGGCGCTTCGTACCTCGCGTCCGGTGCTTCGTCCGTGTCCGGCGCTGGGTATCTCTCATCCTTCACTGCAGATGACGCTCGCGACCAAAGCTCGCGAGACCAAGGCATGAGGTTACACGGAATAACGTTCGTGATAGATTCTCGCTATCATCTCTCGCGATGGCGTCTCGCGAGGCGAGACTCCTAGTTCGTGTATAATTCGGAATCAGAGTCAGAGAAGGATTGGGAAATTGACGTGAAGAGGTGCTCGCGATTTATTATAAATAGGGATATAGACCAGCAGTTTAAAAACAACATTCCATAGCAGAACACAAATTTCTTCTTTATTTTCTTTTGCAAGTTCTTTTCCCGTTTAATTTAGTTTAGCTTTTTCCTTCAGTTGTTTTCATTCCAATTTCATAGTTTAGTATTAGATTTCAGAATTTCTTCCGGATTAAAGTATTACATCATTCATCGTGGAATCCTACGGTTTTATCTATATATTTCAATTCATGGTATCTTTATTTATTTATTGTTTTGTTATTTTAATTATGCGTAGCTAAATTCTGTATTGATCCTAGGGTTTGTATGTCTAACTAGATTTGTATGATTGATCTGTTGATACTATTTTGCCGTCCCGTTCATGATTTATAATTCTTGGATTTAATTCTCATGTGTTGGTATCTGGCCAATATTGATGCATGCTAGTTATGTGATTGATGTCTGGCGGAATTAATTACATAATCGATATCTTAATTCATGTCTGATTTTGCCTTGAGACCGACGGAGATAGATGTGGCATGGGAGGTTAAATCCTCGTGTGCTTTTGGTAATTAGCTTACTTCTCTTGAGACCGATGGAGATAGAGTTTAGGCTAACCTACTATTATAGGTTGTCTGGCGGAAACTATAGTTACATTAGTGATCCTTCATATGAATGTGGATTAAATTGGTAAGCAGTTAATAGGTTAATTGTGTGAATCGGTTGGGTTAAATACATCCCTAAATTGATCTTTCATATCGATTTATTCCTATCTTTATTTTTGAGTCTAGTTTTATAATATTCTCTCTTGATATTGTTGTCCGGATAATAATAAAGATTACGTATTAATTAATTGTTGTGTTCTCGAGTCATGATCCACATGGATACGATATAATATACTTGTTGTTTTACTATCATTTATTTGGTAGGAATATTAGCGATCAAATTTTGGCGCCGTTGCCGGGGACTGTTTAGATTGCATAGTGATAATTTTCTGAATTGTAGTTATTAATTCAGACGTTAAAAAAAACTAAAAAAATTAAAAAATTAAAAAAATATATTTATTATTTCTGTGTTGCTTCTCAGATCTGATTAGGTTTTTATCTCTCTTTGTCGTGCATGATTACAAGATCTCAAAGGAGAGAAATTATTCCTTTGAATCTCGAGATTGACAGATCATATAAGAGAGAGAGCCGAGAAAGAAGACAACAAGAAATGGCAGATAGACAGCCCCAAGTCCCAGATCGGATGGCCGAGATGGATGCGATCTTGGCGGCAATGCAACGCATGGCGGCGTTGAATAATCGAATGGGCCTATTTGGTGAGCGAGCACAGCCCATACCGCTCAACCACATATACGAGACCACCGGCGGATCGGTTCGAGGTGGAGGATGGGGGCGAATGTCAATCTAATAATTTTGGTGAAACACGCCCTCATCGGCATGATCAGCGGAGCGGTTTGGGGAGGGGTGTTGAAGACCCCAGCAGCATTTAGAGGTATTCCTTGATATATGTGTTACTATCAAGCAGAATGGAGTGCCAGCTGACGCCATCCGGATGCGGATGTTCATATGTTCCCTACGGATTCAGGCGAAAAAGTGGTTCAAGAGTTTGGATAGATCAAGAATCACCACATGGGAGCAATTGTGCGAGAAATTCCTGTCCAAATACTTTCCACCTGCCAAGGCTCGGAAGATCATTGCCAAGATCTCCCATTTTTTACAATTGGGAGATGAATCATTATTGAAGCACAGGGGCGATTGAAACACCTCATAAAGTGTCCTGACATGGGTTTTCACACGAGCAACAAGTGACACAATTTTATAGTGGACTCAATGCTAACACCCGTAGCATTGTAGATGCATCAACCGGAGGATGCCTTCTCGATCGTGGAATAGGCGAAGCATTGAGAATTATTGAGGAGATGGCATCGATAGCTATCAATGGCCGATGGAGGCAGTAGATCGGAAGAGTGGGCTGCTGCGAGAGTTGGATGATAAGTATGATGACTTGTTAGAAGTTCACAACTCTGCGGAAGAGTCTGAAGCCGAGAGAAAGGGCGAATGATGTGGCCATGGCGCGAGAATATCGAGGAGGTTCAATTTGTGAACGAAGGAGTAATGGTCGAGGAATCGGTGGGAATCCGCCTATCTTCCCAACAATAGGAATCATCCCAATTTTTCCAATGCCAATGCACAGAATGCTCAGCAACCACCACCTGGTTTTGCTGTTAATAATGGAATGATTGTGGAGCCCAAGAAGCCGAGCCTCGAAGAGATGATGCAACAAGTGTTGGCGAGCAATCAGCAGATAGCAACGAGTCACCAACAAATTGTGGCTCAGCAAAATATTCAGATCCAGCAGCTTGGGAATAGGATGAACGTTCTGGAGAATACAGTTAACGCCATCAACAATACGGTGATAGCCATGGGAAAACAATTAAAGATGTTAGAGAATCAAGTAGGGCAGATGGCCAATGAGAGAGCTGGGGTGCACAGGCAAGGTCAATTCCCAAGCAACACCGAGCAAAATCCGAAGAATCACACTCCTCCAAATCAATGCAATGCGATATATTTGAGGAGTGGAGCTTCATATGAAAATCATCCGGAGTATGAAGGCTCGCGAGCAATTGAAGAGAAGAGTGATGGAGAGGGAATCGCGACCAAGGTTCGTGATGATCCCTCGCGAGTGAAATACGCGAAGACCGATGGAGAAGGTGTCTCGCGAGAGATAGACAGAGAGGAAGAATCGCGAATGAAAAACGCGAAAGATCAGCCGACACTCCCAAAGCCTACAGCTCCATTTCCTCAACGCATTGGGAAGACAAAATATGATGAGGAGTACGCCCGCTTCAAGGAGATATTCTAGAAAGTTAACATTAATATACCTCTCTTTGATGCACTCTGGAATATTCCCGGATACATCAAATTTCTCAAAGATGCAGTGGCGAATAAGAAGAAGTTGGGGAAATTTGACAAGATCAACCTCTCTGAAGAATACAGTGCGATCTTGCAGAGAAAGTTTCCACTGAAACAAAAAGATCCGGGGAGCTTCACGTTGGAGTGCGAGATTGCCGAGCATACCTTCCCCAACGTGTTGTGTGATTTAGGAGCGAGCATAAACCTTATGCCATTATCTGTGTTCAACCGCTTGGAGCTAGGTAAAATGAAAAAACGTCCATTTCATTAATGATGGCTGACAGGTCAGTCACCTACCATAAGGGAGTAGTTGAGGATGTCTTGGTAAGAGTTCGGGATTTTGTCTTTCCAGCTGATTTCGTTATTTTAGACATTTCTGAATTTAAAAATCAACCACTAATCTTGGGTCGGTCTTTTCTAGCAACTGGTCGTGCTTTAATTGACGTGTAGGAAGGTGATTTGACTTTTTGTGTCAACGATGAGGAGCTAAAAATTTCAATCTATGACGCCATCCCGCGACACGATAGTGCAGAGCATGAAGAGTGTCATTCAATCACCACTGTCATTGCTAGCCAAATCTCGAGCTTGGATGTCAACCGACCAGTTGACAAGGGTGCTACAAAGAAGAGATGGACTCGGCATGGAACTCCGAGTGACTTGTTCAAGTTTGGGGGAGGCCACTTCCACACTCAGTGGTGGTCTAACGTAAATGCAAAGTATGGAGGCAAGCATGATTTGGTAAGAGGTGCTGCTTGTCAGCGCGCCGATTGATTGGGTATGAAATGGTCTAGCTAAAGACATTTAAATTTAGCACTTGTTGGGAGGTAACCCAATGTTTTCTTTTCTTTTGTTTTCCTTTCCGTTTTTGTTTTGTTTGTGTGTTTTTGTTTTGTTTTCCTGTTTGGGTTTTGTGTCTGTTGTATGGGTTGAGTTGAATGATGAGCAGTCGATGATGAGAATTGTTTTATTAGAAAATTTGATTGCAACTGATTTTGTGAGACGAAGCATGTTATGATTATTGTGAGTATTAAGCCTTTGAGAACTTGATCACATTTTGAAACACATGAGACTTGAGCTTTCATTGTCATATCTTTTCGGTCTTGTTTCTTTACGTGTGATTAGTTTGAAATAGCATGTGTTCTCTAGAACTTGCTCTGGATCTTTTCGAGGTTGCATTGATGTGCTTAAGAATTTTGAGATGATATTAGGCATTGTTTTCTTAGCTATACACTATCGAAACACTAACTTTGTTATGTTATTATCCTTTGATGAGCTCATTTGAGCCTACCTAATTCTTTCATATAGCCATGGGTTGGGTTATGTTGTTAGTATAATTTTTGGTTGCTTGAATTGAGGTTGAGAAAAAGAAAGGAAAGAAAGGAAATAAATGATGAGAAAGTGATTATTAAAAATGGTTGCTTACCCATATAAGTTAAAAAAAAAAAAAGATTTAACACAAGTGTGTGAAAAGAACATAAATGGGTAAGTAGCTAGTGCTTTGAGATGAGTATATCACTTATATGAAAATTATGGAGTGCTTAAAGAAAAATGACTTCTTGGTATGGAGAATTGAAATAATTTGTGAAAATTTGGGAATTATGTCTTGTGTTACTTTTCATTATGGGATTATGAGTCACTTAGCCTAAATATATCCTACCATACCAAAGAGCCTACATTATAACCTTTTATAAAGACCTTTTTGATCTTAGTTCTTGAGCACATATTTGAGCAATGGAGAATTAGGCGATTTGCAAGCTTATGGTAGATTCCATGTGTTTTTAAACTTTGAGGTATACACGTCCTCCTTGATACACTTGAGTGTTTGAGATTTCTTATATATATATCCATATCGTGAGGATTCAAGTTTGAGAAGGCTTGTGCTTATGATTATTATGATGTGTGGAGTTTAACGAAAGATGTTGTGATTTGATTCATTTGAGTGAATCATTTATTGCTCATTGCTCTGAGGCTTATTGCTTTTGTCGTTCGACTCTTTGCCTATCGTTGGTCGTCTCTCTCTTGTTCTAATTTGTTTGAGGACAAACAAAAGGGTAAGTTTGGGGGAGTTGATAAGCCTCATTTTTACATGATTTATAAGGCCATATTTGTTTCGTTTATAATTGATAAGTGATCTTTTGAGCTGTCTTTTGATATATTTATGTTTACCTTGTAAGATATTATGCCGTGTGTGTTTCATGTCATTTTAGCACAGGTTTTGATGTCAAAAAGGTGGATCACGATAAAGAGGAATCAATAGCCCAGTCGCGAGCTCGTGCGAAGAAGAACTGTTTGAAAATGACGTTGAATATGACGTAATGGATTTGATAAGGATGGTTTTTCAAAGTTAACTATGTTAAAGATCATCTCGATAGGAGTCCATAGGCGCAAAGGATAGTAATTCAGAGTTCGAACGAGAGAGAACGGAGCGAAACAGCGAAGTCGCGCACGCGCGAGCGCGTCCGGCGCTGCACGCCGTCCGGTGCTAGGAACGTCCCAGCACGCGTTTGCAAGCAACCAGGCGCCCGTCCGGCGCTGGGAACACCCCAGCGCCCGGTCTGCATCAGTCTGGCGCTTCGTCTGCATCCCCTCATGTCCGTCCGGCGCTGCGGCATCAGTCCGGCGCTTCGTAGCTCGCGTCCGGCGCTTCATCCGTGTCCGGCGCTGGGTATCTCTCATCATTCACTCCAGATGATGCTCGCGACCAAAGCTCACGAGACCAAGGCATGAGGTTACACGGAATAACGTTCGCGACAGATTCTCGCTATCATCCCTCGCGATGGCGTCTCGCGAGGCGAGACAACTAGTTCGTATATAATTCGAAATCAGAGTCAGAGAAGGATTGGGAAATTGACGTGAAGAGGAACTCGCGATTTATTATAAATAGAGATAGACCAGTAGTTTAAAAACAACATTCCATAGCAGAACACAAACTTCTTCTTTATTTTCTTTTGCAAGTTCTTTTCCCGTTTAATTTAGTTTAGCTTTTACCTTCAGTTGTTTTCATTCCAATTTCATAGTTTAGTATTAGATTTCAAAATTTATTCCGGATTAAAGTGTTACATCATTCATCGTGGAATCCTACGGTTTTATCTATATATTTCAATTCATGTTATCTTTATTTATTTATTTATTGTTTTTGTTATTTTAATTATGCGTAGCTAAATTCTGTATTGATCCTAGGGTTTGTATGTCTAACTAGATTTGTATGATTGATCTGTTGATACTGTTTTGTCGTCCCGTTCATGATTTATAATTCTTGGATTTAATTCTCATGTGTTGGTATCTGGCCAATATTGATGCATGCTAGTTATGTGATTGATGTCCTGGCGGAATTAATTGCATAATCGATATCTTTAATTCATAATACAGTTTTTGCCTTGAGACCCGACGGAGATAGGTGAGCTGTAGGAGGTTAAATCTTTGTGTGCTTTTGGTAATTAGCTTACTTCTCTTGAGACCCGATGGAGATAGAGTTTAGGCTAACCTACTATTATAGGTTGTCCTGGCGGAAACTATAGTTACATTAGTGATCCTTCATATGAATGTGGATTAAATTGGTAAACAGATTAATAGGTTAATTGTGTGAATCTGGTTAGGTTAAATACATCCCTAGGGTCGGTCAGTCTTTCATATCTGATTTATTCCTATCTTTATTTTCGAGTCTAGTTTTATAATATTTTCTCTTGATATTGTTGCCTGGATAATAATAAAGATTCTGTGTTAATTAATTGATGTGTTCTCGAGTCGCAGTCCCTGTGGATACGATATAATATACTTGCTGTTTTAGTATCATTTATTTGGTAGGAATATTAGCGATCAAATTTTGGCGCCGTTGCCGGGGACTGTTTAGATTGCATAGTGATAATTTTCTGAATTGTAGTTATTAATTCAGGCGTTTAAAAAAAAAATCTAAAAAATAAAAAATAAAAAAATATATTTATTATTTCTATGTTGCTTCTCAGATCTGATTAGGTTTTTATCTCTCTTTGCAGTGCATGATTACAAGATCTCAAAGGAGAGAAATTATTCCTTTGGATCTCGAGATTGACAGATCATATAAGAGAGAGAGCCGAGAAAGAAGACAACAAGAAATGGCAGATAGACAACCCCAAGTTCGAGATCGGATGGTCGAGATGGAGGCGATCTTGGCTGCAACGCATGTTGGCGTTGAATAATCAGATGGGCCCGTTTGGTGAACGAGCACAGCCCATACCGCTCAACCACATGTATCGACCACCGACAGATCAGTTCCAAGGTGGAGGATGGGGGCCGAATGTCAATGCTAATAATTTTGAGCTGAAACCTGCCCTAATCAGCATGATCCAAGCATAGCATTTTGGGGGAGGGGTGAATGAAGACCCCAACGCGCATTTAGAGGCATTCCTTGATATATCTCAAAGCATGATTTACAAAAGCTTTATGAAATGTTTATGAACTGTTGTTGACTGCCAAATGTTTATCTTTTGTTGTGATCCTATCTGTGGTTGGTTTGTCCAACGTGGAATGATAATGGGTTGGTATATCCAACGTGGTATGTGAATGAGTTTGTCCACCAACGTTAAAAAAGGGTAAGATCGGATCCAACTTAGTTGAGGACTAACTCGGATTATGTACGGTGTGACTGTGTGTTAAGGTTAGCTACCTCGACCGGTTACGGAGACTATGTGTAGGTGGCCACCTCCATAGTGCACGAATGATTAAATGAATGGATGATCAGATATGGAACAACGTGGATAAAATAGTTAGGCCGGACACTTTTGGAAAATGATAAAATGTTTGATAGGCATGAATCTTTTAACTAAAATCCTCATGCGCTATTGTAGGCAGTTCAATGACTTTTACAAAGAAAATGTTTTCGGCAATGAGTCCACTGAGTACTTTTGTACTTAGCCCTGCATCTCGTTTTTGATGTGCAGGTTGAGCAGGGATTGATGATGAGTGCGAGGTGGTGCAGAGTAGCAGTTGTTTTGTTGCCTATTTGAAAGGATTTCTAGAACCTTGGACATGTATCGTCATATATATGTCCACATGTTTATTGTTGCCTAACTCTGATATTATTTTGATGTCTTGATTATGACTGCTTTCATACCGTATTGAACTTGAGGTCGTACCTCGTTCCTTGAATTGCGCCCTGATTGAGTTACATTTGAATATTGAACCTTTTGGCAACTCCTTCTGTGACTTGAGTTTGTATTGAACAGCTTACTCTCTTCAGTCCATACCTTTATTCATAGTTAAGGGTTAATTGTGTTGATTAGTTAAGTATTTATCCGCTGCATTATTATACTAGTGACGATCCATATGATCCGTACTCCTTTGAGAAGTCAGGTCGTCACAAAGTGGTATCAGAGCATTTGTTCGCTCTGAACCCTAGAGACCCTTTCCTTGAATCTTAAGTTGAAAGTTGAGTTTTGAAACTGTTGGTATTTGACTGCCCCTGCAATGCACTCCATCTTCGTCCTGCTCAACGAGGAAGAATGTAACTATCTCAACTGAAAATTGTTTTGAAATGATGGAAGTTTATGAAATGTGAAATGGACTTACAAAAAGTCGGATTGTTTTGAAGGTTGAAATATGTTTGAAAGGAGAAAAGTCTCAAAATTTCAAATGGAGTTGTTGTTTCCAAGGATTTTGGAAAAAATGAATGATTGAAATTGAAAAGTTATTTTCAAAATAACTGGTTGTTAGGTTGAAAAGAGTTGAAAACTTTGGGAGATTGATAAAGGATCGCAATATATGTTATGAGTTGTGTTTACTCCTTTATGCAAAGCATGCTAGAGGTATAATGTAAATGAGTATACCCCCATGAGAACATAGACTCTTAAGACGCATGATCCCTATTGCGCCGAACTTAGTATGAGAACATAAGGTATCACGATTGAGCGGAATACTAAGGAAGAGCGAGAACATAGAAATTATAAGAATCCCAATATGAGCGGATCGAGGGATGACAACGCGACAGTGCAGTGATGACGGGCGATTATTAGCGGAGGCTCGCACTGTTATGAATCCCAACCTCTATATGTGAAGGAATTCCGAACACCATACGTGTTATCTCTATCATGGCGATAACAAGAAATCAAAGTATAACGTTATGAAAGTATGAAAAGAAAGATCTAATTGTAAAGTATTGAAAGAACGCATATGATCGATGTTATAATGCGAATAGAAATAAGGAAGTCAGGACCCAATGAGAAAGGGTGACCACCTTACTCAAAGGCTAGACATTGAAAGTTTGTTCTACCCTAAGAGACCATACAGTCTCTTCCCGAAGGCCAAACCATGAAAGTAGTTTCATAAAAAATTAGGAATATAGGATATAAGATTATGGTTCGGACAATTTTTACGACTATACTCCTTTTATCCTGTAGAGCCACACATGAGGAGGTTGTACGTTCCTACCGTTCCTACTGGGTGTGCCAAGGATACGACGTCAACAAGTTCTTTGCTCACTTCATGCGTCACTGGACTGCTGCACATGCCCGTGGTACGTCATACTACGATGGTGTACTCCGACTGATCTCAAGACTGCCACCCAAAACAGGGGTATACACGCGAGATATCATGTGAATACATATATCGTCGCCGATAGAGCTTCGATCTTGAGGTAGACTTACCCCGTTCCATCAACCACCTGAACTACGTATTCATGGTATACGGAGCTGCACCTTGTGGACCGTATCTCCCTGAGCGAGAATACACCTAGCGTGATGAGATTCCCGAGTGGCTTCATCCGAAGATTCCTCGCTTGGCATCCGATGGACCTGCATTCTTGCCTGGCTGTGGCAGGAACATATTCGAGGCTGGATCTTCCCGTCCTCGGCAACACACTTTTTCGGTCCTATCACCAGTAGGATTCGAGCCCCGTCATTGCCCCTGACCATCACCGCCGATCATTCCATGCCAGCATCCACCTCTACCTACCGGCGTTTTCCCAGTTCAACCGTCGCCACCCCTTACGGACCCATGTGTCACGATACTGTAAAGATTGACGATTCACATGGCCTAACTGCATTCGCCGTGAGAGGAGCTTGTGCCCGTCTTGCTGCTTCTCCGATTCTAGCCAATGCATATGATGAGATCATGGCTAAGATCCGCCGAGACTTAGTGACTATGGAAGAAGCTAGAGTCATTATAATCCGAGAGACCGTGACTCCCACATTCAATGCTGAGGTTAAAGAGGAGTAGGACCCAGAGAAGGACCTGCCTGCTGATGATGAGATGAAGGGAGTGGATAGTTCCCATGCTTCTAGTCCCGACTCCGACATATGGAGCCCTATCTACACCCCGGGCAATCATGGATCTAGTTCTTAGGAATAGATTTTCTTTTAGTCTATATACTTTGTATATCTTATGATGCATGCGGAAACGATAGGTCGTTTCGAGATGAACCCTTATTTTGATGACCTCGGTAGCGTTTATATTTTTGTACGCATCGTGATTAGGTACGTGGAGTACTGCAGATATTAATTTTTGGAGTATCACACTCCGTACTTGGCCTTTTGTGGATCGTAAAACTGATGATGAAAGTCCTCGTATAGACATTTGATTTGATATGATGATAGCTCCCCCGAGAGCTTAGGTTTTTTTTTGGTTGCGATATGTGGTGTTCGATGACGTGCTAGATTTATGTTTATGATTATATATACATATCGTGCTAAGATATCTATGATCCTGATGGATGGTATAAGAAGATATCGGATTACGTATATTTATGAAATATAGAATGCCACCGAGAAGAAGAAACCGTGAGGTAACACCCGAAAGATATGACACACCACCACCACTACCACCAGCGAGACGGATTGAGGGACTATTCCTCATGTAGAACCCGCCGACTTTCAACGGGACTGGGAATCCCGTGGATGCCGAATTATGGAATCACGCTCTGGAGCGAATCTTCAACTTTCTTCACTGCACCTCTCAGGAACGCTTGTCATGCGTTGCCTTCCAGATGACTGGTACAGCCGACTTCTGGTGGGAGGCGAAGAGGAAGACTTTATGCGAGGAGGAGTTGGAAGATTACACCTGGGAGGAATTTAAGGAGAAAGTGTACGAGAAGTACATTCCTAAGAGCTATCAGAAGAGAAAAGAACATGAGTTCTACAATCTGCGACAAGGAAAGACCACGGTCACAGATTACGACCATGCATTCTGCGAGATGTCGCGATATGCGCCTCAGTTGGTCGACACCGACGAGAAGAGGACTGAGAAGTTTCGAGCGGGACACCGCCATGAAATCAGGGTGTCGCTAGCTTGTCATGGGAACCTGACCTACCGCGAGGCCCTTAGTAGAGCTTTGGACATCGAGACAGCTATGCCCGAGGGCAGGACTGTCAGTGTACATCCCCGAATCACCAAGGGGATCGTGGGAAAAGAAAGTGGGAAGGACCCCACCAAAGTTAAGGATCCAACACTGGTCAGGCCGACAGGAGGCCATGGCAAGGGAACAACGTGCCATCTGAGTGCAGGCGAGAAATGGGCCCCCATGGTACCCGCGCTGGCGGAAACCGAATTTGTGAGGCTCCCCGTATGCCCCAGGTGCCATAGGAGTCACAAGGGGACATGCACATTTACAAATGACGGATGCTTCAAGTGTGGCCAGAAGGGCCACTACTCTAGAGACTGCCCTGGGATACGCCAAGGGGAAAATGGCCGCCCTAATGTGCCCAACCGAGTCCAGCAGATCCGGGCTATCCAAGCTCAACCGTTCCAGCAACAGCCCCGATTCGATGCTTCCAGCCGAATCAGCGACCATATCAACCACGGCGACAATGACAACAACAATGGCGGCGATCGCGGCGGCGATGCCGACCGCCAACAACAACAACAACGGCGACAACGCGGCAACAACAACAACATCATCAACAACAAACCACCACCACAAGCGGGGCCTCGCCCTCCACCAAGAAGGAATTCCCACAGGAGCCGCCAAGGATCATAGAAAACTTGGCGGTATGGAATCGCCTCAATTACTGTTTTCCTCTTGTTTGATCTGGCGCCTCGCATTCTTTTTTTCCTGAAGCATGCGTAGAGAACTTGGGATTAGATCTAGCACGAACAAATCATGAGAATATCCTCTCCAGTAGGAGGCATAAGAACGGTAACCCACATATTGTCGAACCTAGAACTTTGACTAGGCTCACTTAAGGTCATGACATATAACCTTCACGTCATACCTATGACAGATGTGGACATAATCCTAGGAATGGATTGGTTAACCGAACATAATGCGACCATCCTGTGTAATGAAAGGAAAATTTCTTTCCAACACCCCGAAAAGAAACCTACAGACTTTCACGGGATCAGCATGGGGAGGAGAGTCCCAATCATATCTGCACTACAAGCAAGGACGTTGCTGAACAAGACCGAGAATCACGCCTACCTTGTCTATCTCCAGGAGGAAGACCACAATGAGAGAAGGATAGAAGACGTCCCGATCGTGAAGGAGTACCCCGATGTATTTCCAAACGAACTACCGGGATTACCACCAAACCGACAGATCGAGTTCACGATCGACCTCGAACCAGGTTCTGCACCTGTGTCAAAAGCCCCATACCGGATGACACCTAAGGAATTGGAGAAATTGAAGATCCAACTGCAAGAACTCTTGGAGTTAGGTTTCATTAGACCCAGTGTGTCTCCGTGAGGAGCACCTGTTGTTCAACCAAAAGTATACTCTTAATTGACTCCTATCGAATAAGGTGTTATAGTAGGGAAAGTTAACCCTAGTCGTCTCTCAAGTAAAACTTAACAGGACTATTGTTCGTGTCGCTCACAGAAAGCAATTAAATCCTAAACATTCTAATACCAACATGGGTTTTTGATGAAAACAGGAATTGAAAAGCTAACATGAAATATAAATTAAAACCATTAATCCAATTAGGAGTTGTCAATCCCTAATTGATAAACTACAAAAGTGCGGAAACAGGAAGCTAATCAATAAGCAATTAAACTAGATCACCAAACACGAAACGATGAAATTCGACAAAGAACGATTCAACATTAAATTAAACTTCAATATCACTTGCATAGAATTCAGATTATCAAAGCGGAAAGGGTAAGAACCAATCAAGAAACCAACAATTCCACAATAATATAGAATCAACACGTAAATGAATCAATCAAGATCAATAGAACAAATCAACTGATAAAATGCTATCAAACCAATTCAACACAAGTCGTTGCTAGAATTCGTAAATAAACAGAAATACTTAAGTAATAATTACTAGAATGATTATCTCGATCGACTGGAATGGAAAAGAACATGAAGAACAGCAGCAAGCGGCGCGGTGAAGAAAACAAAAATTAGAACCCTATAAATATGACCTAGGCGTATATATAATAAGTGAGTGGCGCGGTTGTGGATGAGCGGCGAGGCGGAGTGTTGATCGACAAATGAGCGCCAGCTCAAGGCAAGCGGACGTTTAGGGTCGGCGGATCTTGGCGGGCGCCGCGGCGCGAGCGTCGCGTGCGGCGGCAGCAGCGGCGCGTGGGCGTCTGCGAGTGTGGGATGGTGAGTGGCGCTCACTCAGGCGTGCGAGGGAATTTGTGAACGTCGCTCGGGTGAGCCGGCTGGGTGGCGAGGCGGCGGTGCGGTGGCGTCGTGCAGCGTGAATGATGGGCGGCGCGCGCGGATGGTGGCGCTCACTCTCAGCAGCGAGGCAAATGCGAGCAGCGTTCGGAGTGAGCCGGCCAGGATGGCGAGCGGCGGCGCATGTTCAACCAAAAGTATACTCTCAATTGACTCGCAATCGTACGAGGTAATCGTAGCGTGGTAAGTTAACACGAGTCGTCTCTCAAGGAAAACTTAACAGGGCGATTGTTCATGTCATACACAGAAAGCGATTAAAACCTAAACATTCTAATCTCAAAAGGGGGGTTTGAAACATGCAAGAATAGAAATACGGAAAATTAAATAGCATCCTAAGCTAGGGGTTGTCAATCCCGAGCTATACTAATAAGCGATAAATCTAAACTAGGGTTGTCGATCCCTAGTTGAACTATAAGCGATAAATCAAAGCGATAAACAAAAGCATATGCAATCATATTATTCATAGGGTTTGTCAATCCTAATCTAAATCTAATTGCAAATAAGCAAAGCGATAAATCATTAAGCAAATTAAACCAGCGGAACATGAAAATCCAGGTTCCTTTGTCACTATGAATTGAATTGACAAAATCATCAAATAATAAACTATGAAATTGATTCCACAAGAACGATAATCAAGCATAAATTGATAACAAGATTATTCAATAATGAAAATAAGAACATGAATTAAATCTAACTATTATACATTTGTTCTTTGTCTGAAGAAATCTGAAATCAATGGTGAAGAAGCGACCAGTAGCATTGGGTGAAACAAAATAATCCGAATTCCCGCTAAATGACCTAAGCGCAAATATATATATTAAGTCGGGAGGCGCGGTTACGGTGGCGCTGCGCTTGAAAACATTACGCCTTCAGCGAGCGGTTCACTTGAGCGCCGGTTGGGCGGTGAGAGCTGAGGAGCGCTTGTTTGGCTAAGCGAGGCGCAGGGTGAGTGGCGCTTGCTCGGTGCTTGTTGCGGCGGAGGCCGGAGGCGGATCCGTCAGGCAGGCGGCCTTGAAGCGCGGCCTTGCCAGCGTCTTGCGTAAAGTCTTGGCGGCGCGGCCTTGCGAGTGCGGGCAGTGCTCGTGGCGGACACGCGTGACGAGCAGCGGGCATCTGCGGGTGAGTGGCGGCCTTGGCTGGCTGGCGCTAGCCACCAGCACCGGACGGACGTCTTGGAGGAATGGGCGCCGCGAATCCAGCCGGCTGAAAATGATAATGCGGGCGCGTTGCGTGGTCGCACCGGACGGGCGGGCGGCTGGGCTGGGGCACTGGCGTGTGGCGCGGTTCGCTATGGCGCGGAGGAAATTAGCGCGCTGAGCAGCGCGCGGGTGGCAGGCGAGGGGCGTGGCGGGCGGCGGGCGCGCTGGCGAGTCGTGGGCGCGCGGCCATCTGACAGGGTGCCGTCTTGCGACTTTGGTCGTTCGACCCGTTCTCCTTCGTTTGAACTCCGATTCTGAACCGTTTGCACCTCGAACTCCTGTCGAAATGCTCTTCAATAATATATGATCCTTGGCAGATCAATTCATCCTATTTTATGCTATTTTCCTACAAAACATCGAGACGAGCGAAGTTAATCCGAATCGATAAATCTTAATCAAACCAACGGCATAAATAGAACAAACCATAGAAAATGACACGTAAAACAATACCAAGAATCATCACAAATTCATACTAAACAACTCCCCACACTTATCCATTTGCTTGTCCTCAAGCAAAGTCTATACTAATAATGTTGAAAGATAACTCATGCAACATCACTCTTAGTCCAATCAATCAAATCTCTTTTGCAATTCTCCCAAACATGATGAATACATAATAAAGTTAATGTGAAACAAATCTAAGATTGTGAAAATATCAAACAAACAGGTAGGTTATTTTAAGCTCGGACCCAACTCTCCGTTGAGGCGAATTAACTAAAATGGTTACCTTTAGCAACAAGTTTCTTTTGAGAACAAAAGAAAGTATAAACAAATTTTGGAACAATGTTAGAAAGGTGAAGTCTCGATGAATTCGAGTCTCTATCGTGGTTTCCATGCCCATTTCTCAATTTACGAGAAGAGGCGAGAATCCCATCCTCCATTTATACATCTCAACAACATTGGGTTTTAATTCTCCTTATTTTCTTTTCACACATATTTTTTTTATTTGAAGCAGTATATAGGTAACCACCATGTTAATACTCCCCTTAGCATTAGCCGGAAAAATCACGTCAATAACCACCGATTTAAAATCAATTCACACGATCTCGTCAATTGACATTGCACTTTAATCACATGACATCAAGATAAGCGAGAAATACATCAAGGTCCGATCAATACCACGAGTTCGGTTGCACAAATCAAAATCCTAACTTATTAGCATGACACAAACTCAAGTCAAACAATCTAAATAAGCACAAGGGCACGTCATTAAGCATACAAAACAATACATCACGCATACAAAGCGGTAAACATCCCCCACACTTAAATCGAACCTTTGTCCCGATGCTCAAAACGATAAAAGCTCAAAATAACCATAGAGGATGATACTTCCACGATAATCGGCAGATGTGCGATGTAGAGTTGGAGCATCACGGTTTCATCTCATTGCGACAACTTTCGGATCTGAGCAAAACAAACTCAACAACAACGAGATAGATCAAAGAAAACACGAAAACAAACAAAAAGAAAGAAAGGAAAAGAGCGAAAAAACCGTGGGTAAACTCCCGTAGTACTCAATTTAACGTCGTGAGCACGGCGTGTTCGATAAACAACGGATTATCCATAGTCTTTCACTGCGGGAATACCATCTCGGCCAAAGCATCGGTATAAACCATATATGCACAAAGGGCGGTAAAGAAAGCAAAAATGAATCATTTAAGCACAAGTCGAACATCTATTCTCCAAAGAAAAATAGATGACATCAATTCCCAAAGCACAATACTTTGGTGAATTAGGATGTTGACATACTATAGAAGTTACCTCGACTTTTGTTATCACTGTGTCCTCCTCAGGGGACACGTACTTCACATGTTGAGGCAGCTCTTTCACTTTCAGAGTGGGTTTTGGCGTGTCATCAGTTTCATGCACCCACTCTTCCTCGTCAGTCATCCTGGTAACAACTCCCTCGTGGCTCTGATCTAGCACCTCATCCTCACGTACCCATTCTTCCACCATTTCCACCTCCTCTGGCTGCAGCGGCTCTTCAGGTGGCTCTCCCACCACATCTTCAACAATTGGGTCACTTTCAAAACGGTGACCGCTGGACTGACCGGATTGGTTTGGAAGTTCCCTCGCTGCGTTGTTGATACTCAAACCACTTAGCGACAACCAGGTCCCACTTGTTCCTCTAAGCGCTCAAGAGTTGCGTCTCTATCGTCTAATGGCGAACTCGATGGTGGGTGGTCTTTGAGCCTCATAGGGTGAGCTTGGAGCTCCCTATTGCATCTTGTTGCGACAACTCGTCTAGCTTTTCGGACATCATTTCTAATTTTGCTTGCAAGCGCTTTGATTTTGGTGTCGTCGACATCCGACCGTTTGTGGTGAGTCGAAACATACCTTCCATTGCATCCAGCGGATACCTACGAGGTGGTGATGGGTGTGGTGGAGTAAAATACTCCTGGCGATGGTCGTACCCTTTGTTCTTTGTGGAGGCTGTGGCTGATGTGGATCACACCCTCCATAATCATGTTGCGGTTCCCACCTTCCCGAGTCGGGCTGTGGAGGCTGCTGCTTCTGAGAATATGAGTACTGAGGTGGAGGTGGTTGTTGTGGGTACTCATCTTGAGGTGGAGGATATGGTTGCTCGGTGAGGCATTGGAGGCTTGATCCTCATAGTCTTGTGGAGGTGGTTGGTCCCAGTTGGGATCATAAGCGTGATCCTCATAGTGCGGTGGAGGTGGTTGATCGGTATGGATTGTGGGCTGGCTGCTCTCGCTGCGGATACTCCTCGAGAATAGCCGTATTGGACTCCTTCTTCCAAGAAGAATTTGCCCAATCGACGAACTTTCCTCCCCAGCCGGGTTGACCATATTCGTCTTGTTGATAACCACTACATTATGATACTAACAACAAAACAAAATTACACGCACGGGGAGAAAAAACCAAGCAGAAAGAAAAGAAACACGAGAAAACAAACAACACAAACAATACGCCTAAAGTTTTCCCCACGACAGCGCCAAATTTGTTCAACCAAAGTATACTCTCAATTGACTCATGATCGTGCGAGGTAATCGTAGCGTGGTAAGTTAACACGAGTCGTCTCTCAAGGAAAACTTAACAGGGCGATTGTTCATGTCATACACAGAAAGCGATTAAAACCTAAACATTCTAATCTCAAAAGGGGGGTTTGAAACATGCAAGAATAAAATACGGAAAATTAAACGACATCTAAGCTAGGGGTTGTCAATCCCGAGCTATACTAATAAGCGATAAATCTAAACTAGGGTTGTCAATCCTAGTTGAACTATAAAGTGATAAATCAAAGCGATAAACAAAAGCATATGCAATCATATTATTCATAGGGTTTGTCAATCCTAATCTAAATCTAATTGCAAATAAGCAAAGCGATAAATCATTAAGCAAATTAAACCAGCGGAACATGAAAATCAGTTCAACGTCACTATGAATTGAATTGAAAAAATCATCAAATAATAAACTATGAAATTGATTCCACGAGGCGATAATCAAGCATAAATTGATAACAAGATTATTCAATAATGAAAATAAGAACATGAATTAAATCTAACTATTATCATTTGTTCTTTATCGAAGAAATCTGAAATCAATGGTGAAGAAGCGACCAGTGCAGGGCTGGTGAAACAAAATAATCTGAACTCCCGCTAAATGACCTAGCGCAAATATATATATTAAGTCGGTGGCGCGGTTACGGTGGCGCACGCTTGGAAAACGATACGCCTTTAGCCGAGCCCGGTTCACTTGGAGCATGGTGGGCGGTGAGCTGAGGAGCAGCGTGCTGGGGCGAGAGGCGGCGGTGGGTGAGTGGCTCAAAGTGTCTTGTTGGCGGTAGCGCGCTGAGGGCGCGGGTCGCATGGCGAGGCGCGCTGGCGCTGGGCGAGCGCTGGCGTCTTGGCGTAAAGCGCGCTGGCCGGCCTTGTGCAGTGCGGCAGTGCTCACGGGCGGACCTGCGAGCAGAGCAGCGGGCATCTGTGAGTGGCGGCGTCAGCGCTGGGCTGGGCGCAGCCACCAGCGCCCCGGACGGATGTCTTGGAGGAATGGCGCAGGCGAAGCCAGCGCTGCTGAAATGAGCGTTAGGCGGCTGCGCGGCGGCGTCAGACAGGCGGCGTTGGGCAGGGGCCTGTGGCGCGTGTGCGTTGGCCTGCCGGTTCATTGGCGAATCGCAGCGCTCGGGCAGCCTTGGCCCAGGTGGCCGAGCTAAGCGCGGGCGAGGCGTGTCTGGGCGGTGTGCTTGGGCGGCGCAGGCGTGGTGCAGGCGCGCGGCCATGCGACAGTGCCGTGCCGTGGCGACTTTGGTCGTTCGACCCGTTCTCCTTCGTTTGAACTCCGATTCTGAACCGTTTGCACCTCTGAACTCCTGTCGAAATGCTCTTCAATAATATATGATCCTTGGCAGATCAATTCATCCTATTTTATGCCATTTTCCTACAAAACATCGAGATGAACGAAGTTAATCCGAATCGATAAATCTTAATCAAACCAACGGCATAAATAGAACAAACCATAGAAAATGACACGTAAAACAATACCAAGAATCATTACAAATTCATACTAAACAGCGCACGGATGAGCGTGTGCGGGCATGCGCGGGTGGGCACGTGGGCGTGCGTGGGCGTGCATGCGGGTGGGCGCGTGGGTGCTGGGCCATGCGATGGGTGCCGTGCGCGACTTTAACAATTCATCTCGTTCTCCCTCGTCTGAACTCCGAATTGGGATCCGTTTTCACCTACGGACTCTTGTCAAGATGCTCTTCAATGTTCTTGATCCTCGGCCGATCTATTTCATCCTATTTGAAGCCGTTTTCCTACAAAACATCGAGATAAACCAAATAAGTCCGAAACGAAGAAATCTAATCAAAACAACGGTATAAGAAAGACGAAACACAGGGAATGGCATGTAAAATAAAACCAAGAATAAGAACAAAATGAAACCTAACACCTGTCCTTTTTATAAAAAAGAAGGATGGTACACTAAGAATGTGCATAGACTATCGAGAGTTAAACAAGATAACTCTTAAGAATAAGTACCCTTTGCCCCGAATTGACGATCTCTTTGATCAGCTTAAGGGAGCATGAGTCTTTTCTAAGGTAGATTTAAAGTCTGGATACCATCAGCTAAGGATTAAACCAGGGGATGTACCTAAAATGGCTTTTCGTACAAGGTATGGTCATTTCGAATTCATCGTGATGACCTTTGGACTTACAAATGCCCCAGCAGTATTTATGGATTTCATGAATAGGGTATTTCACCCATACTTAGACAAATTTGTCTTAGAATTCATAGAAGACATCCTAATATACTCCAAGAATAACCAAGAACACGAGGAACACTTGAGAACTGTTGACGAGCCCATTTTTCGTGCTCTTTTTTGGGGTAGTCCTTGCCCTAGAAAGAGTGCATTTTGTGTGTTCTTTGCGTGTGTTTGTATCCGAGAGGACACGCTTTGGGGTATTGCGGGTTGAGCGGGACCTTGGGCGAGATCGGGTCGACTCATGAGAGAGGTAAAATCCCGAGCATTACCTTGGCAAGACATTCGACATCTTGCTAAGACATTTGTCTTGCATGGGGCGGGCACGATCAGCGGTGAAGTAGAGTCGAAGGTGTCGAGACAAGAAAGAGGTTAGAAGGACGAGGTGGCGGTGGACGGAGGGTCAGTCGGGATGTAGGCTGGGCCTTGAGCGAGATCTCTGGCGGACTTGCACGCAATTGGAAAGATTTTGGGCAAGGTCGTCTCTGCACTGCTTGATTTTTGCCGTAAAGGGAAGGTCGACTGCGGCGCACTGGAATGAGACAAACCGGCTAGGCGAAGCCGGAAGAGCTCTTGTCGGGGTCAAAGCCCGAGCAGTGGCGGCGTCGCCACTGCTTTGCCTCGAGATCGCCTGTTGACCAAGCCAAGGGGTGCACTTAGGCTTCCAAAACATAATTGACTGCAGTGTGCATTCGAGACACAACATTTGGGATAGAGCATCGAGTCCAAAATTATCTCTCTACTTCTCTCTTTTATTCTCTCTTGCTTTCATGAGCGATTGGTGAGGAAGAAACAAGTCCTACGGGCAAACAATTTATATTATGTATTTGGTTACCTCTGCTTGAGCAACTGCTTGGCATGCTTGGCAGAGAATGCTTTTCATTTACGTTTGATTTTCTATTCAAGTATGGTTTCGATTATGTTATTGTTTGTTGAATTTATGTTTATGTTGATTATGCGTGAGTAGTCGGTTTGGTTGGGCTCGGGGTGAAGCACGTTGAGTCAAGGTCATATAAGTCGTGAGGTCTAAATGTCCTTAGAACCTTGAGTGGGTGTTCCCGAAGCTCTAGGCTTTTATACACATGTTATTCCTTTCCTTGAGCGTTAACTTGGCCGGTAGCCTTGGGTGGAGGGTTAGCTATAAGCAATAGCCGGAGTAAGACATGAGTGTCTCCTTGTCCCGGGAAGTGCGGCTGGAGTGGGTGGTTGTAGCCGTCGGCTTTGGGCAAAGGGCTGCAAGCGACTCCCTTGGACCGGTGTGGCTAGTTGGGTTTGTCTAGTGAGTAAAGCTATTGAGGCGGACGAACTATCTTGGAGACCGTCTTGGCGAGGGGCAGGCGGGGGCCTCTGTGCTTAGTCCTAAAATCTCAGGCAAGGCGGGGGTTGGGGGCACGGTGTGCGTGACAACCTAAAGGGCATCTACCCTTGGTACCTTTAACCACGACATACACTCATGGTGAAAATCCTTGAACATATAACCGATGTCTTGACGATATCTCAGCGTCGGAACCCTTGGCCCAACTACTTGTTATTTAATCTCTTTTCCTTGTGTTTAAGTTTTAGTTTACATTACGCTCAAGATCTATCTCTCGGTACATTTCTCTTGAGACCGTCGACTGGCCGACACCTTGCCCTCTGGGCGACCTCATACTCAGCTGTGACAACTCGAGTAACAACATAACCAGCTCTCTTGGGTTCGACCCTTAACTTTCCATATCTGGAACTATGTGTTCATGTTGGAGGAGATTATAAATGTATCTTGGCGTGTCTTGGTACCTCTAACGACGGGTAATCCGGCGTCGTCGATTCTTGTCGTTCTTTGGGGGCTGCGCTATTCTAGTGTTGTTATTCACTTTTTATTTTTGTTTGGTTTTGCATGCTCCGACCTAACCTTGCGGCGAGGACGGAAAGCTCATGTTTGACCAGTTGAGAGAACCATTCGGAGAAGAAGAGACAGGCGATGAGAAGCGCCCGTCTTGAGGAGGCACGTGCAGCGAAGACAACATGGAGAGAGGAATCAACAAAACCCACCACCTCCGGAGAGCGAGACACTTGAGGAGATGATGTTTCGAACAACAACGATCTCGCCCTTGGGCATCACCTTGCCGAGATCGAGGACAAGCGGGAGATGAGGCACTCTTTTATGCGAGATCTTGCCAAGCTTGATATGTCGGGGAGGACCCCAGGCGCCATCTCGAGGACTTCAAATGGTGTGTAGCACCATAAGGTGTCTTGGATGAAGTCGAAGAAGGTACATCAGACTCATATCCTTTCCATTCACTCTCCATGGCGGTGCTCGAGTGGGTCAGTACACTTTGCTACGGGTAGTGTCACTACTTGGGCGGGGCTTCAATGAAGTTCCTTGAGAGATACTATCCCGTCTCAAGGATACAAAGCGTGAGAAAAGGATGAGTTCCCTCCGGATAGGGAATGGCGAGGCGGTGTCACGACTATTGGTGTCGTTTCAAATCCATCTTGGCAAAGTGTCCCAATCACAAAATCTCTGATCAAGATCTGATTTAATATTACGTGAATGGCTTGAGGCGAGTCAGAGGCAGCTCGTGAGTGCTGCGTGCGGAGGTTCCATCCTCAACAAATAACCTAGCGAGGCATTCAAACTACTCGCAGACTTGACCGAAGAGTCTCGGGATGATACCAGCGCAATGGTCGAGGCGATGCCCGACAGCTACCACTTGGATGGATCCTACATGAAAGATATGAAGGCCATGATAAAACAAATGATGGACACGATGAGGCCCTCTATGGCCAAGAAGAATGTCAGCGTGTCGACTTTGCTTTGCCACTAGGCCTGTGCATCGGTCGGTCGGTCCGACCGATCGACCAGAAAACCCCAAACCGAAAACCGACCGAACTGTGTATTTCATTGACCGAACCGACCGTTTTTTCCAAGCAAACCGAAAACCGACCGAACCGATTTTAAAAATCGGTTTACAATCGATCGACAAAAATCCGACCGAAAATAAAAATATACTGCCATTTAAAATAAAAAAATACACTGCCAATTCAAAACAAATATATATATATGTATAAATATATATATATATATTATATACATATTTGTATTGTAAGTTTGCAACATACTAACAATTCAAAACAAAATTATGCAATGAATCGAGCCTCCACACTACGAATAAGCAAAAATTCCCAAATATACATCAACTAGAAAGACCATACATTAAATTCAACAATACAAACTAAACAACTATTAATACAATCCAACATTCGAGTTATAAGTTTAGACAATCCATCAAATTAATCTAAATCAAAACAAGACAATAATCATCACAAATACTTGAGGCTTCAAGTTCGACCCTCCATGTCTTCCTCATTGGCATCACCTATACCAAGGCTTAACAATACTACAAAATGGCGGAAAATCAAACAATCACAATTTTACAAAGTAAACAAAACATTGAATAATAAAGAAATTATTCATTTGATATAGAAAACCATTACCTTCTTCGTGCTTTTGAATGGACTCCAAATCCTCTTCGATTGTAATTGGCCTCTTTGACTTCCTCAACCAATCTTGAGTACAAATAAGCCTCTCAACAATATGAGGTCAAAGAACTTCTAAAAGGATCGAGGACTCTACCTCCGGTGCTAAGCGGGACTCGGATGCTCTGGTAGAAGCAGTCGAACAATACATCCCTAGCAAGTTTGGCAAGAATAGGGAACCTAGGCTCATTAACCTTCCACCAATTCAAGATATCAAAGTTCTTCACATTAAGTACCTTTCTTTCTTTCTCATTCAAGTATAGATCCAAATCATTAGCGGATCATCTTCTTCAAGAAGTTGTTGTTTCTCATACTTGTCCACCAACAAGTAAGGAGTCTCATTAACTTCTAAATGACGGAAGATTGACCTTGTGTTTCACCATTGGAAGGTTGATGCACCTTTTATACTCATCATACTGATGCATATAACTCGTCCTTCACCACCACCATAACTATGCCATCTTGTCCATATGATTCGATGGCATAAATGAAAGGAATTTAAGCTTAAATCTGAGATCAATGACAATAGCAAAAAAGATGAGCTTATTCATTTTCACTGGATCACCCCAATACTTATCAAATTTTTCTTTCATCTTCGTACCCATTGGCCTTAGATCTAAAGTCGAGCCTATCACCCATTCTTTCAACAAGCACATCACGTTAGCAATCTCATTGAAAAACACATTTGAAGTAACATATAATGATCCGGAGATTCTAACTGTCAAATCAAAGAAAGTCTTCAACACTTTACTCATTTTTCTTCCATTGTTCCAATCCACATGATCAGGTAGGGCATCTCCTAACTCAATCTTATAATATGGATCTCTCACTTCAAACAAATCAAAAGCTTTTTCAAATTTGCAAGCAACCTCCAACATAGAATAAGTAGAGTTCCACCTAGTAGGCACATCTAAGCATAATAAACATTTGCTTTCAATGTTTTCTTCTCTACAACATTCCTTAAATCTTGAAATTCTAGCAGGAGAATGTTTAACAAATTTAACCGCGTCTCTAATCTTCTTAATTGAAGGATTCAATTCCTTCAATCCATCTTGCACAACCAAATTAATAATGTGAGCCACACACCTCATGTGAAGAAATTTTCCTTGACCCAAACAACCATCCCGAGCAATCAATTTATTTCTCAAAGTAGAAACCAATACGTCGTTTGAAGAAGCATTATCAACGTCATTTGAAAAACTTGAAATTCCCCACTCACGCAAGCATGCATCAATCTGTCTACCAATTTCCACGCCCTTGTGACTCTCAATTGTGCAAAATTGATGATCTTTTTTCAAATCCCAACTATCATCAATGTAATGCGATGATACACATATAATTCAACTTTGCAATGATGTCCAAGTGTACGTAGTAATGCACACACTTTGCTTTGTTTTCTAAAAACTCCTTGAAATTTCCTTCTCACTCTTAAACATTTTATAAATATCACGTGATATGGTGTAACGTGAAGGAATCTTAAATTTTGCTTGCAATGCATTAACAAATTCCTTAAACCCTTCACCATCTACAATAGAAAAAGGAAGCTCATCCTTAATCACCATTTCAACTAGTTTTATCCTACAATTTTCCTGATCAAATTTCCATGCAGTTAAGCTACCCAGTACTGCCGCATTATCACTCCCCCCTTCTTCAGGAATCGGATGCAAAGACAATTGTGATTGTCTTACATCTGTACTACATGGTTTTTGCTTGCAACTACCCATATGTGCTTTAAGTGAAGAAGTGCCATTCTTTTTTGGGTCAGAGAAGTAAGACTTACTACAATAGTTGCACTTTGCTTTCTTGTTACCATCTTCATCAATAAATCTCGTGAAGTGGCTCCATACCTCGGACTCTTTTCTTTCACATTTTCTTTTTTTCAAAGTTGTTTGAATCGGATTCTCATGACTCTTATCTGTTGATAGTGGTGGAAGTTGTGATATTTCTTCCTCATTTTCAACATGAGACATCTTTCACACCTAAATTGCAAAATATTAGAATTAGAGAAATTATACCATGTCTCTTTCCCTCTGTTTTTCTCATTCAAGTAAAATAAAAAAGAAGATAGTATTACTTAAATAATAGAAAATTAAGTTACTGGGGGGCCGAATTAAAGTTCTATGTTGTAGTAGAAAATTAAGTTGCTGTAGTAGTCCCATAGATCTACTATGGGATGTGTTTTTTACAATTATATAATAAATCTCATATTGTTTAATTATTAGATAAGCTATGTATATTAAATCTTACGATGGATGCATTGAGGTTTTTTAAGATTTTTTTTTGATTGTAAGATTTCTATCATTTTAGGTGAAATGAAGTTAAAGACAAATTAGTAATATCCGAAAGCACGCGAGAGCCACAAGTCAGTGAAACTTGAGATAACATTTCCGACTACAAATTGTCTTGACTAAGATTTAAGTATTGTTTTTGGGACCTAAATATGCAAAAACACTTAGCAGGAAAAGTTGAAATTGAGGTTGAAGACACTCGAAGATATATATACATTTGTGTGTGTGTTCGCAGATATATTTTACCTTCAAGCACTATATATATATATATACATGTGTTCGCAGATATATATATACAAATTTCACCTTCACACATAAATTTTCTGAATAAATTGAGGCCTCTAAATTTTTACACTAAACCCATACTTGCATAAAACAGTTGAAGACTCATCTCATGAATAATTCTAACGCATAATTTATAGATTAAACTACCTTTCATGTATAATTTTCACCAAACATCAAATATTTCAGTCATCCACAGGCTAAAATAGAAACCAAACTTACAAAAGAAGGCTGCGACTGCACGGTGCGAACTGCGACCTGCGACCTGCGACCTGCGACCCTCGACCCTGCTGGATGAGTCGACGATGGCACTATCGCCGTGTGTGAGGTGAGCCGTAGCTGCCCGCCGATGTTGTGGTGCGAGAAAGAGAATAGATAGGGGAAGATGTGAGGCTACCGTGTGAGGAGGGGAGAAGAATGGCGCCTGCCACGACCCCAGGTGCGACTTGCGAGGGAGATAGGGGAAGATGTGTGGTGAGTCTTGAGAAAGTGAGAAAGGATGGAGATAGCGGCGTGTAGAAGCGGAAGGAGGTGAGGAGGAATTAAATCGATTAGGGTTCCAATATAAAAATATAAATTAATTAATTTAACTAATATATGCTCGATCGATGGGTTATCGATCAAGCATAACTCACAAAACCGAACCGACCGAAACCGAATTTTTTCGAAAAATAAACCGACCCGACCGAATGAGTGTATAATAACCGACCGAAAACCGATCGTATTTGTCGGTTTCGATTGGTTTTATCGGTTCGGGCGGTTTCTGAACAGCCCTATTTGCCACCACCCACAACACGGACGAGTGTCTACAAGTGGCTGAAGAAGAAGAAGAAGTGAATGCCTTTGGGCATGTCAACAATGGTGGTGGAGGAAACGCTCAAGGTCAGAAACCCGCTTTGACCGTACAACCCACCATGGAAAAATCACGAGAACTTGAGGTATGGGCACACACTATCAAGCACCTCACAGGCGAATCCACCTCAAGCTCGGCCATCGTTAGCCGAGATAGTGCACAATCGAGGAACTACCCAAGGAAGGATAGTGCGAGACCTCGACAAGTTAAAAGCAGAGATAAGAGGTCCTACAATGCATCTTGACTCAATTTGAACACCTTGATTCAAGAGATATCAAAGCTCGACCAAAAGCGAGGACACTTCCTACTCAAGTGCAAATCGACCCAATGCACGTCAGCGCAATCAACTTGAGGCGGTAAGAACTTGCGAGGCGGGAGGAAGCCCGGTCGAGGCGGTCGAGGCGGAAGGCATAGCCGAGGAAGTCGAGGACTTGGTCGAGGAACACGAACCCGGGTGAAGGCTTCCTGCCAAGTGCGACAAGGCGAGATCAGATCAGACCTCCTTTCCGGGAAGGTTGGCAAGGAACAAAGAAGCGAAGAGATGAATGAGATTATCAAGATCTTGAAAGGTGAGATCAATATACCTTTGATCACTTCTTTGACCTCGATGCCGAGGTGTGCCAAGTTCCTCAAAGAGCTATGTACTAAGAGAGTCAGTACGGGACGATGCCAAATTCAAATAGGGAGAAACGTCTGGCCGTACTCAAGCGAGATCTCCCAATCAAGTGTCTTGATCCTGGATGTTCTATATACCTTGTGTGATCGGGACAACAAGGATAGACCAAGCTATGCTCGATCTCGGGGCATCAATCAATGTGATGCCCTATCTATTATCAAGAGTTGAAACTCGGACCACTCCGACCATCTTGTGTTGAGATTCAAGGCGGCGGACAAGTCAGTGTCTATCCAGAAGGGATCGTTGAGGATATTAACGTCGAGGTGCGGGACCTTATTTTCCCGACCCGATTTCTCGTTCTAAATATGGGCGATGCCGAACGAAGCGGCTCATGCTTCTGGGCAGCCATTTCTCAAGGCGGCCCAAACTTTAATCATTGCGATGCGGGGAAGCTCACATGTAAATTATTTGGGAGGCGGTCACCTTTGACATCTACAAAGCCGAGCAATTTCCGATCGGCGTCGAGATGGTGGACTTCGTCGATCTCAGCGAGAAGGATGTTGGCGATACTACGCAAGCGTAGTGATCAAGGACGTCTACGATAGAATCATTCAAGGACACAGAGACCTAGAATATCTCGACATGGAAGAGGTCAAGGTAACCGAAGTGCTTGAGGTAGAAGCCGACCAAAGTGGGGACGATCAACCAAGCTATCAATCACATCTAGTACATGACAAGGAAATGATGCAACCTTCCTTGAAGAAAGCCCTAGCTACAACTCAAGCGCATGCGAAGCACTTGAGTACATCTACCTCGGTCGGCGAGACATTGCCGGTGATCATAAGCTCGGTGACGATCAAAGAAGAAGAAGAGGCGAGGCCGTCTTGAGCAAGTACAAAGGGCCATCGGTGGACCTTAGCCGACCTCGACCCTCTTGTTTTTTTTTTTTTTATCAGCCCTCTTGTTTGCCAACACTACATCTTGCTCGGGACAATGTCGTGCCGATCGAGACCCCGGAGGAAGCTTAACACAGTAATGAAAGAAGTTGTCAAGGTGGAGATACTCAAACTCCTTGAGTTGGGCCTCATTACCACATCTCGGACGGTCGGTGTGTCGGCCCGATCCACGTCGTGCCAAAAAATCCGGCGTCTGGTGGTGGAGAATGAAGGTAAGGAGTTGGTCGCGATGAGACTCAGACGGTGGAGGTTTGCATGGATTATGAAAGCTCAACAAGGTGGCGGGAAGGACCACTTCCCTTGCCGTTTATTGACGGATGTTTGAGAGACTCACAGGAATAGGTATTTACATTTCCTTGGCTACTCGGTTATATGCAAATTTGTGTGGCATTAGAAGATCGAGATAAGACTACATTCACTTGCCCGTTTGGCACATTTGCATATCGTCGTATGCCATTTGGTTTATCTGATGCCCGGGGACATTTGAAAGATGCGTGATGAGTATATTTTACGATTTTCTTGAGCAATGCATTGAGGTGTTCATGGATGATTTTCTTGTTTATGGCAAGACATTTAACGATGCATAGAGCATCTTGAGTTGGTTACTGAGAGGTGCATGGAGAAGAATCTTGTCTTTGAATTATGAAATGCCACTTCGTGGTCGAGAGAGGAATTGTCCTTGGACATGTTATCTCTGAGAAGGGCATTGAGGTAGACAAAGCAGGTGGAGATCATAGCCAAGCTGCCTTATCCCACTAACATCAAGCAGCTCCGGGGATTCCTTGGCCACGGTGGATTCTATCGGAGGTTTGTCAAGGACTTCGCCAAGATAGCACAACCGATGAACCGCCTCCTCCAGAACGATGTACCGTGGGAATTCGACGAAGCATGTAAAGAAGCTTTCCAGATATTGAAGGAGCACCTTGTCACAGCGCCTATCATAAGGCCACCCGAATGGGGCATGCCCTTTGTGCTGATGTGCGACGCTAGCGGATACACTGTTGGCGTGGTGCTTGGGCAGAAGATTGGCAAGGAAAGCTTCGTCATCTACTATGCATCGAAGACCCTCACCGGGCCGAAGATCAACTACACAACCACGGAGAAGGAGCTTCTTGCCGTGGTGTTTGACTTCGAGAAATTTCGCTCCTACCTCTTTGGGAGCAAGACGGTGGTTTACACTGACCACGCCGCCTTGAAATATCTCATGGCGAAGAAGGACACAAAGCCGAGACTCATATGGTGGATACTCCTCCTCCAGGAGTTCGATATTGAGATTAAAGACAAGAGTGGATCTCAAAATCAAGTGATCGACCACTTGAGTAGAATTTTGAGGAAGGAAGAAGAAGATCCAATCCGAGCCACATTTCCACGAGGAGCTACTCGAGATCTACACGAGGGGCTGTGATGCAGTGACTTGGTGAACTACATCGTGACCAAAGTGTTGCCGTGGGAATGCCAACACACGAGAGGAACAAACTCAAGAAGGAGAGTCGACAATACATATGGGATGACCCATACTTGTGGAAGCAATGCTCAGACTTGATCTTGAGGAGATGCGTTCCGGAAGGTGAGCAAACAAGCATCCTTGAGCACTTCCATGAGAATGAGTCGGCGGACATTTTGGGCACAAGAGAGCGGCAAGGAAGATCCTTGATTGTGGGTTTTATTGGCCCACTATATTATAGGATAGCTACGAGAAGTGCGAGAATGCGATAAGTGTCAGCGAGGGCGATGTCTTGGGAGGTGAGATGCCCTTGGTACCTATCTTGCCGGTGGAAGTATTCGACTTATGGGGCATGGATTTCATGGACCCTTGCCAAACTCTAAGGAAACCAATACATACTCTAGCGATGGACAACGTGTCAAAATGGGTAGAAGCGAGGCCACGACCAAAGCGGGACGCAAGGACCGTAGCCGTTTTATCAAGTTAAACATCTTTAGCTTGATTCGATGTGCGAAGAGCCATAATCGGTGATCGGGCACCCACTTCTAATGCCACCATTGGAAGCTTACTCGAAGTATGGGGTGCATCACCGGATGTCCACCGCATACCATCCTCAAGCCAATGGCCAGGTGAGCTCTCGAACCGCATTGTAAAGACCATCTTGAGGAAGGCCTTGGGAGAGAGCAAGAAGGGTGGAGCACTCACCTCGACGGCGCACTATGGGCATCTGGGACACCCTTCAAAACACCATTTGGAATGTCTCCTTACCGGATGGTGTTTGGCGAATGTGCCACACTGCCTTCATTTGGAACACAAGGCGTCTTGGGTAATCCATAGCTCAACTTTGGCTGCGATGAGGCGGGAAGAAGCGCAAGCTTGACATACAAAGCTCGAGGAGATTCGCCTGAGAAGCGTGTGACAACGCCGCTATATGCAATGATAGACTCTAGAGATCCCATGATCTTTTAATCAAGGAAAAGAAGTTCGAAAATGGGCAAATGGTGCTACTCTATCAAAATAGGTTCCGCTATGCCTCTGGCAAGCTGACCACCAAGTGGGTGGGACCTTACATCGTGCACGCCCAACATCGGAACGGAGCCGTGGAGATAAGCGACATGGATGGTAAGAAAGTGTTCAAGGTAAATGGAAGCAGACTGAAAACCTACCATGGGCACGACCGAAGGCTCAGAGAATGGGATGCGGAGCAAGATGAGCTCCACGAGGTTCCTCAAAAGGATCCTCAAGGTGCCTGAGCTCAAGGAAGACGTCGAGCTAACGACGTTAAACAACAGCGCTTTCCGGAAGGTAACCGGTGGGTCTGCAATTTAATCGCTTATATTTTATTCCTTTTTTTTGTCGAGGGGTGGTCTTGACCACTTTTAACACTTGCCTCGGGCAAAGTGTGTGATAATGAAGCCCACCTCGTTATTTGACTTTCCTTGAGAGGCTGTTTCTTCCTCGAGGAGCATATTTTCTTAAATGCAGTGCAGGCCGGAACTCGAGGCGAGGCGAAAGGCGCTGGGCGGCAAGGCGATAACCTTGGCCAGGACACGGGAAGCGATCGGCATCTGTATTTCTACGGTGGCGGCGGAGATGTCCCATCAAGTCGACCCACTACCTATAACCGTCCCAACCCACGTTCTATTACCCCTCATTTCGCCTACCCACTTCCCACATTCAAACCACACCCAAAAACTTCCTAAACTCTGACACAAAAACCACAACTTTTCATCCATGGTGCACACGTCGAAGAAGAAACTCCGGAACCAATCCCAAAAAGACCGTAGCTCGCCGCATAAAATGGAGAAGACACCGGTGAGACCGCCGAGCCCGCCGCGAAGAGTCCATCTTCGGTGGCGAGACTCTCATCACCGAGTTCGCCGAGGGCGGAAGAAGCGCCCACTCTCCCGACATTCAGTGGAGGTGGGCGGAAAAGCAGCCCACGGCGAGCACACGGAGAAGACAGGAGAAGGCAGGAGAAAAGAAGAAACCACCCTCCAGGAAGAAAAATGAAGGAGACTCCTACCGCCTCCTCATCAAAGAAGGCCGCCGACCCCTCTCACACGGGTCTGCACACGGAAACAAAGTCTTTGGAGGAGAAGGAGGTGTCAGGAGGAACTCAAGCGATGCTCGGGAGAAGGCAAGGCGAAGGAAATGACCCGACGGAAGAGATCGAGGAAGAAGGCGTCTTCCTCACGGAGAACGACCGCCGAAGAAGGCAAAGATGGAGCAGCTCATCAGGCGAGGAAGGCCTACGGTGAACACCAAGGAGTTCGTCAAAACCAAGAAGATGGTGGTGCGAAGCAGGTGGAGCACACTCCTCGAGCAACTAGGTGTCGAGGAGGAAGTCGAGGCATTTAAGGGAATAGGATGGGGAAGTTTCTCGAATGGGATATCACGATGCTCTGGCGCGATGGTGAAGGAGTTTCTGGAGATCTTGACATAGACCACGATAAAGGGGTACCGGTGGGCATCTGATTCACTCTTCTCGGGGGCGGCGAGTTCTGATTGATGAGCTCAACCAAGCTCTAAACATGGTGACATTCATGGATGCGAGGGAGCCGGCTACGGGGGCGGCCAGGTGGTACCAAACTTTCTTGGCGGGAAATGGTCAGGGATGCAGAAACTAATCGGAAAGGATGGCGCCTGATTCAGTCGTGTGGCCTTGAGGGACAGCCCTCGAGGACCCGGCCATGCAAATGCCACGGATCCTCTCCTATAATCTCTTTGGCGAGAAGGATAGCGGCGTAACCATGTCGAAGGCGAGTTGTTCATCCTCAGGCAATGCGAAAGGATGAGGCTCAACTTTGCATCCTTCGTAATCTCGCACATGAAGAGCATAATGGGCGGGGAGCGTGAGAGGCTCTCCTTGTGCCGATTGCCGACTAACTTTGCGAGGAGAATGATGCTTGGCCCCGACTTTGCCATGGACCCAGGAGAGAGACACGTTCGACTTGAAAGTACTCGAAAATGCTCGGGATTGTAGAGGGGCGAGGGCGACAAGCTCACCATCCGGCAAGAGCTTGAAGCCCGTTGCCAACCGGCCGCTCAAAGGCCAAGCGAGGCGGGACCTTGACAACACGGAGCTACCGAGGGACACTCAAGCCGCCCTCGTGAATACAAAAAACCTTGGCGAGATCCGGACCGCCCGGCTCGCGTTCTTTGCCCTGAGATTCGGTATCCACTGCATCCCTAAGCTTTCCTCCTTGTTTTTGTGTTTTGTTTTGTTTTGTTTTGTTTTTCTTGTTTTGTTTTAAATGTTTTGTTTATCTTTTCTGTTTTTCATGTTTGTTTGTTGTGCGTTCGTGTGTTTTTGTTTTTCGGGGACCATACTCAGTCTAACACTTTGCCACAAGCAAAGTGTGCGAGTGTGGATGGCCCCCTGTTTTTTGTTGTTGTTGTGTGTGTTGACCAGCATGTTGAGATGAGCATGATAATTATGATCTTGGCATAGGCTTTGTAATACATGTTTAGCTTGTTTCAATAAGGTTAGTATGATGGAAAAGGGGCATGGCATGCACACCTGTGAGAGATTGAGCCTATATATGCTAAATCATTGCAAGCATGATTTTTATTCTGTGTGATATTCGGATGCTTGACTTGGTTGTGCTAGAACTTGCCTGCTGTCTTTATCAAAGCCCAACTGCTGTAGGTCTGAGTGCTCTAGATGATTTAGGCTTTCTTTTCATAGCCATGGTCAACAATGAAAATAAACCAAGATATATGTATCCTTTGCAAGCCCCCTTTGAGCTGTTCATTTTCTTGTAAATTATCTTGTGCTCTTCCCTGACCTGGGGATTGAGAGAAGAAGAAAAGGGGAGGGATATATGTATGTTTGGGCATAATTTTGGGCAAACACAAACATTAGATGCCTTGGCCTTCGGCCGGGTATAATGAGCTTAAATTCAAAATGTGTAGAAAAGAAAAAGGGTTGGGGAACAACGGTTAAAAAAATAAGAAAAAGAAAAGAAAAAGAAGTTCCCCCAAAAATATAAAGTGTGCTTAGAATCGTAAGTATCTTGCCAATGGAAATAGGAAAACATTCTGCCCAAGACCTAAGTCAAGACAACCTTACCCCAAGATTAAAAACTTCCTACTTAGCCAAGAAGCCACTCAATACAAACCTAAAAGACCTAAGGATAGAGAACTTTGACCAAGCTATCTGCGAGAGAAAGTAGGCGGCGAGCGAGCTGTGGCACTTCCTTGATCAAGTCATCAGGGCGTGAAAACCTAAACACGAGAGTTTGAGTGCTTGAGAGGAACTCCCACAAACTTGCTTTGCCTCGATCTTGATTAACCTTGATGCATAGGCTGTATTAATCGCCTTTGCGGATTATCTTTATTATGATTTCATCTTATCTTTCTTTGGTATTTCGTGTGTTTTTGTGTGTTTGTTTTCTTTTGGGAAAGGAATGCTTGCAGCTTGAGGACAACAGTGGTTCAGTGTGTGAGTGTGTGAGCCGTTTTAGTCTCTTTTTGGGGTAGTCCTTGCCCTAGAAAGAGTCATTTGTGTGTGTTCTTTCGTGTGTTTATGTGCGGGAGGACACGCTTTGGGGTATTCTTTGGTTGAGCGGACCTTGGGCAAGATCGGTCACCTCACTGAGAGAGGTAAAATCCCGAGCATTACCTTTGCAAGACATTCGACATCTTGCCAAGGCACTGTACCGCATGGGGCTGAGCTTGATCAGCAGTGAAGTGGGTCGAAGGTAATCAAGACAAGGAAGAGAGTGAGAAGGACGAGGTGAGCGGTGGGCGGAGGGTCAAGTCGGGATGCGGTTGGGCCTTGAGGCGAGATCTTTAGCGGACTTGCACGCAATTGGAAAGATTACAGGCAAGGTCATCTCGCCGCTGCTTGATTTTGCCGTAAAGGAAAGGTCGACTGCGGCGCTGGAATGAGACAAACTGCGGGGCCCGAAGCAAGAAGAGCTCTTGTCGGGGTCGAGGCCGAGCAGCTGCGACCTCACCTCTTGCCTCGAGATCGTCGGACCAAGCGAAGGGGTGCACTTGGGCTTCCAAAACATAATTGAAGCTGCGGTGTGCATTCGAGACACAACATTCGGAGAGAGCATCGAGTCGAATTCTCTCTCTAATTCTCTCTTTATTCTCTCTTGCTTTCATGAGCGATTGGTGAGGAAGAAACAAGTCCTGAGGCAAACAATTTATATTATCTATTTGGTTACCTCGGCGAGCAAGCTGCTTGTGAAGAATGCTTTTCATTCGTTTGATTTTCTATTCAAGTATGGTTTCGATTATGTTCTTGTTTGTTGCATTTATGTTTACATTGATTATCGTGAGTAGTCGGTTTGGTTGGGCTTGGGGTGAAGCACGTTGAGTCAGTCATACAAGTTATGAGGTCTAAATGTCCTTAGAACCTTGAATGGGTGTTCTCGAAGCTCTGAGCCTTTATACACATGTTATTCATTTCCTTGGCGTTAACTCGACCGGTAGCCTTGGGGGAGGGTAGCTACAAGCAATAGCGGAGTAAGACATCAGTGTCTTCTTGTCCGGGAAGTCTTGGTTGGAGTGGGTGATTGTGGCCGTCGGCTTTGGGAAAAGGGCTGCGAGCCACTCCCTTGGACCGGTTGTGGCTAGTTAAGGTTTGTCTAGTGAGTAAAATTTGTTGGGGCGAGACGAACTATCTTGGAGACCGTCTTGTGAGGGGCCTCATGCTTAGTCCTAAAATCTACAGGCAAGGCTGGGGCTGGGGGGCACAGTGTGCGTGACAACCTAAAAGGGCATCTACCCCTTGGTACCTTTAACCACGACATACACTCATGGTGAAAATCCTTGAACCTATGACCGATGTCTTGACCAGTATCTCAACGGGCGGAACCCTTGGCCCAACTACTTGTTATTTAATCTCTTTACCTTGTGTTTAAGTTTCAGTTTTACATTCTACTCAAGATCTATCTCTCAGTACATTTCTACTGAGACCGTCAGCCTGACTGACACCTTGCCCTCTGGGCAACCTCCTACTCAAACTGTGACAACTCGAGTAACAACACAACCAGCTCTCTTGGGTTCGACCCCTTAACTTGCCATATACAAAACTATGTGTTCAAGTTGGAGGAGATTATAAATTTACCTTGACGTGTCTTGGTACCTCTAACGACGGGTAATCCGAGCATCGTCAACTGTACTGCAAACATTGAAACAAGAGCAACTCTTTGCCAAGTTTAGTAAGTGTGAGTTTTGGTTAGGCGAAGTGACATTCTTAGATCACATCGTGTCCGCCGAGGGAATCAAAGTAGACCTCACAAAAATCGATACATTTCGAAGAAAATTGACACATCGTGTCTCCTCACTCATGAGGAAATACTTTTAAAGGAATTCCAGAGGATGAACATCTAAGTCATAGACCCGTCTCTGATAATAGAGGGTTGTATTGCAACGTTGATTGCAATCCCAGACTTAAGAGTCCGAATCTTAGAAGCTCAGAGGAAGAGCAAGAGGCTAGAGAAAATACGAGCCAAGATCAAGGACAACAACCACAAGAATTTCAAAGAAGCAACAAATAACGTTTTGTTATATAATGGGAGAGTGTGTGTTCTAGTAGACAAAGGGCTTAAGAGCGAGATCTTGAAAGAAGCCCATGAGTCTTCTTACACTGTACACCCCGGAAGCACCAAAATGTACAAAGATCTCAAGGAGAGATTTTGGTGGGATGGAATGAAGCGAGGCGTAGCTTCATTCGTAGAACGTTGTTTGACGTGCCACAAGTGAAAGCACTCCACCGGCGATCGTTTGGAACCTTCTGACCATTGGACATACGGAATGGAAATGGGATGACATAGCCATGGATTTTGTTGCAGACTACCCAAATCACAAAGGAAATACCGCTATTTGGGTCATCATCGATCGTTTGACCAGGCGCGTATTTTCGCCCATTCAATAACACGTGGATCGAGACAGACTAGCACAATTGTACGTTCAGAAATCATACGTTTATATGGAGTTCCGAAGACTATCGCGTCTAATGGAGATTCAAAATTTACATCCAGATTTTGGACGAGCTTGCAAAAGGAATTGGGAACTCGACTACATTTAAGTATCGTGTTCCACCCACAAACGGACGGACAATCCGAGAGGACCATTCAGACGCTCGAAGATATGTTGAGGACCGCTATCCTGGATAGAGGAGAAAGCTGGGAACAAGTGTTACCACTTGTAGAATTAGCTTACAATAACAGCTACCAAGCGACTATTGGAATGGCCCCATACGAAGCGCTTTATGGAAAGAAATGTCGATCGCCACTCTACTGGGATGAAGTGGGAGAAAGAAGAGTCTTAGGACTTGAATCTGTGGGCGAAATGATCAAGATTGTGAGATAGATCCACCAACGGATCAAGGAGGCCCAAGACCGACAAAAGTCGTACGCAGACAAACGTCGCACAAAACTGCATTTGGAAGTGGGAGACAAATTCTTCATGAAGATTTCTCCATCAAAAGGAATCGTGAGGTTCAGAATCAAGGGGAAGCTACGATCACGTTTCATAGGACCCTATGAAATTTTGGAAATGATAGGGCCGGCGGCTTTCAGACTTGCATTGCCGCCAAGTTTTGGAAACGTGCACAATGTGTTCCATGTTTCACAACTAAGGAAGTACATACATGACCCCAGTCTTGTGATACCACCGACGGATATTTTCCTCGACGATAATATGAGTTACGTAAAACTGCCTACGAAAATCTTGGACCGACGTATCCAAAATCTAAGGAACAAAGAGATACCGTTAGTAAACGTTCTATGGCGACACCATTGAAAAGAAGAAGCAACCTGGGAATTAGAATCATCTATGAAAGAGAAATACCCAGATCTTTTCCAATGCTAGCAAATTTCGGGACGAAATTTATTTTAAGGGGATGGTATGTAATAACCCGAAAAATTTAAAACTTTTATTAGTGATGCTTAAACCAATTATTTGTGATGCTTAGACCTTAATTATGTTAAAGGTAACCAACGAAATGAATTAGAATCAATTCGGAGATCGAAAACTAGAGAAATCAAAAACTAGTGACTAGTCCTACCGGATTAGGGTTTTCCGAATAGCCTGAACATAGAATGAAATATCGAGAATGAATCTCAATGAATCCTCTCACGAAAACGTGTGAGAAGCTAAAGAATGAGAATTTTGGGCATACTACTTTGTCGGTCTCAAAATACTATTCACGAGCGGATCGACTTCGGTCCGTGCTAACCATGAAAATTTATGATAACAATGAAATTCATGAGTAATATACTATTATGAATGTAGAATTCACAAGAATCCATTTTTTGAACGAAATTCCTAAAGAACTTAACGAGATCGAGAATATATACGGAAAAACCCTAAGCGATTTGAGCGACCGAAACTCGAACCAAGGATATAAATCGATAAGAAATGATTTATAAGACTCAAATTAATTATAAGCTCAAGAATTGATAAATTTGAATGAGCATAATTTAATGGCGAGACATTTTTTTCATGATAACTTCGAATTTGACTTATCGTATGCCACCCGAACTTCATGAAATTATTATAAAATATGAAATAATTCTTTTTAAGGCTATTTAAGAGAATAAAACCTTAAGTTTCCGAGAAATCAATCGAAAGCGCGTTAAAACTTAAAGAGTCGGTATTAACATGCTAAATCGGGTAATTTGACCATTTCTCCTCCCAACTACCACCAAGACCTCCCCAAATGAGCTAATAACAGCTTTTTAGGCTGTAACAGAGCAGCACATTTCGTCCATATCCTCTCTCTCTCTTGAGACCCATTTTCTCTCACTAAATTCAAAATTCTCTTTGTTCTTCAAGCTTTTAAGCTTTAATCCCCTATTTAAATCCTTTCCAACTCTCAAAATCAGTTTCTAAGACTGTACAAAGGTTGTATTCATCATCCTCTTCCATCATAATGGAGTGGAATTTTTTTTAGAATTTTTCTTCATTTTGTAACCCTAGTTTCGTCCTTTTTTTGTGTGGCTTTTGAGCCACTAAATGCTCTCAAAACATGGATGAAATATGCTCAGAAATATTTTCTAAGGCTGTAGTTAAAATTTGGGAATTTTTGGAGCATGTTTAATATTTTTTGATTTATGTTATATTTCTTTTTATATGTGATAAAGCATGATTTTGTGAATATTATTTGATATTGTTGTTTGTTTATGTATTAGGAGCATGTAGAATAAATATGATAATTTTCAGAATATTTCTTGTATTTTAAAAAAAAAACCGAGATCTTTATTAAATTGTTAAGCCATGGTTTGATTTTTCTTTTTGAAAAATAGTTGAGATGTAGTGTTTAATATATGATATGAACATCATATATGAATCTTGAAATGTTTGAAACACATCTCCTATTTTTCTTAAAAGGGCCGAATATATGTATATATTTTTAATCCATTGTTTGATTTTTGTTTGATGAAAATAGTTGAGATATAGTGTTTAATATATGATATGAAAATCATATATTAATCTTGAAATTATTGGAACATTTCTCCTATTTTTCATGTGAAGGCCGAAACCTATACATATTTTTAGAAATTATTTTGATTTTATTTGTTGAAAAATAGTTGAGGTATAGTGTTTAATACTCCCTCCGTCCCGTTTAAAACGTCTCTTTTCTTTTGGACACGGTTATTTAGGAGAAAGATATAAAGTAGTTAAAGTGTTAAAAAGTGGGTAGGGTCCACAACTTTTGAAGGGATAATTACTTCCTAAAATTGAATGAGACATTTGTAATGGGACAACCCAAAAAGGAAAGTGTGACATTTTAAATGGGACAGATGGAGTATATGATAAGGACATCATATATTAATCATGAAATTATTGAAGCACTACTCCTATTTTTCTATAATTACCGAAAACTATATATATATATATATAGTGATTTATTTGATTTTTGTTGTTGAAAATAATATGATATGTGATATTATAAATATTGGTTGATGTTTAATGTTAATATTACATGTTTATTGCATAATATAAACATATTGTGAAATAAATGAAATTTATTGAATATATATACATATATATTGAAATTACCGAAAGTATATAGGTGGTGAAAAGCATGTGTTTTAATTTTAATGTATGATATGAGATGATATTTCATGTTTAGTATATGGTATAAGCATGATATAATTTTTGTGAAATTTATTGAACACCAAAGCTCATTAATTTATGATTGCCGAAAACTTTGGAACATTTAACTCATAGTTTGAAATTTTATTTGATGATATTGAGTTAGTAATTAAATTCTATAGTACGGTAGGAGTATAACATGATTTTATTGGAATTTATTGGATACATATGCTAATTATCTAATTATCGAAAACATAGCAAAATGGTTAAGTATGAGTTTAATTTTAATGATAAATGATGCTATGATAGTTAAACTATAAGCTTGGAATGAATGGTTGTGATTGTGATGAATGAATGGAACACTTATGCACACATACACAATGGTTGACATTATGTTGGAAATTAGGGTTTTCTAATGCTTTAGTATAGTTTATGTTGTGTATGGTATTGTATTGTGTTGAATGGTTGTGTTTATGTTGTGCCGACAAACAAAACCCCAAACGTAAACAACATAATGCTTTGTGTACGAAAATCCAAAAAAAAAAAACGACCAATTTCGATAACTTAAGAAGGAATTAATGAGAATCGAAGTTAGACACAATTTAGGGTTTTCCTATTGATAATAGGATACTCAAACGTGAGTTCCTAAGTTAAAGAAACCAAAAGCGAGTTACAACGTTGATACTCCATAACGACAACCCAATACGATGTTAGATTGGCGTTAAGACAACTCGACAGCGAATAGCGATTATCTGACTTTTGCAATCTCAGGCGAGTTAAGAGAAACAAACAACGTCGTAAAGTGTAAACAAAGATTCAAACATAAGATGTCGATCCTTATGTCTCGAAGGTCGAGTTAGTATATCTGAAGAACTCCGTTAATTCATAAGTGTTTACTTACATAATGGTATGTGATCACTTGAATCATAAGTCGAACTACACTTTTATTTGTCGTGTTGTCGACCAGTCGTTAAGCATAACCTACTAGGACATAACTACAATTGTTAAGTCTAGTTTGTGGCTTGAGAATATCCTAAATTACCAAATCATAATGATACGAGCGAAGGACCCGTTGGATATAAGATCCGAGAACCCCGTATATGAGTTAGGCGGTCTCCTAGATCGAGAATCGGTTTGATCACCCCAAGGCGTAAAACCTCAACCCGTTGGCTATATATGCAGCCAAGAACCTCGGTATGGTTGAGCATACAAGACCTTGCTCAAGTGTGTTGATAAGTTCTAAACAAGTGAAATACTCTACAAAGAAATTGACTCACAAAGGTAATGCCAAATTAGTGTATACTTCAGGTTTGTTCTTACAAATGATTTACAAACTATTCATAGTGGAAATGACTCTTGAAAGCCCACACTTATAACTATATTAAAAACCCTTAATTAAACTCAAATGAGCATAAATAACATGGGTGACTCTTGAGTTTGTAACACCACTCATTTACAACTTATTGATGAACTAAATAACATGTTTATTTTGGGTTGATCCTCGTACTGCAATCAGCCTTTATTCTTCTTCTTGGGCCTTCAAAATCGATATATTATGAGCCCATTCTTGAGTAAAAGTCATTACTTCAACTTGTACAAGGTTCACCATTTGGCCCAATATAGATTGGTCTTGAACTTGGGCTCTTATTTATTAGCAAAAGCATCATGGACACCTTTATCTTCTTAGCTCTAGCCGCTTGTAATTGGCCTTCCAATAACCAATGGGTCCGTCTTCATGTTGTTGGACAGACTCGTTGGGCGACTCGGATGCATCTCCATCATTCCTTCTTTTTGAAAGGATTAGTCCTCGAATCTAGATCGACAAAATAGGGAGATAAATCAGCAACATTGAAAGTAGCAATTACATTATACTCACCCGGAAGGTCTAGTTTGTAAGCATTATCATTCACTCTTGCGATCACTTGGAATGGTCCATCTCCCCTTGGCTGCAACTTAGACTTTCTTTTAGAAGGAAATCTCTCCTTTCTCAAATGAAGCCATACCCAATCTCCCGGCTCAAAGATGACTTGTTTTCTGCCCTTGTTAGCTTGCTTGACATATTGTTGTGTTCTCTTCTCAATGTTGAGCCTCACCTTCTCGTGCAACTTTTTCACCAATTCAGCCTTAGCTTTCCCATCAAGACTCGCACGCTCTTCAATTGGTATCAAGATCAAATCTAACGGACTCAATGGATTGAAACCATAAACAACCTCAAGAGGAGAAAAATTAGTAGCAGAATGAACACTTCGATTATAAGCAAATTCAGCAAATGGCAAGCATTCTTCCCAACTTTTCAAGTTCTTTTGGATCAAAGTTCGAAGTAATTGAGACAAAGTTCTATTAACTACTTTAGTTTGCCCATCAGTTTGAGGATGACAAGTAGTAGAAAACAAAAGCTTAGTTCCCAATTTGTTCCACAACACACGCCAAAAATGACTCACAAACTTAGCATCTCGATCACTCACAATTGATCTTGGAACACCATCTCTACCTTTCCTTGTTCTAGTCAAACCCAAAATAAAATCCATGGAAATATCCTTCCCAGGTGCAGTAGGAATTGGCAAAGGTGTATACAAGCCATGTGGATGAGATTTAGATTTCGATTGCATGCAAGTGACACATCTACTAAAAATTCTTTCCACATCAACACGTATTTTAGGCCAAAAGAAATGTTCGTGCAAAACTTCTAAAGTCTTATGGACTCCAAAATGACCCATTAAACCACCACCATGAGCTTCACGCACCAGTAACTCACGCATAGAACACTTAGGAATGCACAGCTTGTTTTCTCTAAATAAATAGCCCTCATGCTTATAGAACTTGTCAAATCGACATGCTCACAAGCAAAGTAAATAGAAGCAAAATCAGAATCATTGGCATACATCCCATTAATCATTTCAAAACCGAAGTTTAGAACTCAAAGTAGTGATCAAAGCGTACATTCGAGACAACGCATCGCCCACTATGTTTTCCTTCCCTTTTGTACTTGATCACATATGGAAATGATTCAATGAATTCCACCCATAACATGTCCCTTGCTAAACTTACCTTGACCTTTGAGGTATTTGAGAGATTCATGATCCGTGTGAATTCTGAACTCTCTAAGCCACAAGTAATCTTGCCACGTTTCCAATGCTCTCACCAAAGCATACAACTCCTTATCATATGTTGGATAGTTCAATTGAGCTCCTTTCAACTTTTTGCTAAAGTAAGCGATTGGCTTTCCATCCTGCAACAAAACAGCTCCTACACCTACTCCCGATGCATCACATTCAAGCTCAAACATTTTATCAAAGTTAGGAAAAACAAGAATAGGTGCGATGGTTAGTTTCTCTTTAAGAAGATGAAAAGCATGATCTTGTTTCTTCCCCAATGAAAACGACATCTTTTTACAATTTCATCAAAGGTGCAGCAATGGTGCTAAAATCCTTCACAAACCTCCTATAAAAACTAGCAAGACCATGAAAACTTCTTACATGTGCCACGTTTTGAGAGCAGGCCAATCTAAGATAGCTTTCACTTTCTCCTTTCCATTTCAATTCGTGAGCACTTACAACAAAACCAGAAAAACAACTTTATCCATGCAAAAGAACACTTCTTAAGATTGGCATACAATGATTCCTTCCTTAAAGTGTCTAAAACAACATGTACATGATCAAGAGTTCATCCACGCTTTTGCTATAGATCGAAGATATCATCAAAGTAAACATCCACAAATTTTCCAATAAAGTTCTCAAAACATGGTGGATTAACCTCATGAATGTACTAGGTGCATTATTTAAACCAAAAGGCATTACTAACCACTCATACAAACCAAATTTAGTTTTGAAAATTTTTTTCCACTCATCTCCCTCTCTAATTGAATTTGGTGATACCCACTCTTCAAATCAATTTTGCTAAACACAACAGCCCCATGTAATTCATCATGCATGTCATCTAGCCTAGGAATAGGATAGCGATACTTTATCGTGATTTTGTTGATTGCTCGATAGTCATGCATATTCTCCACGATCCATCCTTCTTGGACACAACAATCATTGTACGACACATGGACTCATGCTCTCACAATTTTACCCTTCTTCAACAACTCTTCAACTTGTCTTTGGATCTCTTTCGTCTTCTCGGATTAGCTCTATAAGCTGGTCGGTTGGGTAGAGACGACTCAGGAACAAAGTCTATTTGGTGCTCAATACCTCTTAAAGGCGGTAATCCACTTGGGTCTTCCTTGGGAAAGCGTCTTCAAAATCATGCAAAAGAGATACAAAAGTACTAGGCAAAGATTGGGTTAGCTCGTTAGTGCTAAAGAATGACTCATTATACACTAAGATCAACACACTCTTTTCTTCTACAAGTGCACACTTGATTTCTTTGGCTCTCACATAGAAATTCTTTTTTTCTCTTCCCTCAGTCTTGCTTTTCTCTCGACTTTTTTTTTTCACTCGACTCTTTTTCCCTCGATTTTTTTTCAACTTCCTCACTTTTTTTGCCCTTAACCTCACGAGCCATCCTTGAGTGAGACAACTTCAGCTGGTCTTCTTGCGCTTGTTGTGGTGTCAATGAAACAAGCACAATGGATTTGTTGTTGTGCTTAAAGGTGTAGTGATTGTGAAATCCATCATAAAGCACCCTCCGGTCGAATTGCCACGGCCACCCCAACATAATGTGACTTGCATGCATTGGAACCACATCACAAAGGACTTCATCTTTATAGTTTCCAATGGAAAACGAAATTAGAACTTGTTTTGTCACGTGAATTTCTCCACATTCATTCAGCCATTGAAGCTTGTACGGGTGTGGATGTTTCTCGGTTGTTAATTTCAATTTCTCCACCATTTCTGAACTTGCAACGTTAGTACAACTCCCACCATCAATAATCAACATGCAAAGTTTACCTTGGACCAAACATCTTGTGTGGAAGATGTTCTCCCTTTGCTGATCGTCAACTTTGGTTTGCGTTGAGAGCTCTTAGCACCACCAACAGACTCTCCATGTTACGTACAATCTCCTCAATGGAACATTTTCACCATCATCATTATCTTCATGCTCACTTTCAGATTCTATCTCTCCATCCGACTTCAAAACCATCACCCTTTTGTTTGGAAATTATGATGCAATATGCCCAACTCCTTGACATCGAAAACATTTGATATCTCTATTTCTAACATTAGAATTAGAAGTAGAAATACCTCTCCCCTTATCACCTTCATTGTACTTCGTTTTTGGACCATCATTTTGAGGTTTAGAGGCTGCCCAAAAAGATAATTTAGATGATGTCCACTCCTTCGACTTTGAAGATTGAGAACTTGTTGGAAAGTTCTTTTGGAACGTTCCCTTCTTCTTTAATTGCCGCTCCACTTTCATTGCCACATGCACCATATCCTCCAGCTCCACACAATGTTGAAGTTCCACGACATTGGCAATCTCCCTATTCAGCCCACATAAGAACCGAGCCATGGTTGCTTCTCGATCTTTATCAATATTTGCTCTAATCATGGCAATCTCCATCTCTTTGTAGTACTCATCAACAGATTTAGTACCTTGATTATCTTTTGATACAATTCACGAAAAATAATAACCTTTTTCGCCTCGGAGTAGTTATGACACTCAAAGATGACTTCCACCTTTCGCTCTCACTCAAAATAAGCTTCTGGATCGCTCCTTCCTTGGAAAGTTGGAATGTTCAATTTGATGCTTCCCAAGTCACGATCAACTTCATTGTGATTTCTTCTTGTACCTCTTCCTCCTCCTCGCCTTGAACCTTGATGCGAGGATCTTGCATCATCTTCTTTTTCGCTCTCCTTTCTTCGTCATGCCTCGATTCCTCCCAAGTTCCAACCTCTACATCGTTCTCCTAGACTTTCCATAACATTTGTCACCGTGCAGATGTTGCGGCAAGGCTTGTAATGTAATTTGATTTGCATTTTCATTATTTGGATTGTCCGCCATCCTCACAATTAAGCTCGTGTATCACTCAAAATGATCCTCACAATCACTAAGTGTATCACTCGTTGGCTTTTACATCCCTCTAATGTCCTCGCCACTCGAGCCTTTTACCATTCAAGTTTCACTTGTAGGTATTCAAATGAATAAGAACAAAGCAAGATAGAACAAGACCAGCAGCACACACCACACTTCAGCCCCTTTTGATGAAAGAAGAATAGAAATACCCAAATTTCAGCCTTGTTCTAGAAGTAAGAAGAACAAAAATTTGAACGTATAGAACAATGATGAACAATGTAATTGATTTTTTTCTCACACTTTTTTTTCGTTTTTTTTTCGTTTTTTTCCCTTTTTTTTAATCTCACTTTTTTTCACACTATTACAATGAGGAATAGATATAGAAGAACTTGCTGATTGTTTTTTTTTTTGTAAGAATAAAGAAGATGAAGATAAAAACAATAGGATAGAGTTTGGATCAATACCAGATTGCTCTGATACCAAATGATACGAACGAAGGACCCGTTGGATATAAGATACAAAAACCCGACGTATATGAGTTAGACAACGGTCTCCCTAGATCGAGAATCAAGTTTGATCACCCCCAAGAGCGTAGAAACCTCGTCCCATTGGCTATATATGCGAGCCAGAACCTCGGTATGGTTGAGCATACAAGACCTTGCTCAAGTGTCTTGATAAGTTCTAAACAAGTGAAATACTCTACAAAGAGAATTCAACTCACAAAGGCAATGCCAAATTCGTTTATACTTCAAAGTGTGTTCTTACAAATGATATACAAGCCTATTTATAGGCTGCAAATGACTCTTGAAAGCGCCACACTTATAACTATATTAAAAACCCTTAATTAAACTCAAATGAGCATAAATAACATGGGTGACTCTTGAGTTTGTAATAGCCACTCATTTACAACTTATTCAATGAACTAAATAACATGTTTATTTTTGGTTGATCCTCGTGCACGAAAATCAGCCTTTGTTATTCTTCTTGGGCCTTCAAAAATCTGATATATTATGAGCCCATTCTTCAAGTAAAAGTCAGCCCACTTCAACTTGTACAAGGTTCACCATTTGGCCCAATATAGATTGGTCTTGGACTTGGGCTCTTATTTCAGCTAGCAAAAGCATCATGGACTCATTTATCTTCTTAGCTCTAGCCCTTGTAATTGGCCCACTTTGAATAACCAATGGGTCCATCTTCATGTTGTTGGACAGCTCGTTGGGCAGCTCGGATGCATCTCCATCACATAACTTGAGTACTAACAATCTATAACGTAATAACGTTTAGAAGGACACTAAGGTTAAGAGTCGAGGATAGATTTAGAGTATGTGATTCATAAGTTGAAGTTCACCTATGAATGATGAAGTTATATAGTTTGGGAATTGAGAATGTAAGATAATAGAAATTATCTTAAAACAATCACATGAAATCATACAGAAACCCTAATTGGGAGCTTTAAGTCGTAATTTATAAACGACCTTCGATCGATGGAAAGAATCTAAGAAAGGCTATTTTCTTATGAAGGGTATGATCGTACGTAGTTGGCGAGGAAGGACAATTTCACCTGCTCACTTAGACTTACTAGCTTCGAACTAGCAGGTGGGCTATCTTGAAACAAAAATGACATGCATGTCTATCTCAAAGCATGATTTACAAAAGCTTTACGAAATGTTTATGAGCAGTTGTTAACTGCCAAATATTTATTTTTTGTTGTGATCCTATTTGTAGTTGGTTTGTCCAACGTGGAATGATAATGGGTTGGTATATTGTTTGGTATGATTTTGTGATGATTCTTGGTGCTGTTTTACATATCATTTTCTTTAGTTTATCCCATTTATGCCGTTAGTTCGATTATTATTTATCGTTTCGGACTTACTTCATTAGTTTCGATGTTTTGTAGGAAAACGGCAGAAAATAGGATGAATTAGATCCGCCAAGAACCAAATATATTGAAGATCATTTCGATAGGAGTTCGTAGGCGAAAACCGTGCGTCGTCGGAGTTGAGACGAAGGAGAGCGGGTCGAACGACCAAAGTCGCGCCGCGGCACCCGTCGCATGGCCGCGCGCCGCTCCACGCCAGCGCCCCCGCCGTGCGCCCGGCGCACTACGCCCGGCAGCGCCGGCTCACTCCGGCGCGTGTGGCTAATTTCCTCGTCGCTCACCTTCCGCGCCCGCTCGCCCGGCGCCTCGCCCGCCGTGCCTCGCCTCGCCGCCGAAGACCAGCGTCGCCCGCCCGTCGGCGCTCATGAATTTTATGCACGCGCTCGGTCTCGGCCGGCGCGAGTCGCCAGCGCCCATCAATCGCAGCACCCACTCGCCTCGCCGCCCCAGCCAGCGCGTCCTAGCCTCCATCATCGCGCGGCATTCGAGGCCCCAGCGCAGCGCGTCATCCCAACGCCCGTGTCTTCCGCTCCCACTCCAGCTCGGCCAGCACCTAGCGCTCACCTGCGCGCAGCTCCAAGCGCGCACACAATTCCAGCGCCCCTCACCCGACGTTGACCCTCATCCGGCGTTCGCCTTTCCAACCGACACTCACAATGAGCCAGCGCTCATTTGTGAAGCAGTACCTTTCCCCAGCGAGCGTTCATTGTGATCCGGCGTTCTTTTCCAAGGCAGAATGTTTTTGCAGCCGGAGTTCACTTTAAACCAGCGTTCATGTTCCAGTCAGAACATATTTTTAACCTGCGCTCACCTTAAACGCCGGCTCACTTTCATTTAATATAAATATACGCGCTTAGGGTTGAGTGCAGGTTCCGCATTTTGTTACGAGTTTTTCTTTGCGGCGCCTCGCTTGATTCGATTTCTTCACCATCTTCCGGGATTTCTTCGATCGATCTGAGATAGAGACTAGAGTACTAATTCTTTCTTTCAGTTTCTTCAATTGATACATTTGTTTACCGAATTTATCTGTTGGTTTATGGATTATTGTTATAGGATTTTCACTTCTTTGATTTACATTATTGTTTGGTGATTTCTTGCTTTATGATTGTTGTTGGATTTAATTTGCTTAATGATTTCTTGCTTTCGATTATTTCTAGTTCTTGTTGGATGATTGATAGTTATAGTTTATGTGCAATTAGATTTAGATTAGGGATTGACAAACCCTATGAATAATAGAATTGCATATGCTTTTGTTTCTCGCTTTGATTTATCGCTTTCATAGTTCAACTAGGGATTGACAACCTCTAGTTTAGATTTATTGCTTTATTAGTATAGCTCGGGATTGACAACCCCTAGCTTAGGCTCGCCGTTTATTTCTCGTATTTCAATTCTTGCATGTTCAGCCCCCGTTGATGTTAGAATGTTTAGGATTTAATCGCTTTCTGTGCACAACACGAACAATGGCCCTGTTAAGTTTTCCTTGAGAGACGACTCGTGTTAACTTATCACGCTACGATTACCTCGTACGATTGCGAGTAATTTGAGTGTGTTTTTAGCTCGATCAATTTTGGCGCCGTTGCCGGGGATAACTTTAGGCGTATTGTTTGTGTTGTTTGTTTATGTTTCTTTTCTTTACATTTGGTTATTTTCTCCCACAGTGCGTGTGATCTTGTTTTTGTTGTTGGTCTCTGTTAATGCGGGGTTATCAGCGATCTGAATATAGTCAACCGGTTGGGGAGAAAAGTTCGTTATATTGGGCAAATTCTTCTCCCGAAGATGGAGCCCAATTTGATTTTGCCGAGGAATACCCATTGGGCTTGAGCATCAAGCCTACGATCCTACCCCGAGCAACAAGCCTATAATCCATATTGGAATCAACCACCTCCACCGTACTATGAGGATCGAGCCTCCAATCCCTCTGGGAACAACCGCTTCCGCGAAGACTATGAGGATCAATCCTACAATGCCTCTTGGGAGCAACCACGCCTCCACCTCAATATGAGTATCCACAACAACCACCTCCACCTCGGTACTCATATCCCTAACAGTGCCTCCGCTTCATCGCAACAGTTCCCACAAGCGGCCGTATCCACCTCCGAGGCCGGCTTGGGAGGATGAGTTAACTCAAAAGAAAAGTTGTCCATTCAAAAACGGATGCTTTAGTCCAAGTTTGGATCTTGCAAGCGCCTCATCTTTGCGTTTGGAGCGCAAATCGGATATGTTCGAGCACGCTTGATGGTACATTGCGACAAGGAGGAACTTTCAAACCAATCCGATCGGATCCGATCGGTCCTTTGTTCTGAATAGTGACCCAGTATTGAGTGGGTGGAAGAGACATCGGATGAGCCGACTTTCCCACACCAACCCGATCAAGCTCGGCGGTCACTACTCTTGAAAGTGACCCAATTGTTGAAGATATGGTGGGAGTGCTACTTGAAGAGCAGCTGCGGCGGAGGAGGTGGAAATGGTGGAAAAATGGGCATGTGAGGATGAGGAGCAAAATCGAGCCACGAGGAAGTTGATACGGGCGGTGACGAGGAAGAGTGGGCATGTGAAGTTGCAAACATGCGAAAGTCCAATCGGGAAGTGATTGCACTACCTCGACAATTGAGTCACGGGATCCCAGAGAGGACAAATCGAGGACAAAGGTTGAGGTAACATCAATTTTTGTCAACATCTAATTCACCAAAATCTTGTACTTTGGGAATTGAAATTATTTATTTTATTTTGGAGAATAGGATGTTCGACTTGAGCTTAAATTGTGCATTACTTGTCTTCTTTAATGTCCTCTGTTCTTATATGGTTACTACTGATGCTGCTCGGCGAGATGGTATTCTGCGGTGAAGGACTATGGATAGTCCGTTGTTTATCGGAACACGTGTGCTCACACGTTGAGTACTACGTGGGAGTTTACCCACGGATTTTCTCATTCTTTTCCTTTCTTTCTTTTGTTTGTTTTCCTATTTTTCTTTGATCTATCGGTTGTCGTTGAGTTTGTTTTGCTCAGTTGGGAAGTTGTCAGCGATGAGATGAAGTGATGCTCGAGCTCTCTGGTAGCACATTCGTCGATTATCGAGGAAGTATCATCCTCTATGGTCATTTGAGCTTTTAATGTTTTGAGCAGGGGACGATGCTCGATTTAAAATAATGGGGATGTTTACTCAGTTTTGTGTGCGTGTAATATACATTTTCGTATGCTTAATGATGTGCTCTTATGCTTATTTTGATTGTTTGGACTTAAGATTTGTCTATGCGAGTAAGTTAGGATTTTGATTTGTGCAACTGAACTCTGTGGTATTGATCAAATTGATTTTGAATTTCCGAAACTTTTGGTGATATATGATTTGAGTATAATGTGAATTGACGAGACTGTGATTGGTAGAAAATGAATAGGGAAAAATTGATGTGATTTGTCCGGCTAATGTTAGGGGTAGTGTTAACATTGTGGTTGCCTATAAACTTGTTTCATTTTATATATATAAAAAAAAAAGAATAAAAAAGTGAAAAAAAAGAAGAAAATGAGGAGAATGAAAACTCTAGTATTTTGTTGAGATTGTTGAAATGGAGGATGGGATTATGTCCCTCTTTCTCGTTAATTGAGAAATGGACATGGGAAACCACGTTAGGAGACTTGAGTTCATCGAGAGTTCACCTTTCGAATATTGTTCCAAAATCTGTTAAAACATTCTTTATGCTTTATAAAAGAAACTTGTTGCTAAAGGTGACCACATTAGTTAGTTCACCCCTAGCGAGAGTTGGGTGCGGCGAGATTACCTTTTTATTTATTGGAAATCGATTTCCGTTTTTGATTTATTTCACATTATCTTTGAATTCGTAAACACCAAGTGTGGGGGAAATGCAAAGAGGTTTGATTGATTGGATTAAGGATTAAGTTGCATGAGTTATTCTTCTACTCTTATTAGTATAGAATTTGCTTGAGGACAAGCAAATGGATAAGTGTGGGGGAGTTGTTAGGTATGATTTTTTGATGATTCTTGGTGCTGTTTTACATATCATTTTCATTAGTTTATCCCATTTATGCCGTTAGTTCGATTATTATTTATCGTTTCGGACTTACTTAGTTCGTTTCGATGTTTTGTAGGAAAGCGGCAGAAAATAGGATGAATTAGATCCGCCAAGAATCAAATATATTGAAGATCATTTCGACGAGTTCGTGGCGAAAACCATGCGTCGTCGGAGTTCGAGCGAAGGAGAGCGGGTCGAACGACAAAAGTCGCGCCACGGCACCCGTCGCGCCAGCCGCGCGCACGCCACGCCAGCGCCCGCCCGCGCGCCCAGCGCACGCCCGCCAGCGCGCGGCTCGCTCCGGCGCGTGCGGCCAATTTCCTCTCGCTGAGTGAGCACGCTCACCTTCCGCGCCCGCTTCGCCCGGCGCCTCGCCCGCTTCGCGCCTCGCCTCGCCGCCGAAGACCAGCGTCGCCCGCCGCCCGTGCGCCCGTGCGCCTTCACAATTTTGCGCGCTCGGTCTCAACCGTAGCGAGTCGCCCAACGCCCGTCGATCGCGAACCCGCTTCCCTCGCCGCCCAGCATGCGCGCCCCAAGGTCATCGCCATCCCAACCCCCGTGCGCGCGGCATCCCAACGCCCGTGTCTTCCGCTCCCGCTCCAGCTCGGCCAGCGCCCAGCGCTCACCTGCGCGCAGCTCCAAGCGCGCGCACAACTCCAGCGCCCCTCACCCGGCGCTGACCCTCATCCGGCGTTCGCCTTGCCAACCGGCGCTCACAATGAGCCAGCGCTCATTTGTGAGGCAGTACCTTTCCCCAGCGAGCGTTCATTGTGATCCGGCGTTCTTTTCCAAGGCAGAATGTTTTTGCAGCCGGAGTTCACTTTAAACCAGCGTTCATGTTCCAGTCAGAACATATTTTGAACCTGCGCTCACCTTAAACGCCGGCTCACTTTCATTTAATATAAATATACGCGCTTAAGGTTGAGTGCAGGGTCCGCATTTTGTTACGAGTTTTCTTTTGGCGCCTCTCGCTTGATTCGATTTCTTCAACCATCTTCCGGGATTTCTTCCGACGATCTGAGATAGAGACTAGAGTACTAATTTTGCTTTCGGTTTCTTCATTGATACATTTGTTTACGAATTTATCTGTTGGTTTTATGGATTATTGTTATAGGATTTTCACTTCTTTCATTTACATTATTGTTTGGTGATTTCTTGCTTTATGATTGTTGTTGGATTTAATTTGCTTAATGATTTCTTGCTTTCGATTATTTCAAGTTCTTGTTGGATTATTGATAGTTATAGTTTATATGCAATTAGATTTAGATTAGGGATTGACAAACCCTATGAATAATAGAATTGCATATGCTTTTGTTTATCGCTTTGATTTATCGTTTTCATAGTTCAACTAGGGATTGACAACCTTTAGTTTAGATTTATTGCTTTATAAGTATAGCTCGGGATTGACAACCCCTAGCTTAGGCTCGCCGTTTATTTCTCGTATTTCAATTCTTGCATGTTCAGCCCCCGTTGATGTTAGAATGTTTAGGATTTAATCGCTTTCTGTGCGCAACACGAACAATGGCCCTGTTAAGTTTTCCTTGAGAGACGACTCGTGTTAACTTATCACGCTACGATTACCTCATACGATTGCGAGTAATTTGAGTGTGTTTTTAGCTCGATCATATATCCAACGTGGTTTGTGAATGAGTTGGTCCACCAACGTTAAAAAATGGTAACAATCGGATCCGACTTAGTTGAGGACTAACTCGGATTGTGTACACATGTGACTGTGTGTTAAGGTTAGCTACCTTGACTGGTCACGGCGACTATGTGTAGGTGGCCACCTCCATAGTGCGCGAATGATTGAATGAATGGATGATTAGATATGGAACAACGTGGATAAAATATTCAGGCCTGACACTTTTGGAAAATGATAAAATGTTTGATAGGCATGAGTCTTTTAACTAAAATCCTCGCGCTTGTGGGCGCTCAACGACTTTACAAAGAAAATATTTTCGCAATGAGTCCACCGAGTACTTTTGTTGTTGTGGGCGATTCAGCCTTCGCGACTGAGTTCAGCATCTTCGTTTTTAGATGTATTTTAGGGATTACGGGTATGACTTTTACAAAGAAAATATTTTCGATGTCAATGAGTCCTTAAATAACAAAGAGTACTTTTGTACTTAGCCACTTGAGTTTGGATTTCATTAGAAATCATCTCGTTTTTATTTTATAAATCAATTTGATCGATTTGAAAACGAAGTCCTATTTCTCGATTTATCTTGTAAATCAAGGACTTATAAATATTTTCGTTTTTAATAACTCTTTATAATTAAAAGTTTTGGTTTTTAAAACGTTATAAAACTCGCTTGTCTCAAACATAGCAATCTATGTTTATAAAATTTTGTAAAATTCATAAACTGTCCAGAATATTAATAGACATATATTTTATTAATAAACTGATTAATTATCGAAAATTCGATAATTAATTTAAAAATGTTAAATGACCTTGAAAATTTTTCTAAATTAATATAGTGCATTATTATACACTATGGTCCAGAATATGAATTTATCAAATTCATATGTGCGAGTTGGCGGGGATTGATGATGAGTGCGAGGTGGTGCGGTAGCAATTGTTTTGTTGCTTATTTGAAAGGATTTCTAGAACCTTGGACATGTATCGTCATATATATGTCCACCGTTTATTGCTGCCTAACTCTGATATTATTTTGATGTCTTGATTATGACTGCTTTCATACCGTATTGAACTTAAGATCGTACCTCGTTCCTTGAATTGCACCCTGATTGGGTTACGTTTGAATATTGAACCTTTTGTCGTAGTCATACATGACTTGAGTTTGTATGAACGACTTACTCTCTTCAGTCCATACCTTTATTCGTAGTTAAGGGTTAATTGTGTTGATTAGTTAAGTATTTATCCGCTGCATTATTATACTAGTGACGATCCATATGATCCGTACTCCTTTGAGAAGTCAGGTCGTCATAAGAGTCCTAATCATATCCGCCTACAAGCAAGGATGTTGCTGAACAAGACCGAGAACCACACCTAACTTGTCTATCTCCAGGAGGAAGAGCAGAATGAGAGAATGATAGAAGGCGTTCCGATAGTGAAGGAGTACCCCGATGTATTTCCAGATGAACTACTGGGATTACCGCCAAACCGACAGATTGAGTTCACGATCAACCTCGAACCAAGTTCTGCCCCTGTGTCAAAAGCCCCATACTGGATGGCACCAAAGAAACTGGAGGAATTGAAGATCCAGCTGCAAGAGCTCTTGGAGTTAGGTTTCATTAGACCTAGTGTGTCTCCATGGGGAACACTTGTCCTTTTTGTGAAGAAGAATGATGGTACACTGAGAATGTGCATAGACTATCGAGAGTTAAACAAGATAACTCTTAAGAATAAGTATCATTTGCCACGAATTGACGATCTGTTTGATCGACAAGGGCGAGGAGTCTTTTCAAAGATAGATCTAAAGTCGGGATACCATCAACTAAGGATTAGACCAGCGGATGTACCTAAAACGACTTTCCGTACAAGGTATGGTCATTTCGAATTTATCGTTATAACCTTTGGATTTACAAATGCCCCAACAGTATTTATGGATATCATGAATAGGGTATTTCACCCATACTTAGACAAATTTGTCTTAGTATTCATAGACGATATCCTAATATACTCCAAGAATAACCAAGAACACAAAGAGCACTTGAGAACTGTACTGCAAACATTGAGGCAAGAGTAACTCTTTACCAAGTTTAGCAAGTGTGAATTCTGGTTAGGCGAGGTGACATTATTAGGTCACATCGTGTCCACCAAGGGAATCAAAGTAGACCCCTCAAAGATCGATACAGTTTGAAAATGGGAATCACAAAAGAACCCGAATGAAATTTGGAGCATCTTAGGACTTGCCGGCTACTATCGAAGGATTTTCAACGATAGTCCGACCCATGACCCAATTGTTGAGGAAAGGAATCAAGTACACTTGGACCGCCGAGTGTGAGGCTAGTTTCTAGAGATTGAAGGAGTTCTTGACGACCCACACAGTACTCACGATGCACAAGCGGATAAGGAGTACACAATCTACACAGGCGCTTGAAGAATGGACTAGGATGTGTTACGATGCGAGAAGGCAAAGTTATTGCTTATGCTTCAAGGCAATTCGCCTACATGAGTTGAACTATCCTACACACGACACGGAATTAGCGGTCGTACATACCTTAAAGATTTGGAGACACCATCTCTATGGAGTTAGATGTGAGATCTATCACGACCATAAAAGCTGAAGTATTTCTTTGAGCGAAAGATCTTAACATAAGGTAACGTAGATGGTTAGAACTGGTGAAAGATTACGACTGTGGTATCAATTACCACCCATGCAAGGCTAATGTTATAGCTGATGCTTTGAGTCGTAAATCCCACCCTAGTTTGGGATATCTCCTCAGTCATGAAGAGGCACTTATAAAGGAATTGCAAAAGATGAATATCGAAGTCATAGACCCGTCTAAGATGATAGAAGTTCGTATTGCAACGTTGATTGCAATCCCATACTTAAGAGTCCGAATCTTAGAAGCTCAGATGAAGAGCAAGAATATAGAGGAAGTACGAGCCAAGATGAAGGACGACAACCACAAGAATTTCAAAGAAGCAATAGATAACGTTTTGTTGTATGACGGGAGGGTGTGTGTTCCAGAAGACGAAGGGCTTAAGAGCGAGTCTTGAAAGAAGCCCATGAGACTTCTTACACCGCACACACCGGAAGCACCAAAATATACCAAGATCTCAAGGAGAAATTTTGGTGGGATGGAATAAAGCGAGACGTAGCTACATTCGTAGAACGTTGTTTGACGTGCTAACAAGTGAAAACACTCCACCAACGATCGTATGGAACCTTACAACCGCTAGACATACCGAAATGGAAATGGGATGACATAGCCATGGATTTTGTTACCGGGCTACCCAAATCACAAAGATGAAATACCACTATTTGGGTCATCATCGATCATTTGACCAAGAGCGCGTATTTTCTACCCATTCCGATAACACATGGATCAGACAGACTAGCACAGTTGTACATTCGAGAAATTATACATTTACATGGAGTTCCGAAGACTATCACGTCTGATAGAGATTCAAAATTTACATCCAGATTCTGGACGAGTTTATAAAAGGAATTGGGGACTCGACTACATTTCAGTACCGTGTTCCACCCACAAACGGACGAACAATCCAAGAGGACCATTCAGACGCTTGAAGACATGTTGAGGACCGTTGTCCTGGATAAAGGAGAAAGCTGGGAACAAGTGTTACCACTTGTGGAATTCGCCTACAACAACAGCTACAAGGCAACTATATATTGGAATGGCCTCGTACGAAGCGCTTTATGGAAAGAAATGTAGATCACCACTTTACTGAGATGAGGTGGAAGAAAGGAGTGTATTGGGACCTGACTCTGTGGGAGAGATGATCGAGATGGTGAGACAGATCCGCCAACGGATCAAGGAGGCCCAAGATCGATAGAAGTTGTACGCCGACAAACGTCGCACAGAGCTCCATTTTGAAGTGGGAGACAAAGTCTTCTTGAAGATTTCTCCATCAAAAGGGATGGTGAGATTCGGAATCAAAGGGAAGTTGCGACCACGTTTCATAAGACCCTATGAAATTTTAGAAATGATAGGGCCAGCAGCTTACAGACTGGCATTACCGCCAAGCTTTGGGAACGTGCACTATGTGTTCTACGTTTTGCAGCTCAGGAAGTACATACATGACCCCAGTCATGTAATATCACCAAAAAACATTATCCTCGATGACAATATGAGCTATGTGGAACTGCCTACGAAAATATTGGACCGATGTATCCAAAAGCTAAGGAACAAAGAGATGCCGTTAGTAAAAGTTCTATGGAGACACCATGGACAAGAAGAAGCAAACTGGGAATTAGAATCAGCTATGAAAGAGAAATACCCAGATCTTTTCCAAGGTTCGCAAATTTCGGGACGAAATTTATTTTAAGGGGAGTGGTATGTAATAACCCAAAAAATTTAAAACTTTTATTTATGATGCTTAAACCAATTACTTAGAGTTCTAAGACCTTAATTATGTTTAAGGTGACCAATGAAGCAATTAGAATCGATTGAGGTCGAAAACTAGAAAATCAAAAACTAGTGACTAGTCTCTGGGATTAGAGTTTTGAATAGCTGAACATAGAATGAAAGATCGAGAATGAATCTCGACAAAGGATTTTATTTCTAGAATCCTCTCACGAAAACATGTGAGAAGCGAAGAATGAGAATTTTGGGGCATGCTCGCCTTGGGTCGGTCTTAAAGTACTATTCACAAGTTTGATCAACTTTCGGTCCGTGCTATTCATGAAAATTTATGATAACAATCAAAATCATGAAGGAATATATTATTATTAATTTAGAATTCATAAGAATCAATTTCTGAACGAAATTTCTGAAGAACTTAACCGAACGCTGGGAAAATATACCGAAAAAACCCTAAACTGTTCCGAACGAACCGAAACTCTAACCAATGGTCTAAATCAATAAGAAATTATTTATAAGACTCAAATAAATTATTAAATCTCAAGAATTCAATAGAATTTTGAATGAGCATAATTTAATCGTCGGACGTTGTTTTTCCGCAATAACTCGGAATTGACTTATCGGATGCCATCCGAACTTCATGAAATTATTATAAACTATGAAATAAGTCTTTCTAAGGCTATTTAATAAAATAAAATTTTAAGGTTACGAGAAATCAATCGAAAGCGCGATAAAACTTAAAGAGTCGGCATTAACATGCCGACTCTTCTTTGTCTCCTACTTCAAAAATTCAATTATGTACGACGATTATCAGCATAAGATTTTTCCCTATCCTGGGCTTCTTTCATTCTCTTCTTTATTTGTCATACTATCTGGACCATTTCTTCTACTGCTTCAGGGCCAAGAATCTTCCTTTCCCCAACTTCATCCCAGTAGAGGGGTGATCTACACTTTTTGCCATATAGTGCTTCGTAAGGAACCATATTGATCGTAGCTTGGTAAATATTATTATAAGCGAATTCGATTAATGGCAGAACTTGCTCCCACTGATCTCCCCTGTCTATCACCACTATTCTGATCATGTCTTCTAACGTTTGTATAGTTCTCTCGGTTTGGCCATCTGTTTGTGGGTGAAATGCAGTACTGAAGTTTAATTGAGTACCCAGTTCTTTTTGAAAACTCATCCAAAATCGAGAGGTAAACTTGGTATCGCGATCAGAAGTAATCGACATTGGTACTCCATGTAAGCGAACTATTTCTCGAACGTAGATCTGTGCCAACTTATCCGCTCCGTACGTCACTAGCATTGGAATAAAATGGGCACTTTTGGTTAACCGATCGATGATCACCCAAATAGCAGTATTTCCTTGTCTTGACTTGGGTAATCCGGTCACAAAATCCATTGCTATGTGGTCCCAATTCCATTCCGGAACTTCTAAGGGCTGCAACTTTCCATATGGTCTTTGATGTAAAGCTTTTACTTGCTCGCACGCTAAACATCGTTCGACGTAAGATGCAATTTCTTGTTTCATTCATGTCCACACGAATTTCTGTTTGAGATCTTGATATATATTCGTGTTTCCAGGATGTGCAGCATATGGGACATTATGAGCTTCATTCATAATTTCGTTCTTCAACTTTTCATCGTTTGGCACATATATACGATTGCCGAACATGATCACATTATTCTCTGCTTCGTGATATCCCAAGAGATTCTCTGTTCTGATTTTTGCTCGTAACGTTTCGAGTCGTGTGTCCCATTGTTGCGCTTCAACTATTCGAGCTCTCAAGTCTGGAAGTACAACTAACGACGCTATAATTTCTTGTATATTCTGGGGAGGCAATACCACTTCCAGTTTTATTCTTTCAAATTCCTGCAGCAATTCTTCGTTTTCTGTTAAAAGAATTCCTAATCTTTCCTGATTCTTTCTGCTCAAGGCATCAGCGACAACATTAGCTTTTCCCGGGTGATATTTTATCTCGTAATCATAGTCCTTAACTAATTCAAGCCATCTTCTTTGTCGTAAATTTAAATCTTTCTGTTCGAAGAAGTACTTCAGACTTTTGTGATCCGTGAAAATTTCACATCTTGAACCATATAGATAATGTCTCAATGTTTTTTAACGCATGAACCACTGCTGCAAGCTCCAAGTCATAGGTAGGATAATTGTGTTCATGCAGTTTCAATTGTCGCGAAGCATATGCATTGACTTTCCCTTCTTGCATCAGAACGCATCCTATTCCGTTTCTAGATGCATCAGTATAAATGGTGTATTCTTTTTCTGGATCAGGTATTGTCAAGATAGGATCAGTGGTTAGTCTTTCTTTAAGTTCTTGGAAACTGTCTTCGCATTCTTGAGTCCATTGAAATTTTATCCCTTTCTTCAACAATTGTGCTATTGGCCTAGAATTTTATAGAATCATTCAATGAATGTTCTGTAATACCCGGCTAAGCCTAGAAAACTTCGAATCTCGTTTGGAGTTATGGGCGATCTCCATTCTTACACAGCTTGGACCTTTGCAGGATCAACTTTTATCCCTTCTGCCGAAACTATATGTCCAAGAAAATTCACTTCTTTCAGCCAGAAATCACACTTGCTAAACTTAGCATATAATCTTTGTGTCCTCAACTTTTCTAGCACAACTCGCAAGTGTATTTCATGCTCTTGTTCATTTGCAGAATATCATCGATAAACACCAACACAAATTTATCGATATATTCATGGAAAACGCGGTTCATAAGGTCTATAAACACGGCTGGAGCATTGGTTAATCCAAACGGCATCACTACAAACTCATAGTGTCCTTATCTAGTTCGAAAAATAGTTTTGGGTATATCTTCGGGTTTAATTTTCACTTGATGATAACCCGATCTTAGATCAATCTTTGAAAATACCCTTGCTCCTTTTAACTGGTCGAACAAATCATCTATCCGGGGTAATGGGTACTTATTCTTTAATGTCACCTTATTCAGTTCTCGGTAGTCAATACACATTCTTAAGGTACCATCCTTCTTTTTGATGAATAATACAGGTGCTCCCCAAGGCGATGCACTTGGTTGAATAAATCCCAAGTCTAAGAGTTCCAGCTGTTGGATCTTCAACTCTTGTAGTTCTTTTGGGGCCATTTGATACGGCGCTTTAGAAATGGGTGCTGACCTCGGTTCCAGATCGATAACAAAGTCCAACTGTTGATCCGGCGGCACACCAGGTTGCTTTTCTGGAAATACATCTGGGTATTCTCATACAATTGGTATGTCCTCAATCTTTCTTTCTTTCTTTCTTGCTTTAATTGCTCGAACATACGAGATAAGAATGATTTTCATCACGTCTCAACAATCTGGCTGCTTGCAAGGCTGAAATCATGGGAACACGTCTTTTCCTCTCATCAATCCCATAGAAACAAGTGGATTCCTTTCCTGGTGGCTGAAACGCGATCTCTCATTGTTCGCTACGAATTGTTGCAAAATTCTTAGTCAACCAATCCATGCCTAGAATAATATCTATATCCCACATGCATATAAGACGTAATGATTCAGCTCTTAACTTGAGTGATCCTGACTCAAACTCTAAGTTAGGACATATTTGGTCAACTATTGTCGCCCCACCTACCGGAGTAACCACTTTAAAACACATTTCAGCTTGTTCTACAGTGAGTTCAAGATTGTCTCCACATGCGGTAGAAATAAAAGAATGTGAAGCTCCCGTATCAGATAAAACTATAATAGGCACACCTTTTAACTGGGCCATACCTGTCAAATTGCCCGAGTTTTTCTCTGACTGTTTTTGCTTAAGTGCATACGCTTTTTGATGTTGAAACTGAAGTTGAGGAGGTTGAGGCTGCATCTACGGAACAGAAGTATCTGGACTTTAGATCACTTGTGGATGAGGGAATTGATATCGTGGTTGTTGTGGATAGCCAGTCATTGATTTTACTAATTGAACTGGCCGGAAAGACTTTGATTTCTCTCCTCTTCCGGACATATTTGGTCGATATGGGCAAGCGGATGCGAAATGACCAAATTGTCTGCAGGGATAACAAGTATTACTTCCACTTCTACAGACACCAAAGTGTGGCCGATTACATTGTGGGCATATTGGTGGTCTCACCTGATTCGGAGAAAAATATGATTATCCCGGTGCCGATGGTCGAAACGACCTTGATGCCACTGGTCCTTGCCTCTGAAAGGATTTCTTATTCGGAAATCCTTTATTCTCTCATTTTCTTTTTCCTTTAAACTTCTGCTTTGGTTGAGAGGATCTTGACAGCAACAAATGTTGTGGTATATTTGGAGTTGATTCTGACGTGGCTTTCTCGGATTGTATTTCCATTTCCATATCCAATGCGCGATTTAAAGTTTCAGCGTACGACATTGGTGGTTGTGCAGCCAGAATGATACGAATTTCTGGGTGGAGTCCGGCTCGAAACATCTCCGCCATCTTTTCATCCGTCTCAACTTTTTAAGGCGCGTATCGGGATAAGGTACATAATTTCCGATCATATTCTGCGACACTTGTACTCCCTTGCTTCAAATTCATAAATTCAATTTCTTTCTGTTTGCGGTAACTTCGGGGAATGAACTTAGCATACAACTCCTCTTTAAATTGCTCCCACGTAAAATCTACCAACTGATCAAGAGCAATAGTCTTCTGTCTTGCCTCCCACCAAAAATATGATGGTCCTTTCAACAGGAAAGATATACATAACAAACATTCTTGATCGTTGCATTCTAAGAACTTAAATATCTCGATAACTCGCACCCATTCCTCAGCTTCCGTAGGACAACCAGCCCCAGAGAAGTTTGGTGGGTTTTGTCGAAGGAACAGTTCTGCGATTTTTTGGTTTGTTGGAGGGGGTGTAAGGTCTGGTGAATTCTGAGGAGTGGTTTCACTTCCTCTTCCTTCCAAAGTTGGGTTTCTTCGTCTAGGAGGCATACTGATACAAAAGAAGAATATTATTTCCACAACAGTTGATAAAATCTCAAAGCAAAGGAATGGAAATTCAAGTTATAACAAGGTTCACTTATCAAAGAATTGGAAATAAAATCACTTAATCATCACAAAGAAAGACAAGCATATTATAATTTACAGGAAAAACAGCCACATTGAGGACCTTTACAAAATAGGTTAGTTCCATTATCATTGGGCTGGTAGTTCTGCTTTGCTTCCTATTTCATTATACCACATGCATATACATAAGTCATCATTCTTATACAGTCTACCCTACTACCCTGACTAAACTTAAAACACACTTCTATTAATCGTCCATATCCTCTTCTAGGTCTTCATCCGGATCCTTTTTTGGCTTTTCGTCTGGGTCCTCCTCTTCCTCAGGAGCATGAGTACAGTCAGTGTACGAGCAAGTGGGCTCCCCAGGCAGAAGAAGGGATGGATCAGATAGGGATGGCATTTCACTAATAGATAGAGGTCGCAAACTAGAAGTGCCAATAGACGGTTGATGTTCAAATTCATGACTTACATCAGCAGAAGACAATACCAATGTAATTTTAGGAAGAGGGGACAAAGGTGGAGAATGGGTCTTTAATGCAAAAGGTTGATCATATAAATCAAGGTCAAAAGAAGTCCATTGAGATTCGATTGGTAGTGGAATATCATCATAAGAAACCTCATAGTTAGAACTAGGTTCAACAAACTCTTGGGATTCTGGTTCAACAACCTCTTGAGGTTCAGGTTCATTCTTTTCAAGCTAGAATGTCCGATAAAATCCAGTGGACCCATGGAATGAATTGGTCAAAAGGACGGTATGGTATAAGTGGAGGATCTTCTGCCGTCCAATGCTGATTTTTAATAAGCTTTACAAATCTATCAAGGTTACCAGTGACTCTGAGTTCCATTTCAGGGTGTACATAGTTTAAAGCAACTTCTGATGCCCATCCCCGCCAACTGGGAGGTAAAGCCTGTACCAACTGGAGTAGCCCATCCAGCTTGGTCACTCCATGTCTCATGACTGACCTCCACATCATCAGATACTGATTGAGGAAAAAAGTCATACCCTGCTGCTCTCTCATCCAAAGTGAAAAGAACCTATCGATGCTTCCTAGCCCAGGTGGCCTAAAAGCGACCTTCTTTCGAGCTGTAACTTTCCTCCTTGCCATCCTATAATCAAATATAACTTACATACTGATCAGGAATAGTCATATATCATTTATTTTCATACATACTACATCACAAAATTCACCATAACTAGGAACTATTTTCAATACATACACTTCCTACTTTCTTACACAAATCACAACTTACTTTACCTAGCTGAGCTGAAGAGATGGACTGGAACGCTGAGCTTTTACCAATCATTTTTATTTCTAACTCAAAGTTTACAAAGAAAGGTTGGCTCAAAGAAGGAAGACTCACATGTCCAGAGCGAACAACTGCTCTGATACCACTCTGTCACGACCTGACTATCTAATTAGATAATTAACTAAATAATCAGGCTGTGACTAGTTTTAAAGAAATAAGATTTTTGACAAACGGACGGCATATCCCCTATAATATGGATAAGCCAACCTGCACAATAGCCAACAACCAATAGCAAGCGACAATAACAAACGAGGTCACAACCTCAACAACAAGTACACAAGCATTTATAAGTATTTACAAGGTTTTTCTCAAAAGTATAATTCAATTAACAAAGTCAACAACGGAAGAGTAGTGAATGTCATGTATGAAGACATGACATTCGGGCATAACTAATCAGACAAAAGAAAGAACCCAGCTCAGCTCCCATGTCCACATCCCTTCCAAGCTCAACCTGCACCACACAGAAAACATATTTGCGGGCATGAGTACTAGAAAGTACTCAGTGGGTAATTGCCAAAACGTTAACTTTCAAAACTTTAATCAATAACTTACTAATTTTGCTTAACACAATAGTTGAGAAGATAAACTTGAGTAAGTACTTCGTGGAAGTAATTCATCATTCTGTCACATCACATTCACATTTTATAACATACCAGCATCACATACCCGTGTTGGTCCCGAAGGTTACCAACAATGGTCATACCCTATCTACGTCATTTGGTAATGGGAAGTAGGCCTCCTCCCCAATACCATGATCGGCCTACATATGCAAGCTCACGGCCATAAATCTATGCACAGTATATATCCTTTCCTACCGTAGATAGGTCAATTGTCGTCATACCCACAATGTGGTAAATCAGTCATTATCAACATACCCACAATATGGTAAATCCGTCATTATCAACACACCCACAATGTGGTGATTTAAACATTCTCACAACAGAAATATATTTGAAACATAACATTTGACTTTGCTCAAAAAATAATTTAAGAAGCATTACCCACCTGATACTGTTCACGTTAATATGTTTTCTCCTTCGTCTTTCAGTTCCCGATTTCCTTTGCTTGTTCCTTGTAAAATAAGATGATTATCGAATTTAGGAACCTTCTTGTTCACTTGAACATATCACAACGCAATCTTAGTTCTATCTAAATCTAAGATTAGGTTAGGCTATTGCATCACTTCATTACCAATTCTTTAATAAACTTTAATCTTAGTAAATCACGCAACATACCATAATCAAAGGAATTTAAACAACTTATACATAACTTCATCAATGCATAACATTTTAAGTCTTAACTCAAGGCAATCAAGTGAATAAATTCCACTTAAACACTTATGATAAGTTACCAATTAAATTCTCAAAACGTCTTATTAATAAACAAATTTTAACGAAATTTTGCAGAGTAACGTTTATAAAAAGCATTGCCATTTCAATACCAAATCAACCAAATTCATCCCAAACTCCACCAAATCATCACCATATGTCTCCATACACATTTAACAATTTAAAAGAAGCTCAAATTCATCCATCTATACCATTATTATATTATGCCATTCAACAATACATATTATGTAATTACATGAATTTCACAATCAACAATCCATTTAATATCAAACAACTCACATTCACACTTTTTATCATCAATGATCATCAATCCTTAATCACTTCAAATCTTAATCAAGTTCATCATATAAATTCACACTTAGCACTAAACTTTAATTTTCTAATTTTTACAATTCATGTCCATAAAATCTTATAATTTCAACTTAAGCATTATTTATATCATAGATCTCAAAAATCATATCAAATACATCAAATAAAATCAAGAAATCAAAGTTCATCCAAGCCCCTTAGTTTTCGAAAATGGGGTATTATATATTTATTCAATTCATTCAAAATTTCTTTACCAAATGATTTTTATTTCTACAAAATTACAAAAATCTATACTTAATTTAATCAAATCATAACACATAATTCACACACAAAAATCAGGGTTCATGATGCTACTTTAATTTCCAAACTTCATTAATTTAAAGAATTAAAACCATAGCTTATGTTATTTAAGTATCATAAGCATAATTAAATAAATAAACATAACAAATCAACCTTAAATTACATGATGAAATTTTTGAAAACCCTAGGTTGTAGAACATCATGTTCATCAATTTTAATTACAAAAACTTGGATAAAATAAAGTATTTACCTTCTTTGATATGATTTCCAATCACTTTAACACTTAAACATGGATTAAAATTGAAAAGAAAATTTTGTGTGTGCTTGGTGTGTGAAGTGCCGAAAATGTGGTAGAAGAAAGGAGGTGGAAGATGATTTAATATAAGATTAGTTCAAGAAGTATGTATATATAGATATCTTTATTTATTAATTAATCATTTTCATTTCATTTCTTCTAATTTTCAAAAATTATATAAATATTTTTCTAAAATTGCTAACATTGAAATTAATATTCTTTAATAGTAAAAACTCAAATTTCTCATTAATATAGAGATCCAAAATAATTAAATCCATTATTGGAACACATATCATATAAATATAGATTTAATTCTTTCATAGGCCAAAAATTCAAATAATTATTCTTTAATTTCATAAATTTCGAAAATTATAGAAAATAATTCCTTTATCACTAGATATAAATAAAAAAAATTATTTAAGCCATTTAATAGCTTAAACATTATTTCATCTCATTTTATAAACAAATCGCACATAAAAAATAATTAATACAATTTCTTTAGAACATTTTATATTTAATGAAATTTCCATTCAAACACACAAAAATAACCATATAATTCACATTTCATCATAATAAAACTCATTTCTAAATAATATCTACTTCTTCTAAATTCAGCTAATTCGATTAGAAATTAATCGAATTTCTATCACTTTCTAATTTAATATGCATTTTTTTATAAATTTTAGGGACGCAATGCCCTTAAGCCCCTAATTAGGACTTAATTGGGTTCTAATTAAGACTAAGAGATTTTCGGGTTACTACGAATCTAACAAAGGCTATTTTCTTATGAAGGGTTCGATCGTGTATAGTTGCTGAGGAAGGACACTCACACCCTACCCGCTTAGAAATATTAACTTCGGATTAGCAGGTGGGCTCTCTTGAAAAAAATGATATGCATATCTCAAAGCATGATTTACAAAAGCTTTATGAAATATTATTGCATGAACTGTATTGACTGCCAAATGTTTATGTTTGTTGTAATCCTATCTGAGGTTGGTATATCCAACGTGGTATGTAAATGAGTTGGTCCACCAACATTAAAAAAGGGTAACGATCGGATCCGACTTAGTTAAGGACTAACTCAGATTGTGTATGATAAACGCGCTTTTTACTTGTTTATTCTTGATATTTTAAGATGTATTTAGATTTATTAAGTGCGTTGATGTATTGGATTTTAATGCTTTTAACTATTGGGTTCCTCTTTGGTGTTTTTTAGGCTTATAAGATGATAATCGAAACATGAAACGAAGCACGAGCAAAAGAAGGACAAGAACAGGGGCTAGAGGCCTCCTTCGCGACCGCTAGCCCAGTCGTGAGCTGAAGAACGCATTCTGCCCAGGAACTAGCGACCAACATCGCGGCCGCGAGGCCGGCCGCTAGGCAAAACGCCGCAACCGCGAGCCCTACCCGCGAGAGCATTATAAAATCTTCTGCCCGATTTCACGCGGCCAAGCTAGAGACCGCAAGCCCGGCCGTGAAGCACAACTAACGGGCGCGAATCCAGTCGTAAGCCAACCGAAGAAACGCACGGCCCAGATCCTCGTGGCCTAGCTCGCCACCGTGAGCTCGTCCGCGAAGCGAGGCTGCTGGACGTAAAATTAGGGTTTTGCTGCGCCTATATATAGGGAAATGCATTGCCCTCGCGCCGAGAACTCTCCCAGCACGTTTTTCCTCCAGTTTTTCATATATTTTGACTTTAGCTTTGATTTATATCCATCTAGGCTTTAGATTTCCGTTGTTTTACATTAGTTCTACGCATTGTTATCGCTTTGGAACGTGTTAGTCCGAACAAATTCTGTCTTTTCCTATTTTCCGATGAGGTTGCGATACGAACCCAATGATTGTTCTTCAGACGCCGCATTACGGGTTTTATCTATATAATTTCTATTTCTATGATTAATTCTTATTTTATTTCGTTTATTATGTCTAGCTAAATTTCCATTCTAATCCTAGGGTTTGCATGATTTTATCCTAAGTGTTGTGATTCCTGCTATTGATATTTACCTTCCAGGCATTGATTTGTGATTCTTGGTGCTTAATAATATGTGTTAATTTCTGATCAATTTTGATGCATATCTAGTTTCCAATTAATTACTTAACCGTTTTAATTGTCAATCGATCTTGAATGCACAATATGAATAAACCTTGACTCGTAGCTGAGATAGGAACATTCGTAGGAAGCTTATTCTTTTTGATCCTTTTGGAGTTGCTAATTTTCACCTAGAGACATAACAGTAATAGGGAAAATTTATAATCAACTGCCACAATTGTCGTAACTGAAATTGTTGGTTACATATGTGATCTTCCATCTTGTCTAGATTAAAATTGGTTAATAGGAAGCAGGATAAACATACGTTGTGGGTAAGATTAATGCATCCCTAGGGTTAGTCTTTCTATCTTTTTATCTCTTTGAGTGTTTATTGCTTTCGTTTTTATTTCCATTGTTACCCTTTGGTTTTGGATTTAATATTCGATACCCAAAAACCTTTTCAAACCCAAATCTGTCCTTGGATAATGATGAATTATTGTTGAGTTAGCTTCTGTGTTTTCGTGCTACAATCCATGTGGATACGATACTCGACTTACCTTTATACTTGCACGTTTTCATGTTAGAAAAAGTAGCGATCAAATTTTGACGCCGTTGCCGGGGATTATTAAGATTATATAGGAATAACTTGACGATTTGGAATTATTAATTCAAGTTGTAAATTTATTTTAGTTTTATTTCTTGTCGGATCTAAATTCTCTGTTTCTCTCCAGGTAGTTTATGATCACAAGGTCCTAGGGACCTCCTGAGCCGTTGTTAGATCAAGAAATCGAGAATACCCAAAGGAGAAGGAGACGAGAAAGAATAAGGCAAGATATGGCAGCGAATCCGAACAACGGGGGTGTACCTCCCAACGGAGGTGTACCTCTGGAGCAGCTACACGTCTTACAGCGAAATTTATTGAGATGCGGCGCGGATAGCGAACATGGGAATCCTTGTCCCTGCTCCAGAGGCGAGACCATTGAACTACATGTATCGATCTCCTACTGAACAATTTCAAGGAGGCGGATGGGGCCCGGAGGTTAATGCGAATAATTTTGAGTTGAAGCCAACCCTGATCAACATGGTACAAGGAGAGCAGTTCGCAGGGGGAGTAACAGAAGATCCGAATGCCCATCTCGAGACATACCTCGACATATGTGACATCATCAAGCAAAATGGGATGCCACAAGATACGATCCGGATGCACATGTTCGGATTTTCTTTACGTAGCCAGGCGAAGGATTGGTTCAAGAGCCTGGACCGTACTGGGATAGACAGTTGGGGAAAACTTTGCGAGAAGTTTTTTCTAAATATTTTCCGCCGGCGAAAGCAGAAAAGATAATAGCGGAGATCTCTCATTTCTGCCAACAAGGAGATGAATCATTATTCGAGGCATGGGAGAGATTCCGGGGTTTATTGAGAAAGGCCCTCAACATGGATTCTCTAAAGAGCAGCAAATCACGTAATTTTACAGTGGACTGACGCTTCACACGAGGAGCATAGTAGATATGTTGGCGGGGGATGCACATTGAACCGTCGAGTAGAGGAGGCCACCAATCATAGAAGAGATGGTGGCGATAGTTATCAATGGCCGATGGAAGAGCGCTAGTGGTTAAGCATTGCTATAGAGTGACTCGAGATCTGACGATCTCATGGAGAAGTTTACTTTTTGAAAAGCCGCCGAGGCGTGGGCGTTAATTTTATAAATCGGAGGAACTGTCTTGGGAAAATTCGCGTACCATCCTAACAATAGGAATCATCCTAACTTGTTGTATGCCAACCCCAACAACTTCCAACAACCTCCAAAGAGTTTTGCGGTGCGAATGGGATGATTCAGGAGCCGATAAAGCAGAGCTTAGAGGAGATGATGCAACAGTTGGTTGTGAGCAACCAACAATTGGCGACTCGGCAAAACGCCTTCATCGATGCAGGTCGGAGGATAACTCATATGGAGTCCACTGTGACGGCTGTGGGGAAACACATGAAGATGATGGAAAACCAAATCAGTTAAATAGCCGCACAACTCAATTTAATCATATCATAACACATAATTAACATACAAAAATCAGGGTTCATGATGCTACTTTAATTTCTAAACTTCATGAATTTAAAGAATTAAAACCATAGCTTATGTTATTTAAGTATCATAAGCATAATTAAATCAATAAACATAACAAATCAACCTTAAATTACATGATGAAATTTTTGAAAACCCTAGGTTGGAAGAACATCATGTTCATCAATTTTAATTACAAAAACTTGGATAAAATAAAGTATTTACCTTCTTTGATATGATTTCCAATCACTTTAACACTTAAACATGGATTAAAATTAAAAAGAAAATTTTGTGTGTGCTTGGTGTGTGAAGTGCCGAAAATGTGGGAGAAGGAAGAAGGTGGAAGATGATTTAATATGAAGATTAGTTCTAGAAGTATGTATATATAGATATCTTTATTTATTAATTAATCATTTTCCTTTAATTTCTTCTAATTTTCAAAAATTATATAAATATTTTTTTAAAATTGCTAACATTGAAATTAATATTCTTTAATAGTAAAAACTCAATTTTCTAATTAATATAAAGATCCTAAATAATTAAATCCATTATTGGAACACATATCATATAAATATAGATTTAATTCTTTCATATGCCAAAAATTCAAATAATTATTCCTTAATTTCATAAATTTTGAAAATTATAGAAAATAATTCATTTATCACTAGATATAAATAAAATAAATTTATTTAAGCCATTTAATAGCTTAAACATTATTTCATCTCATTTTATAAACAAATCGCACATAAACAATAATTAATACAATTTCTTTAGAACATTTTACATTTAATGAAATTTCCATTCAAACACACAAAAATAACCATATATTTCACATTTCATCATAATAAAACTCATTTCTAAATAATATCTACTTCTTCTAAATTCATCTACTTCGATTAGAAATTAATCGAATTTCTATCACTTTCTAATTTATTATGTTTTTTTTTATAAATTTTAGGGATGCAATGCCCATAAGCCCCTAATTAGGACTTAATTGGGTTCTAATTAAAACTAAGAGATTTTCGGGTTGCTACAGAATCTAACAAAGGTTATTTTCTTATGAAGGGTTCGATCGTGCGTAGTTGCTGAGGAAAGACACTCACACCCTACCCGCTTAGAACTATTAACTTCGGATTAGCATGTGGGCTCTCTTGAAACAAAAATGATATGCATATCTCAAAGCATGATTTACAAAACCTTTATGAAATATTATTGCATGAACTGTTATTGACTGCCAAATGTTTATGTTTGTTGTGATCCTATCTGAGGTTGGTATATCCAACGTGGTATGTGAATGAGTAGGTCCTCCAACGTTAAAAATGGGTAACGATCGGATCAGACTTGGTTAAGGACTAACTCAGATTGTGTATGATAAACACGCTTTTTACTCGTTTATTGTTGATATTTTAAGATGTATTTAGATCTATTAAGTGCATTTATATATTTGATTTTAATGCTTTTAACTATTGGGTTCCTCTTTGGTGTTTTATAGGCTTATAAGATGATAATCGAAATATGAAACGAAGCACGAGCAAAAGAAGGACAAGAACAGGGGCTAGCGGGCCTCCTTCACGCGACCGCTAGCCCAGTCGCGAGCTGAAGAACGCATTCTGCCCAGGAACTAGCGACCAACCTCGCGACCGCGAGGCCGGCCGCTAGGCAAAACGCCGCGACTGCAGCCCTATCCGCGAGAGCCTCGGAAAAGCTTCTGCCCGATTTCACGCGGCCAAGCTAACGACCGCGAGCCCGGCCATGAAGCACAGCTAACGGGCACGAATCCAGCCGTAAGCCAACCGAAGAAACGCATGGCCCAGATCCTCGCGGCCTAGCTCACGGCTGGACGTAAAAATTAGGGTTTCGATGCGCCTATATATAGGGCAATGCATTGCCCTCGCGCCGAGAACTCTCCCAGCACGTTTTTCTTCCAGTTTTTCATAATTTTTCATATATTTTGACTTTAGCTTTGATTTATATCCCTCAAGGCTTTAGATTTCCATTGTTTTACAATTCTACGCATTGTTATCACTTTGGAACGTGTTAGTCCGAACAAATTCCGTCTTTTCCTGTTTTCCGCTGAGGTTGGGATACGAACCCAACGCTTGTTCTTTAGACTCCACATTACGGGTTTTATCTATATAATTTCTATTTCTATGATTAATTCTTATTTTATTTCGTTTATTATGTCTAGCTAAATTTCCGTTCTAATCCTAGGGTTTGCATGATTTTATCCTAAGTGTTGTGAATCCTGCTATTGCTATTTACCTTCCAAGCATTGATTTGTGATTCTTGGTACTTAATAATATGTGTTAATTTCTGATTAATTTTGATGCATATCTAGTTGCCAGTTAATTACTTAACCGTTTTAATTGTAAATCGATCTTGAATGCACAATATGAATAAACATTGAGTTGTAGCTGAGATAGGAACATTCGTAGGAAGCTTATTCTTTTTGATCCTTTTGGAGTTGCTAATTTTCACCTAGAGACATAACAGTAATAGGGAAAATTTGTAATCAACTTCCACAATTGTCGTATCGTAAATTGTTGGTTACATATGTGATCTTCCATCTTGTCTGGATTAAAATTGGTTAATAGGAAGCAGGATAAACATACGTTGTGTGTAAGATTAATGCATCCCTAGGGTTAATCTTTCTATCTTTTTAAATCTTTGAGTGTTTATTGCTTTCGTTTTTATTTGCATTGTTACCCTTTGGTTTTGGATTTAATATTTGAAACCCTAAAACCTTTTCAAAACTAAATCTGTCCTTGGATAATGATGAATTATTGTTGAGTTAGCTTCTGTGTTTTCGTGTTACAATCCCTGTGGATACGATACTCGACTTACCTTTATACTTGCACGTTTTCATGATAGAAAAAGTAGCGATCAAATTTTGGCGCCGTTACCGGGGATTGTTAAGATTATATAGGAATAACTTGACGATTTGGAATTATTAATTCAAGTTGTAAATTTATTTTATTTTTATTTCTTGCCGGATCTAAATTCTCCGTTTCTCTCCATGTAGTTTATGATCACAAGGTCCTAGGGACCTCCTGAGCCGTTGTTAGATCCAGAAATCGAGAATACCCAAAGGAGAAGGAGACGAGAAAGAATAAGGCAAGATATGGCAGCGAATCCGAACAACGGGGGTGTACCTCCCAACGGAGGTGTACCTCCTGAGCAGGCTACACGTCTTCTGGCAAACATTATTGAGATGCAGCGCCAGATGACGTACATTGGAATCGTTGTCCCTGCTCTAGAGGCGAGACCATTGAACTACATGTATCGACCTCCTACTGAATAATTTCAAGGAGGCGGATGGGGCCCAGAGGTTAATGCAAATAATTTTGAGTTGAAGCCGACCCTGATCAGCGTGGTACAAGGAGAGGAGTTCGGAGGATGAGTAACAGAAGATCCGAATGTCCATCTCGAGACATACCTCGACATATGTGACATCATCAAGCAAAATGGGATGCCACAAGATACGATCCGGATGCGCATGATCGGATTTTCTCTACGTAGCAAGGTGAAGGATTGGTTCAAGAGCCTGGACCGTACTAGGATAGACAGTTGGGGAAAACTTTGCGAGAAGTTTCTTTCTAAATATTTTCCGCCGGCGAAAGCACAAAAGATAATAGCCGAGATCTCTCATTTCTGCCAACTAGGAGATGAATCATTATTCGAGGCATGGGAGAGATTCAGGGGCTTATTGAGAAAGGCCCTCAACATGGATTCTCTAAAGAGCAACAAATCACGTAATTTTACAGTGGACTGACGCTACACGAGGAGCATAGTAGATACGTTGGCAGGGGGATGCCTGTTGAACCGTCGAGTAGAGGAGGCCAGCCGAATCATAGAAGAGATGGTGGCCAATAGTTATCAATGGCCGATGGAGAGAACGCTAGTGGTTAAAGCAGCTGCTATATAGAGTGACTCGAGATACGACGATCTCATGGAGAAGCTTACTCTTTTGTAAAGCCAGTTCGAGACGGAGGACGTTAATTTTATAAATCGAGGAACCACAGGAAAATCCGCGACTATCCAAACAATAGGAATCATCCTAACTTGTCGTATGCCAACCCCAACAACTTCCAACAACCTCCAGCAGGCTATGCAGTGCAGAATGGGATGATTCAGGAGTCAAAAAAGCAGAGCTTAGATGAGATGATGCAACAGTTGGTTGTGAGCAACCAACAATTGGCGACTCAGCAGAACGCTTTCATCAGTAGCACTGGTCAGAGGATAACTCATTTGGAGTCCATTGTGACGGCCATGGGGAAACACATGAAGATGATGGAAAACCAAATCAGTCAAATAGCCGCACATCTCAATTTAATCAAATCATAACACATAATTCACATACAAAATCAGGGTTCATGATGCTACTTTAATTTCCAAACCTCATGAATTTAAAGAATTAAAACCATAGCTTATGTTATTTAAGTATCATAAGCATAATTAAATCAATAAACATAACAAATCAACCTAAAATTACATGATGAAATTTGTGAAAACCCTAGGTTGGAAGAACATCATGTTCATCAATTTTAATTACAAAAACTTGGATAAAATAAAGTATTTACCTTCTTTGATATGATTTCCAATCACTTTAACACTTAAACATGGATTAAAATTGAAAAGAAAATTTTGTGTGTGCTTGGTGTGTGAAGTGCCGAAAATATGGGTGAAGAAAGGAGGTGGAAGATGATTTAATATGAAGATTAGTTCAAGAATTATGTATATATAGATATCATTATTTATTAATTAATCATTCTCCTTTCATTTCTTCTAATTTTCAAAAATTATATAAATATTTTTCTAAATTTGTTAACATTGAAATTAATATTCTTTAATAGTAAAAACTCAATTTTCTAATTAATATAAAGATCCAAAATAATTAAATCCATTATTGGAACACATATCATATAAATATAGATTTAATTCTTTCATATGCCAAAAATTCAAATAATTATTCTTTAATTTCATAAATTTTGAAAATTATAGAAAATAATTCATTTATCACTAGATATAATAAAATAAATTTATTTAAGACATTTAATAGCTTAAACATTATTTCATCTCATTTTATAAACAAATCGCACATAAACAATAATTAATAAAATTTCTTTAGAACATTTTATATTTAATGAAATTTCCATTCAAACACGCAAAAATAACCATATAATTAACATTTCATCATAATAAAACTCATTTCTAAATAATATCTACTTCTTCTAAATTCTGCTAATTCGATTAGAAATTAATCGAGTTTCTATCACTTTCTAATTTTTTATGCATTTTTTTATAAATTTTAGGGATGCAATGCCCTTAAGCCCCTAATTAGGACTTAATTGGATTCTAATTAAGACTAAGAGATTTTCGGGTTGCTACAGAATCTAACAAAGGCTATTTTCTTATGAAGGGTTCGATCGTGCGTAGTTGCTGAGGAAGGACACTCACACCCTACCCGCTTAGAACTATTAACTTCGGATTAGCAGGTGGGTTCTCTAGAAATAAAATGATATGCATATCTCAAAGCATGATTTACAAAAGCTTTATGAAATATTATTGCATGAACTGTTATTGACTGCCAAATGTTTATGTTTGTTGTGATCCTATCTGAGGTTGGTATATCCAACGTGGTATGTGAATGAGTTGGTCCACCAACGTTAAAAAAGGGTAACGATCGGATCAGACTTAGTTAAGGACTAACTCAGATTGTGTATGATAAATGCGATTTTTACTCGTTTATTGTTGATATTTTAAGATGTATTTAGATCTATTAAGTGCGTTTATATATTTGATTTTAATGCTTTTAACTATTGGGTTCCTCTTTGGTGTTTTGTAGGCTTATAAGATGATAATCGAAACATAAAACGAAGCACGAGCAAAAGAAGGACAAGAATAGGGGCTAGCGGCCTCCTTCGCGACCGCTAGCCCAGTCGCAAGCTGAAGAACGCATTTGCCCAGGAACTAGCGACCAACCTCGCGACCGCGAGGCCGGCCGCTAGGCAAAACGCCGCGACCGTGAGCCCTACCGGCGAGAGCCTCGGAAAATCTTCTCTCGATTTCACGCAGCCAATCTAGCGACTGCGAGCCCGGCCGTGAAGCACAGCTAACGGGCGCGAATCCAACCGTAAGCCAACCGAAGAAACGCGCGGCCCAGATCCTCGTGGCCTAGCTCGCCACCACGAGCTCGTCCGTGAAGCGAAGCTGCTGGTCGTAAAATTAGGGTTTCGCTGCGCCTATATATAGGGCAATGCATTGCCCTCGCGCCGAGAACTCTCCCAGCACGTTTTTCCTCTAGTTTTTCATAATTTTTCATATATTTTGACTTTAGCTTTGATTTATATCCATCTAGGCATTAGATTTCCGTTGTTTTACATTAGTTCTACGCATTGTTATCGCTTTGGAACGTGTTAGTCCGAACAAATTCCGTCTTTTCCTGTTTTCCGCTGAGGTTGGGATATGAACCCAACGATTTTTCTTCAGACCCGCATTACGGGTTTTATCTATATAATTTCTATTTCTATGATTAATTCTTATTTTATTTCGTTTATTATGTCTAGCTAAATTTTCGTTCTAATCCTAGGGTTTGCATGATTTTATCCTAAGTGTTGTGATTCCTGCTATTGCTATTTACATTCTAGGCATTGATTTATGATTCTTGGTGCTTAATAATATGTGTTAATTTCTGATCAATTTTGATGCATATCTAGTTGCCAGTTAATTACTTAACCGTTTTAATTGTCAATCGATCTTGAATCCACAATATGAATAAACCTTGAGTCGTAACTGAGATAGGAACATTCGTAGGAAGCTTATTATTTTTCATCCTTTTGGAGTGGCTAATTTTCACCTAGAGACATAACAGTAATAGGAAAAATTTGTAATCAACTGCCACAATTGTCGTAACTGAAATTGTTAGTTACATATGTGATCTTCCATCTTGTCTGGATTAAAATTGTTTAATAGGAAGCAGGATAAACATACGCTGTGGGTAAGATTAATGCATCCCTAGGGTTAGTCTTTCTATCTTTTTATCTCTTTAAGTGTTTATTGCTTTCGTTTTTATTTGCATTGTTACCCTTTGGTTTTGGATTTAATATTTGAAACCCTAAAACCTTTTCAAAACCAAATCTGTCATTGGATAATGATGAATTATTGTTGAGTTAGCTTCTGTGTTTTCGTGTTACAATCCCTGTGGATACGATACTCGACTTACCTTTATACTTGCACGTTTTCATGTTAGAAAAAGTAGCGATCAAATTTTGGGGCCGTTACCGGGGATTGTTAAGATTATATAGGAATAACTTGATGATTTGGAATTATTAATTCTAGTTGTAAATTTATTTTATTTTTATTTCTTGCCGGATCTAAATTCTCCGTTTCTCTCCAGGCAGTTTATGATCACAAGGTCCTAGGGACCTCCTGAGCCGTTGTTAGATCATCAAATCGAGAATACCAAAAGGAGAAGGAGACGATAAAGAATAAGGCAAGATATGGCATCGAATCCGAACAACGGGGGTGTACCTCCCAACGGAGGTGTACCTCCTGAGCAGGCTGCACGTCTTCTGGCAGAAATTATTGAGATGCAGCGCCAGATGACGAACATTGGAATCCTTGTCCCTGCTCTAGAGGCGAGACCATTGAACTACATGTATCGACCTCCTATTGAATAATTTCAAGGAAGCGGATGGGGCCCGGAGGTTAATGCGAATAATTTTGAGTTGAAGCCGGCCCTGATTAGCATGGTAAAAGGAGAGGAATTCGGAGGAGGAGTAACAAAATATCCGAATGCCCATCTCGAGACATACCTTGACATATGTGACATCATCAAGCTAAATGGGATGCCACAAGATACGATCCGGATGCACATGTTCTGATTTTCTCTGCGTAGCCAGGTGAAGGATTGGTTCAAGAGCCTGGACCGTACTAGAGACAGTTGGGGATAACTTTGCGAGAAGTTTCTTTCTAAATATTTTCCACGGCGAAAGCACAAAAGATAATAGCCGAGATCTCTCATTTCTGCCAACAAGGAGATGAATCATTATTCGAGGCATGGGAGAGATTCAGGGGCTTATTGAGAAGGGCCCTCAACATGGATTCTCTAAAGAGCAGCAAATCACGTAATTTTACAGTGGACTGACGCTTCACACGAGGAGCATAGTAGATATGTTGGCAGGGGGATGCCTGTTGAACCGTCGAGTAGAGGAGGCCAGTTTAATCATAGAAGAGATGGTGGCTAATAGTTATCAATGGCCGATGGAGAGAACGCCAGTGGTTAAAGCAACTGCTATAGAGAGTGACTCGAGGTACGACGATCTCATGGAGAAGTTTACTCTTTTGAAAAGCCAGTTCGAGACGTGGATGTTAATTTTATAAATCCGAGGAATTGTCCTGGGGAAAATCCGGCGTACCATCCTAACAATAGGAATCATCCAAACTTGTTGTATGCCAACCCCAACAACTTCCAACAACCTCCAGCAGGCTTTGTAGTGCAGAATGGGATGATTCAGGAGTCAAAAAAGCAGAGCTTAGAAGAGATGATGCAACAGTTGGTTGTGAGCAACCAACAATTGGCGACTCAGCAAAACGCCTTCATCAGTAGCACTGGTCAGAGGATAACTCATCTGGAGTCCACTGTGACGGCTATGGGGAAACACATGAAGATGATGGAAAACCAAATCAGTCAAATAGCCGCACAACTCAATTTAATCAAATCATAACACATAATTCACATAAAAAATCAGGGTTCATGATGCTACTTTAATTTCCAAACTTCATGAATTTAAAGAATTAAAACCATAGCTTATGTTATTTAAATATCATAAGCATAATTAAATCAATAAACATAACAAATAAACCTTAAATTACATGATGAAATTTTTGAAAACCCTAGGTTGGAAGAACATCATGTTCATCAATTTTAATTACAAAAACTTGGATAAAGTAAAGTATTTACCTTCTTTGATATGATTTCCAATCACTTTAACACTTAAACATGGATTAAAATTGAAAAGAAAATTTTGTGTTTGCTTGGTGTGTGAAGTGCCGAAAATGTGGGAGAAGAAAGGAGGTGGAAGATGATTTAATATGAAGATTAGTTCTAGAAGTATGTATATATAGATATCTTTATTTATTAATTAATCATTTTCCTTTCATTTCTTCTAATTTTCAAAAATTATATAAATATTTTTCTAAAATTGCTAACATTGAAATTAATATTCTTTAATAGTAAAAACTCAATTATCTAATTAATATAAAGATCCAAAATAATTAAATCCATTATTGGAACACATATCATATAAATATAGATTTAATTCTTTCATATGCCAAAAATTCAAATAATTATTCTTTAATTTCATAAATTTTGTAAATTATAGAAAATAATTCTTTTATCACTAGATATAAATAAAATAAATTTATTTAAGCCATTTAATAGCTTCAACATTATTTCATCTCATTTTATAAACAACTCGCAAATAAACAATAATTAATACAATTTCTTTAGAACATTTTATATTTAATGAAATTTCCATTCAAACACACAAAAATAACCATATAATTCACATTTCATCATAATAAAACTCATTTCTAAATAATATCTACTTCTTCAAAATTCTGCTAATTCGATTAGAAATTAATCGAATTTCTATCACTTTCTAATTTATTATGCATTTTTTTATAAATTTTAGGGATGCAATGCCCTTAAGCCCCTAATTAGGACTTAATTGGGTTCTAATTAAGACTAAGAGATTTTCGGGTTACTACAGAATCTAACAAGGCTATTTTCTTAAGAAGGGTTCGATCGTGCGTAGTTGTTGAGGAAGGACACTCACACCCTACCCGCTTAGAACTATTAACTTTAGATTAGCAGGTGGGCTCTTTTGAAACAAAATGATATGCATATCTCAAAGCATGATTTACAAAAGCTTTATGAAATATTATTGCATGAACTGTTATTGACTGCCAAATGTTTATGTTTGTTGTGATCCTATCTGAGGTTGGTATATCCAACGTGGTATGTGAATGAGTTGGTCCACCAACGTTATAAAAGGGTAACGATCGGATCAGACTTAGTTAAAGACAAACACAGATGGTGTATGAGAAACGCGCTTTTTACTAGTTTATTGTTTATATTTTAAGATGTATTTAGATCTATTAACTGCGTTTATATATTTGATTTTAATGCTTTTAACTATTGGGTCCCTTTTTGGTGTTTTGTAGGCTTATAAGATTATAATCGAAACATGAAACGAAGCACGAGCAAAAGAAGGACAAGAACAGGGGCTAGCGGCCTCCTTCGCGACCGCTAGCCCGATCAAGAAGTCAAGAACGATTCGCCCGGGACTAGCGACCAACCTCGCGACCGCGAGGCCGGCCGCTAGGCAAAACGCCGCGATCGCTTAGGGTTTAGGGTTTAGGGTTTAGGGCGCTGCCTGTGACTCAGCATGGGAGCCAACCGAAGAAACACACGGCCCAGATCCTTGCGGCCTGGCTCACAACCGCAAGCTCGGCGAAGCGAGGCGGCTGGACGTAAAAATTAGGGTTTCGCTGCGCTTATATAAAGGGCAACGCATTGCCTTCGCGCCGAGAACTCTCCCAGCACGTTTTTCCTCCAGTTTTTCATAAGTTTTCATATATTTTGACTTTAGCTTTGATTTATATCCATCTAGGCTTTAGATTTCCATTGTTCTACATTAGTTATACGCATTGTTATCGCTTTGGAACGTGTTAGTCCGAACAAATTCTGTCTTTTCCTGTTTTCCGCTGAGGTTGGGATATGAACCTGTTCAACCAAAAGTATACTCTCGCTGACTCGCAATCGCATTAGGTGTTATAGTAGGAAAGCTAACCCTAGTCGCCTCTCAAGGAAAACTTATCAGGCCTAATGTTCGTGTTGCTCATGTAAAACGATAAAATCCTAAACACTCTATTACCAACACGAAGTTTTTGAGACATACGAGAATTCAAATACGAGAATCAAATAGCAAACCTAAGCCGTGGTTTGTCAATCCCGAGCTAAACTAATTAAGCGATAGATCTAAACTAGAGGTTGTCAAACCCTAGATGATAAACTACTAAACACTAATCGTAAAACAAATCAAAAGCAATTAAATAAGATCTCCAAACAAGAAACGATGAGATTCAACGAAGAAAGATTAATCATGAACCGAGTTCAACTCCACTTGCATAAAATTCAGATTATTAAAATCGTAGCTAGAACTGATCAAGAGCCCAACAAAGCAGGAATTAAATTCGAGCAAGATGAATCAATACGTAGATGAAACGATAAAGAACGACGGAACAAAATACTGATAAATTACTCGCAATTCAAATCCAAAATCGCACAAGGTATTGCAAGAATCCGTAAATAAAATTGAAGAGAACTAAGTACCGATTACAGGATGTTAAATCAATGTCTGAAATGACTAAAATTGAAGAACAGATCGATCTTTGTTCCATCGGCGCGATGGCGAACGAAAACCAGAAAAATACGTAAAGTCGAACCCGAAAATAACCTAAAATAGGCTATATAGAAGGCAACCGAGCTGGTCGGAAAAGATCGCGTAGAGGGCGAGGCGTCTGTGAAGGAGGCGGGCGAGGCGGGCGAGGCACGCGGGCGAGGCGAGACGCGGCGGCAGGCGAGGCGGCAGCGGGCGAGGCGAGCGACGGCGAAGCGAAAGGCCACTGAGCGCACAGAAATCGAACGCGGCCGGAGGAGCCGGCTCGATCGGGGTGAGCCGGGCGAGGCGCGGCGGCGTGGCGGGCGCGCGGGCGGCGCGTTCGCTCCGGCCGAGCCCGAAACAGCGCTTGGGAACGCGGCCGAGCCGGAGCCGATGTCTTGCTCAGCGCTGCGCGGAAGGAGGCGTGCGCTCGGGCGCGCTTGGCGCAGGCGCTTGTAGGGCGCGGCGCGGGCGCGGCGCTTGCGGCGCGTCTGGCTGGCGGCGCTGCGCGGCGGGCGTGCGTGCGGATGCTTTCGGCCATGCGACGGTCGTGGCGCGACTTCAACAATTGCTTGCTCTCCTTCGTCCAAACTCCGAAATAGGATCCGCCGCCTATAAACTCCTATCTCGATGCTCTTCATTATACCGATCCTTGGAAGATAGCTTTCATCCTATTTAATGCCGATTTTCTGCAAAACATTGAAACGAACCAAGTAAGTCCGAAGCGATAAATAATAATTGAACTAACGGCATAAATGTGATAAACTAATGAAGACAACATGCAAAACAATACCAAGAATCAGACAGATTCATACCAAACAACTCCCCACACTTATCCATTTGCTTGTCCTCAAGCAAAGTCTATAATAACAAGAGTAGAAAATAACTCATGCAACTTTAACTCTTAATCCAATCAATCAAACCTCTATTTGAAATTCCCCAACATGATGAATACGTAATCAAGTCAATGCGAAACAAATCTAAGATTGTGAGAAAGTCAAATAAACAATAGGATCATTTTGCTCGGACCCAACTCTCCGTCGTAAGAATTAACTAAAATGGTTACCTTTAGCAACAAGTTTCTTTTGAGAACACAAAGAAAATATTAATGATTTTGGAACAATGTTCGAAGGTGAAGTCTCGATAAACTCGAGTCTCCTATCGTGGTTTCCCATGCCCATTTCTCAATTTACGAGAAAGAGGGGCAGAATTCCATCCTCCATTTATATAATCTCAACAATAAACATGGAAAGTCTTAACAGATTTTGGAACAATGGTCGAAAGGTGAATTCTCGATGAACTCGAGTCTCCTATCGTGGTTTCCCATGCCCATTTCTCAATTTACGAGAAAGAGGGGCAGAATCCCATCCTCCATTTCAACAATCTCACATAAAAATATAGTTTTGTTTTTTTTTTTTTTTTTTTTTTTTAAAGAAACAAGTATATAGGTAACCACATTGTTAACACTCCCCCTAACATTAGTCGGACAAATCACATCAATAACCCTTGATTTAAGATCAATTCTCACAACCCGCCAATTCACATTGCTCTTCAAAACGTAACAACAAGATAAACGGAACACATCAAGGTTCGACCAATACCACGAGTTCGTGTGCACAAATCACAATCCTAACTTATTCAGATAGACAAAAGCTTGAGCTCAAGAAACCAAAGTAAGCATAGATCCATGGGGTCAATCATGCACATATCCCGAGCACAACATATACAACATATCATCAACAACTCCCCCACATAGATGAGCACCGTCCCCGAGCTCAAAACATGAACAACAAAATAAAGCTAAAAGAGAACGAGACTTCCCGATAATAAATGAGAGAAAGGAGGTCGGGCGGACATCGAGTTCCAAAGATAGTCTGCGCAGAAACACACCACAAAAGGAAAACAACGAACCACCGAATAAGGACGAGAGCAAAAAGAAATAAGGAAATATATATACTCTCCAACAAAGGAAGCTTCACCGCTGGTCCGCATGGTGGTGGTGGTGGAGAGGTCAGTGGGATAGGGACCAGCGTCCCATTGGGCTTGAAGGTCGCCCAAATGTCGCTCATGGGTGTCTAGACGCCGAACATCTTGACGGAAATCCCCAAACGCCGTGAAGATTGATCAAGGCGCTGAGTCGGCGATTTGAACGCCAAGACACCGATATATCTCAAGACGGAACTCTCCAAACCTCGGGTCAAGATTGGCTGAACTCGTGAATTGTTGACCCATCTGCCGATACCTCTCAAAGTTCGATTCCAGGAGGAGCTAAAGTCCCCAAGCTGCCGTGAAGTGGCTCAACAACCGCCAAATCGGAATCAAATGAGCCCTAAGACCACCAAGGCGTCGCCGCTGGACCGATGGGAGTAGGGGTAAGCAAGGAGGGTGTGACATTGGGCGCCTTGTCTTCTTCGGTGGCCCGATCATCGGGGAATCTTCATCCATTGGGGTAGCTCCCACAATAGACCCGGGGTCGGTTAAATGTGATATACTTCATCCATAAGGAAGCAATGTTCTCGGGTCAAGCAATCAGCCGAAATCCTTTGAAAGTGATGGGAGATGCTCAATAACGGCGAGCCCGAAAAAGGTATATCATCTCTAGTCACTCCCACAAAGTATTTGGTATAAAGGGTATCGGCTCGGTTTGGCCTTACGGTTCGCCTCATATACTCAAATCGAAAGAACGGTGTTCTTATTATTCGATATACTCACTTTATTGGCTTGCTCTTTCCTGTAAGGTTGAATGCTAGGAACTTATGATAACCAAAGCGGGGTTCAATAAAGCTTGCATGACCAATTGTCAAAACCGGTCTCACATGCAGCAACATCGTACTCCCAAGACCTCGGCGTCCTTAGGTGTAACGGCAAATCTATTCTCCCCAACCGACGAACGCAGACTGAAATCATTTGGTCTCGAACACACAAAATTCCCTAAGTTAAAACCATCTTCGGTTCCCTATTGCCAAACCAAGCGAGATTTCAAATATCTTTTAACAGATCCATCAACACCCAATAAGCTAAAATATTCCAATCAAACGAACGGGTGGTGATATCTTCGAACGAATAACTGAGTAAAAGATACCTTCTTGGGGCGTAAAAGCGAATATATCGCCTGTAGATCTCGGGTTGTTCAGATCAAGCACCTTCGTCGATTCTTGCTCGTTCGCAGGCGAGAGGGTTTTGTGCGAACCATGTTTGAAATTGCCGGAAGGAGCTCGAGCTAGGTGAGCTCTGTTCGGAGAGGCGTGCGGCGTACGCAGCGCGGCGGGCGCGAGTGAGCAAGAGGTGAGCCGGAATGGCCCCGCCAAGAGACGGATATGGACAGCGCTACCGTGGTGGCGAAGCGGAGGACGAGGCGAGTAGCTCGGCAGGTGGCCGGGCTGAAATGCGCCACGGGCGAGACGCAGGCGGTGTGCGAGTTGTCGGGCGTGAACGGAACCGCGTTGGAGCAGCGGGCGGGCGGTGAACGCCGGATCGGGAAACAGGTGCTGGCTAGCGGGCGCGGTGGATACGGCGCCGGCCGAGCGCTTCGGGGTCGGAGACGGCAGCGTTGGGGCGGCGGCGAGGACAGGCTAACGAGACGGAGGCTGGGCGCTCGCTTGATGGCCGGGCCGACGGACGCGACGGGTGCTCTTTGGGAAGAAAGAGGGACAGGCGCCATACCGAGGGAGGAATAATGAATGAACCAAAATAGGGCAAAAGCCCTAATATATGGCAGTTCTCGAGGCCGGTTCTTCCTTTTTTTTTTTTTTTTTATAGAAAAACCGAACGGCCAGTGTTTGAACTCGGGTGGAGGGCTCTCTCGTAGGTTGGCGCCCGCTTGGTATGAGCTTAAGCTGAAGAAACATTCTGCCCAACTTTTGAACGCCAGTTCACATTGAACGCCGGATGCAAAATGTTACTGCCCAAATTTTGAACGCTGGTTCATATAGAACGCCGGATGAGAAAAGCTCGACCAAATCTTGAGCAGTGGTTCGATTGAGCGCCACTGAAAATGGTTTCAGATTCTTTACGAACGCTGGTTCGATTGAGCGCCAATCGCGAACACGTCAGATCACTCTTGAACACTTGGACAACTTTGAACGCCATCTTTGAAGAGCAAATATACCTCTTTTAAACGCCTCCACTATATAACAGGCGCATAAATAGGGAGAGAAGATCGGGATAACAAAACCGGATAAACGAAAGGATAAAAGAAAAAACAAGAAAACAAGAAAACCGTGGGTAAACTCCCACGTAGTACTCGCTTAACGTCGTGAGCCCGACATAATTCGGTCAAAGATATTGGGGACCGGCGAGCACAACGCTCTCCACTTCTTCCGACTCCTCACGATCAAAGCGGTTTGACTCACGACCGCTCATGATAAATGATCCGCTTGTTTTGGGTCGTAGCGATAAAACCGCCTCCATGGGAAAACCTCCTCAACGAAAAGGGCCACTCCACCCGAGTCGAGCTTTCGGAAAAGTTTCGGTCGAGGCGAAATAACGACCTTCATTCCTTGCCTCAACTCTTTTCGGACTATTCTCCGATCATGAATCCTCTTGACTTTGTCCTTGTAAATTCGGCGTTCTCATATGCTTCGTCCAAGTTCTTCGATTCGGTGATCCGGAGAGCTCTCCCTCGCTCGCTACGTGATGTCAAGATTCATGGCCTTAATCGCCTGTAATGCTCGTGCTCGATCTCCACGGTAGATGGCACGCTTTTCGATATCAAGCCGACAGGGACTCATCCCAAAATGCTCTTGAAAGCGATTCGGTATGCCCAGTGCAAGATTCACCTTCATTGACCGATCCTTCCGGATGGTTGGACCATCTTCTCAAGAACACCCTTGATCCGCTTGTTGCTTGTCTCACCGTCTCAAGTCGTGGATGATATGGCGTGGAAACCTTGTGGGTGATGCCATTCTTCTCCATAAGCTTTTGAACAACTTATTACAAAATGTGCCCCCATCACTTATGATCGCCTGGGAAACCCAAACTGCAGAGAATGTTCTCCGCACAAACTTCAAGACAACATTAGCATCACTAGTCCTCGGGAATTGCTTCTACCCACTTGACACATAATCTACAAAGAAGCAAGATATATTCAAAACCATTAGACTTGGGAAAGGCCCCATGAAATCAATACCCCAAACGTCGAAAATTTCAACTACGGTGATATTGTTGTGGGCATCTCATTTCTCCTCCCACATTCCCAACTCGCTGGCATCGATCACATGAAAGGTAGAAGGTGGGCGTCCTTGAAAGAGTCGCCGAAGAGACCACTCTGCAGCACCTTGAAAGCAGTCTTTCGCCCACCAAAATGTCCCCCGCAGTGGGCTTCATGACACAACTTAAGGACTTGACTTTGCTCCTCATCAGGGATGCATCTTCTAACCACCTCGTCCTTCCCGAGTTAGAAAAGGTATGGATCATCCCAAAAGTAATTCCCCGCATACACTAAAAATATCTTCCTTTCTTGGGAAGTTAAATCAAGTCTCAGGAGCCACAAACCAAGTAATTAACAATATCAGCATACCAAGGTGATGAATTGATTTCCAAAGCATGCTCAAAAGGATAAGACTCAGCAAGACTCTCTTGTGCAGGTAAAACAAAAGGGGACTCAAGACGAGATAAATGGTCAGCTACACCATTGTCACTACCCTTCCTATCTATAATTTCTAGATCAAATTCTTGCAGAAGAAGGACCCAACGAATTAATCTAGGTTTAGCCTGTGATTTAGTCAACAGATATCTTAAAGCAGCATGATCACTGTGAACGATTACCTTAGAACCAATGATATAAGCACGAAACTTATCCAAAGCAAAGATAACAGCAAAAAGCTCTTTTTCAGTAGTAGTGTAATTCACTTGAGCAGAACTTAAAGTTAAGCTAGCGTAATAAATCACACGTAACATTTTATCCACACGCTGACCTAATCACGGCTCCCCACACCACATTGCTAGCATCACACATTATTTCAAAGGGTAGCGACCAATTTGGGGCAACAACAACAGGGGCAGTAGTCAATTTCTCCTTAAGTAAATTGAAAGCATGCAAACATTTCTCATCAAACTTGAATAGAACATCTTGAGCAAGAAGATGGCATAAAGGTTGGCTAATCTTAGAGAAGTCTTTAATAAACCTACGGTAAAAACCCGCATGTCCTAAAAAACTTCTAATCCCCTTAACATCAACGGGTGGAGGTAATTTCTCAATTACATCCACCTTAGCCTTGTCAACCTCAATCCCATTCTTAGACACAATATGTCCCAATACAATCCCACTCTTAACCATAAAGTGACTCTTTTCCCAACTAAGAGTGAGATTGCTCTCCACACAACGTTTCAACACACGATCAATCTTATCTAGGCAATCATGAAAAGAAGATCCGAAAATCGAAAAGTCATCCATGAATACCGAGGAAATCTCCAATCATCTCGGAGAAGATTGACATCATGCCGTGAAAGGTGCCGTGCATTACACAGCCAAAGGCATCCGCCGGAAGCATATGTCCCAAAGGGACTTGTAAACGCCGCTCGGCTTGATCCTCCTGAGCAATTGCAACTCGATAATAGCGGATAATCCATCAAGAAAACGAAATATTCATGTCCACCTAATCTATCAAGCATTTGATCTATAAAAGGAGAGGAAATGGTCCTTTTCGTCGCGGCATTCAACTTGCGGTAGTCGATGCACATACGCCACCGTAGTAGCCCTTGGTAGGTACCATCTCCCTTTCTCGTTCTCCACCACCGTGATGCCTCCTTCTTGGGCACCACATGTCTTGGGCTAACCCACTCGCTATCCGAGATTGGGTAGATTAGCCCTCCATCAAAAGCTTCAACCTCCTTCTTCACAACTTCATCGAGGATCGGGTTCGATCGCCTCGGGCATCAATCAGGTTTAACTCCATCCTCAAGCGTGATACGATGCATGCATGTTCTGGGTGATCCCTTAATGTCGGCAAGACTCCACCCAAATGCCACTTATTCTCTTCGTAAGAAACAGCTTCTTCTTCTTCATCATCGGAAAGCTCAGAGGAGATTATTACTGGCTTTCATTTCCCTCCTCCAGGAAGACATACTTCAAGTGCTTCGGCAGTTCCTTCATTTCTAGAGTGGGCTTGGGCATACTAGCAACTTCACTTGCCCACTCTTCCTCGTCAGCCGATCCTGCAAAAACTTCCTCGAGGCTATGTTCCTGCAACAACACATTCTCGGCCAAGGGATCAATAGCATCAATGAAAGCACAATCATCAATTGAATTAATAGAAGGAAACATCACATTGCCCCTAACGAGAAAAGACCTTTGTTTCACCAAGCACGGTCATTTTAAAGTGCCACTCTTAACATCGATTAGTGTATTGGTTGTGGCCATGAATGGCCTCCCAATAACGTGTGGTGCTCCTTTCCATCTTCTCTAACCTCACCAATTTCTAACACAACAAAATCAGCAGGAACTATCAACCAACCTACCTTAACTAAAATATCCTCAATAATACCCTTCTGATATCGGATTTTGACCTATCTCGCTAGTTGTAGACACATGCGAGTGGGTTTAAGTTCGCCTAATTCTAATTGTTTAAAAATCGAATAAGGCATCAAATTTATCCGGCCCCCAAATCAAGCATGCGAAGCCTCCTTACCATTACCTAGAGCAATTTTAATTATAAACTACCGGTCCCGAGTTTGGGAGGTAATCGATCTTTGCGGGATGGAATTGCCGCCTCGGAGACCACGACTTTCTCATATTCTCCAAACTTCCTTTTCTTTGAAGCCGCCTCCTTGAAAAATTTGACGTGGGTCGGCACATTACGATTACGTCCAAAGAGGCAAATCGACATTCACCTCGGACGGAGTTTGTAGAACTCGTAAACCTGCCGATCTTGTTTCTCATTTCTTAGCAGTGCGGGAAAGGTATCGGAGGAGTGTAAGCTTTGTCACGCCTTATGCAATGGACCTCAAGATCCTTCTTAGTTTCTACATCTTGAGAATTCAACCGCTTATCGGTTTCTCCCCCACCTCATTCTCAATCACACGACCACTCCTCAAAACAGAATCGCTTGGGCTTGATGGGGTTGGCTAGGGGCTTGCCCATCGTTTTTCTTTGCAGTAGCTCGTTCGGTGGCCGCAATCGCCCATTTGCGTGCCTCCAAACGCTTTGTTTGTGGATTCTTGGGCATCCATCCTTTGGGCGAAAGCATCCATTCTTTGGGCCATCGCATCCTCAAATGCTGGTCTCTGGAGGTGGCGGCGGAGGTGCCGGCGATACTGCTGCTGCTGCGGGTATTGCCGCGATCACGAGCTAACTGCGGTGAAAGGCATTCTGTGGTATTGCCTCTCTTCACGAAATTGCTTGTGGCTCTTGAGGTCTTACTGAATGGGGCGCTGACAGAACTTTGCCCTTGACTACGATTTCTCCATCCCACGTTAGGTTGATTCCTCCACCCCGAGCCAAACTGTTGCTGATTAGACTCGAACTGCTGTCGGGGTTGGAATCCTTGCATGGCATAGGCTTCTGCTTCGCCCTCAAGAGTCGGCTCCCCCATCCTAGGGCACGTATCAACGTTATGCCGGTTTCATTACAAATTCCACATGGCTCTAAGAAATCCTCGTCTTTGGTTTTGGTTGATCGGGCTTTCTCAATTTCAGCTCTTGTACCTCCTCATCAACTCGACCCACTTGTTTAGTCATGTCGTGTGAAGGGTTCACGGCATGAGCCTTTGCTCTCCCACCGATTGGACTTACATTTGTGAAGTAGCAGCCATGGCTTCAAAATATCGACGATATCCATCGCCGTCCTAGAACCGATGTCTCCCCATTGCGTTGTCCACCATGTATTGGAAACTATGGGTCAATCCATCATAGAAGAATTGATACAAAATTTCGTCGCAAGGCATGATGAGGACACTTTTACAACAAGTCCCCGAACTGCTCCCAAGCTTCATGGAATGGCTCGTCACCGTCGATTGAAAGTCATGATCCGAGACCTCAACTCTCGACTCTTCTTGTTCGGGTAGTACTGTCATGAACTTGTCTACCACGGCGCTCCAGTTCAGCAGTTGGCAGTGGAGAGCCGAAACCAAGACTTTGCTCTATCTTTCGTGGTGTCACGGGAAACACCGCATCTTCAATCGATCTTCATTTAGTCCTCCCAATGGAAGGATCAAGCAAACCGAGCAAAACTCTCTTATAAGTTTGTCAATTAAACTAATTAGCGGGTTTTATCTATATAATTTCTATTTCTATGATTAATTCTTATTTTATTTCGTTTATTATGTACAGCTAAATTTCCGTTCTAATCCTAGGGTTTGCATGATTTTATCCTAAGTGTTGTGATTCCTACTATTGCTATTTACCTTCCAGGCATTGATTTGTGATTCTTGGTGCTTAATAATATGTGTTAATTTCTGATCAATTTTGATGCATATCTAGTTGCCAGTTTATTACTTAACCGTTTTAATTGTCAATCGATCTTGAATGCACAATATGAATAAATCTTGAGTCGTAGCTGAGATAGGAACATTCGTAGGAAGCTTATTCTTTTTTATCCTTTTGGACTTGCTAATTTTCACCTAGAGACATAACAGTAAAAGGAAAATTGGTAATCAACTGCCACAATTGTCGTAACTTAAATTGTTGGTTACATATGTGATCTTCCATCTGGATTAAAATTGGTTAATAGGAAGCAGGATAAACATACGTTGTGGGGTAAGATTAAGGCATCCCTAGGGTTAGTCTTTCTATCTTTTATCTCTTTGAGTGTTTATTGCTTTCGTTTTTATTTGCATTGTTACCCTTTGGTTTTGGATTTAATATTCGAAACCTTAAAACCTTTTTAAAACCAAATCTATCCTTGGATAATGATGAATTATTGTTAAGTTAGCTTCTGTGTTTTCGTGTTACAATCCCTGTGGATACGATACTCGACTTACCTTTATACTTGCACGTTTTCATGTTAGAAAAGTAGCGATCAAATTTTGGAGCCGTTACCGGGAATTGTTAAGATTATATAGAAATAACTTGACGATTTGGAATTATTAATTCAAGTTGTAAATTTATTTTATTTTTATTTCTTGCCGGATCTAAATTCTCCGTTTCTCTCCAGGTAGTTTATGATCACAAAGGTCCTAGGGACCTCCTGAGCCGTTGTTAGATCTAGAAATCGAGAATTCCCAAAGGAGAAGGAGACAAGAAAGAATAAGGCAAGATATGGCAGCGAATCCAAACAACGGAGGTGTACCTCCTGAGCGGCGACATGTCTTACAGCGAAATTTATTGAGATCGGCGCGGATAGCGAACATTGGAATCCTTGTCCCTGCTCCAGAGGCGAGACCATTGAACTACATGTATCGACCACCTACTGAACAAATTTCAAGGAGGCGGATGGGGCCCGGAGGTTAATGCCAATGATTTTGAGTTGAAGCCGGCCCTGATCAGCATGGTATAAGGAGAGCTGTTCGGAGGAGGAGTAACAGAATATTCGAATGCCCATCTCGATACATACCTCGACATATGTGACATCATCAAGCAAAATGGGATGCCACAAGATACGATCCGGATGCACATGTTCGGATTTTCTCTGCGTAGCCAGGCGAAGGATTGGTTCAAGAGCCTGGACCGTACTGGGATAGACAGTTGGGGAAAACTTTACGAGAAGTTTCTTTCTAAATATTTTCCACCGACGAAAGCACCAAAGATAATAGCCGAGATCTCTCATTTCTGCCAACAAGGAGATGAATCATTATTCGAGGCATGGGAGAGATTCAGGGGCTTATTGAGAAAGGCCCTCGACATGGATTCTCTAAAGAGCAACAAGTCACGTAATTTTACAGTGGACTGACTCTTCACACAAGGAGCATAGTAGATATGTTGGCAGGGGGATGCCTGTTGAACCGTCGAGTAGAGGAGGCCAGCCGAATCATAGAAGAGATGGTGGCCAATAGTTATCAATGGCCGATGGAGAGAACGCCAGTGGTTAAAGCAGCTACTATAGAGAGTGACTCGAGATACGACGATCTCATGGAGAAGTTTACTTTTGAAAAGCCAGTTCGAGACGGAGGAAGTTAATTTTATAAATTAGAGGAACTGTCCTGGGGAAAATCCGGCGTACCATCCTAACAATAGGAATCATCCTAACTTGTCGTATGCCAACCCCAACAACTTCCAACAACCTCCAGCAGGCTTTGCAGTGCAGAATGGGATGATTCAGGAGCCGAAAAAGCTGAGCTTAGAGGAGATGATGCAACAGCTGGTTGTGAGCAACCAACAATTGGCGACTCAGCAGAACGCCTTCATCAGTAGCATTGGTCAGAGGATTACTCATCTGGAGTCCATTGTGATGGCTATGGGGAAACACATGAAGATGATGGAAAACCAAATGAGTCAAATAGCCGCACAGCTGAATGCGCAACAAAAGTCGGGTTAATTTCCTAGCACTACGGAGGTAAACCCGAAGAATCAGTGTTTTGCCATCCAGTTGAGGAGTGGGAAAGAGTGCCAGAACCATCCCGAACGAGAAAAAGATGAACGTGAGCTGAACGAGGAGCTTGCGATCGAGCTCGCGACCGCAAGCACTACCGCGAGAAAAGAGACAGAGCATTTTCCCGAGAAGCTCGCGACCAACCTAGCGACCGCTGGGCGTCTGCGGCCTGTCGAGCTCTGACGAGGAGTTAGTGACCAAGCTCGCGACCGCGAGCCCGGCCGTGAAGAAGAAAGCAGATGTTGTTCGTGTGCCCAGTGACCACCCCAGTGACCGCGAGTGTGGCCGCGAGGCAGATCCGAGGAAGAAATACCCAACGTACACTCCTCCAATCCCGTTCCCAAGTCGGCTAGCTAAGTCGAAATATGACGAGGTGTTCGCCCGATTCAAAGAGATATTCCAGAAAGTTGACATCAATTTACCTCTCTTTGATGCGCTTAGAAAAATGCCCGGATATGTTAAATTTCTCAAAGATGCATTGTTGCAAGAAGAAGTGGGTAAATTTGAAAAATTAACCTCTCAGAAGAATGCAGTGCTATCTTACAGAGGAAGTTGCCACTGAAACAGAAGGATCCGGGGAGCTTCACATTGGAGTGCGAGATTGCTGAGCATACATTCCCCAACGTGTTGTGTGATTTGGGAGCGAGCATCAATCTGATGCCCTTATCTGTATTCAATCTCCTGGGGATTGGAAAGTTGAAGTCAACTAAAATTTCATTGATGATGGCTGACAGGTCAGTCGCATATCCTAAGGGAATAGTTGAAGATGTGTTGGTAAAAATTCGGGACTTTATCTTTCCTTCTGATTTTGTTATTTTAGACATTCCTGACTTTAAAAATCAACCACTAATCTAGGGTCGGCCTTTCCTAACCACTAGTCGTGCTTTAATTGATGTGCATGAAGGTGATCTCACGTTTCGTGTCAATGATGAGGAGCTGAAAATTTCAATATATGATGCCATCAAGCAACACGATAGTTCAGAGCATGAGAAGTGCTATTCAATCACCACTGCCACAACTAGACGAGTCTCACGCTTGAATGTCAACCGACCAGTCGATGAGGAGGCTACAAAGAAGAAATGGTCTCGGTATGGAACTCCGAGTGATTCGTTCAAGTTTAGGGGGCCACTTCCACACTCAATGGTGGTCTACGGTGAATGCTAAGTATGGGGGCAAGCACAAGTGTGGAAAGAGGTCGGTTGCCAGAAAACCAGATTGATCAAGGTATGCCATGGTCTAGCTAAAGACGTTAAATTAAGCACTTGTTGGGAGGTAACCCAATCTTTTTGCTTTGTTTTGCTTTTCGTTTTGTTTTGCTTTCGTTTTTGTTTTGTCTGTTTTTGTCTTGTCTTTCTTGTTTTGTTTTATGTCGGTATGGGGTTGAGTTGAATGACGAGCAACCGATGATGAGAATTATTTTTATTAGAAAATCGATTGCAACTGATTTTGTGAGACAAAGCATGTTATGATTATTGTGAGTATTGAGCCTTTGAGAACTTGATCAGATTTTTGAAACCTGTGAGACTTAAGCTTTTGACTGTCATATCTTTGCAGTCTTATTTCTTTATGTGTGAATAGTTTGAAATAGCATGTGTTACTCTAGAGCTTGCTCTGGTTCTTTTTCGAGGTTGCATTGATGTGCTTAAGAATTAGGAGATGATATTAGGCATTCTTTTCTTAGCCTATATACTATCCAAACACTAATCTGTTAATCATTGAATCATTTGATGAGCCCGTTTGAGCCTACCTTATTCTTTCATATAGCCATGGGTTAGGTTATGTAGTTAGTATGATGTTTGGTTGTGAGAATTGAGGGTTGAAAAAAAAATATATGATGAAAAGTGATAATAAAAAAATAGTTGCTTACCCATATAAGTTCAAATAAAAAAAGAAAAGAAAAAGAAAAAGTTGATGCTAGTGTGTGAAAAGAACATAAATGGGTAAGTAGCTAGTGCTTGAGATGAGTACATCATTTATATGATAAGTATGATATTCTTAAAAGAAAAATGACTTCTTGGTATGGAAAATTGAAATGAATTGTGAAAGTTTCGGAACTGTCTCATATGATACTTATGGTGTTTTCATTATGGGATTATGAGTCACTTAGCCTAAATATATCCTACCTTACCAAAGAGCCTACATTATAACCCGTTATAAAGACCTTTATGATCTTGGTTCTTGAGCACATATTTGGGCAATGGAGGTAGATTCCGTGTGTTTTTAAACTTTGAGAGTATACACATCCTCATTGATATACTTGAGTGTTTGAGATTCTTATATATATATCCATGCCGTGAGGATTTAAGTTTGAGAAGGCTTGTGCTTATGGTTTTTATGATATGTGGAGTTAAACGGAAGATGTTGTGATTTGTTTCATTTGAGGTGAATCTTTTGTTGCTCATTGCTCTGAAGCTTATTGTTGTTGTCGTTCGACTCATTCCATGTCGTTTTGTTGTCTTTCGTTTGTTCTGTTTTGTTTGAGGACAAACAATGCTTCAAATTTGGGGGTTTCATAAACGCGCTTTTTACTCGTTTATTGTTGATATTTTATGATGTATTTAGATCTATTAAGTTCGTTTATATATTGGATTTTAATGCTTTTAACTATTTTTGGAAGATATTGCTCTTGGGTTCCTCTTTGGTGTTTTGTAGGCTTATAAGATGATAATCGAAGCATGAAACGAAGCACGAGCAAAAGAAGGACAAGAACAGGGGCTAACGGCCTCCTTCGCGACCGCTAGCCCAGTCGCGAGCTGAAGAATGCATTTGTTTGTTTTCATTTTGTGCTTATTCTTGGTATTGTTTTGTATGTTGTTTTCTGTGGTTTATCCTATTTATGCCGCTGGTTTGATTATTATTTATCGATTCGGACTTACTTGGTTTGTTTTAATGTTTTGTAGAAAGATAGCATTAAATAGGATAAAATGGATCTACCAAGGATCAACTATATTGAAGAGCATCTTGATAGGAGTCTGTAGGCGTAAACGGATTATCATTTGGAGTTCAGACGAGTGAGAACGGGTCGAATAGTCAAAGTCGCACACGGCACCGCGTCGCATGCATCAGCTGGTGCTCGACCGAGCACCGCGCACCCAGCCAATCGATGCTCGTGCCTCAACGCTCACACGTCAGCGTCGCAAGCCCACAGCGTGCGCTCCTCGATGCGTTCAACCTTCCTCAGCGCCCGCGCACACCCGGCGTTGTCCACTCAGCGCTCGTGCACCAACATCGTGCCACCAGGCGCTCGCGACACCGCGCCCTCTGCACAGCTCCCGCGCAAGTTTAGCAACAGCGTGCGCTCGCATTGCCTACGCCCCAGCACCCGCTGGGCACCACCCGATGCTCGTCCCCTCGCACGTCTCGGCCACCCGGTGCTCGACCAAGCAGCGCCTCGCCCAGCCAATGCGCACCTGTTACCCCAGCGCTCGTTGCTCTCCACCCGGCGCTCGACCAAGCCGCTGCACTAGCCCAACGCCACACCCCGATGCTACACTCCCGCGTCCAGCGCCACACCCAGCGTACATTCCGTGCCACCCGACGCTGAGCTCGCCAGCTCAAGCCCGCGCGCTCTCTCACCTCCGCTCGCTCATCACCCGACACCCGCTCAGCCAATCATACGCGCTCATTCACCGCGAACCGGTGCTCAACTCTCATACTGAAGCACCTTGCCAGTGCCCGCTCACCTTCAGCCAGCGCTCAAGCCCAATACAGAACATTTCTCCAGTCGACGCTAGCTCCAAACCGGCGGTCACCTGTTGCTCAGAACTTCCCGTTCAACCTGTGCTCAGTGTGAACCGGCGCTGACTCTCACTTAATATATATATATATATATATATGCGTTAGGTCATTATTTTTGGGAGTTCTGATTTTGGTCTTCTGCGGCGCTGTTCTACACCATTGTTCTTTTGGAGCTTTATAACAACAACACAGACAAATAAAATCATAGTTTTAATTCTTGCTTTCATTTTCATCGATTGAATAATTTAGTTTATCAATTTATGCTTTTAGATTTATCATTTCTATCGGAAGAAATTTCATAGTGTTATTGTTTGGTGATTTTTGTTGAATTCAATTACCTAGTGACAGTGGATTGTTTTCATTTTCATTTGATTTATATTGCTTTGTGATTTCTTGTTTCGTGATTACATTACATTTCATGCAATGGATTTTAGAATTTAGTTATATGTTGAATCTTTCTCCTATGAATTTTATTGCTTTAAGTTGGATGATCTAGTTTAGTTGTTCTTCGCTTTAGCTTTCTGTATTCGTGATTTCTTAGGGTCTCCACTAGGGATTGACAACCCCTAGTTAGATTGCTTGCTTTAATTGACATTTTCTGTTAGCTTTTCAATTCCCGTATGTTCAAAAACCCCATGTTGGTATTAGAGTGTTTAGGATTTACCGCTTTTATGTGTTTGACACGAACAATAAGCCCTGTTAAGTTTTCCTTGAGAGACAGCTAGGGTTAACTTTCCCTATTACAACACCTCATTCGATTATGAGTCAATTAAAAGAACACTTTTGATTGAAACAAATTTTGGCGCCGTTGCCGGGGAAAACTTTAGGCGTATTGTTTGTGTTATTTATTTTCTGTGTTTCTTTTTGTTATATTCTCCCCCCGGTATGTATGATCCTGTTTTTGTAGTTGGTGTCTATTAATGCAGGGTTACCAGCAATACGAATATGGTCAAACAGGCTGGGGGGAGGAAAGCTCGTCGTATTGGGAAAATTCTTCTTACGAAGAAGGAGCCCAGTTTGACTATTTTGAGGGATGTCCGTCAGGCTATGAGCATCAAGCCTATGATCCCTACTATGAGCATCAAGCCTATGACCCCTATTGGGAGCATCTTCCAACTTCTTCAAGTAGTGAGGACCTTTTTTTCCAACAACCTCTTATTCAGCAGTCGTTCTTCCAACAACAACAGTATCAGCAAGCACCTTCACCACCACCTCAGAGATAAGCTTTTGAGGATATGTTCGCCCAAAGAATGGATGCTTTCGCCCAAAGATTGGATGCTAAAGACGCCTCACTTCAGCGTTTAGAGACGCAAATGGGACAGGTTAATAGCATGCTTGATGAGCTATTGCAGCAATGTGCAGCGAGGGAACTTCCTAACCAATTTGATCAGGCCCAGACAGTCACTATTCTAGAAAGTGACCCAATTGTTGAGAATGGGGTGGAAGAGACATCAGACGAGCCGCTGCAGTCACAGGAGGTGGAAAATGAGAATGAGACTGAAGCCATACCTTTCCCACATTGGCTGAAGAATGAGAAGCAAGAGCACAGCCTCGAGAAAGTTGTTACAGGATCGGCAGACGAGGAAGAGTGGGCATGTGAAGTTGCTAGCATGCCAAAGCCCACTCTGGAAGTGAAGGAACTGCCTCAACACTTGAAGTACATGTTCTTGGAGGAGGATGAAGAGAGGATAAAAGTCGAGGTAGCTTCTATAATATGTCAACATCCTAATTCACCAAAGTATCGTGCTGTAGGAGTTGAAGTTATCTATTTTACTTTGGAGAATAGGATGTTCGATTTGAGCTTAAATGATTTATTATGGTTTCCTTTACTGTTCTTTGTTCTTATATGGTTACTACTGATGCTCTGACTGAGATGGTATTCCTGCAGGTAAAGGACTATGGATAGTCCTTTGTTGATTAGATTACGTCGTGCTCACGACGTAAAACTGAGTACTACGTGGGAGTTTACCCACGGATTTCCCTGTTCTTTTTCTTTCTTTCTCTTTTGTTTGTTTCGTTTTTCCCTTTGTTCTATCTGTTGTCTCGTTGTTAGTTTTGTTCAGATTTAGGACTTCGTCAGCTTTGAGGTGGCTTGTATACTCGGTTACGCCAAGCGTTCACATTCCAACCCTGTTTCTGCCATCTATTATCAGGGAAATCTCCTCCTCTATTGGCCATTTTTGTGTTATTAATGTTTTGAGAACTGGGGACAGTGCTCGAATTTAGTGTGGGGGGAGATTATTTAGTTTTGTGTGCGTATTTTATCTATTTGCATGCTTGGTAATGTGCCTTTGTGCTTATTTTGATCTCTTGGAATTATGCTTTGTCTATGCGAGTAAGTTAGGATTTTGATTTGTGCAAACTGAACTCTGTGGTATTGATCGGACCTTGATGTAATTCCATTTCTCTTGTTGATATGTGATTAAAGTGCAATGTGAATTGACGAGATTGTGAGGATTGATCTTAAATCGGGGGTTATTGACGTGATTTATCCAACTAATGCTAGGGGGAGTTTTAACATTGTGGTTACCTATATACTTGTTTCATTTTATATATTTAAAAAAAAGAGTAGAAAATGAGGAGAATGAAAACTCCAGATATTTGTTGAGATTGTTGAAATGGAGGATGGGATTATGTCCCTCTTTCTCGTAAATTAAGAAATGGACATGGGAAACCACGATAGGAGACTCGATTTCATCGAGAGTTCACCTTCCGAACATTGTTCCAAAATCTGTTAATACTTTCTTTGTGTTCTCAAAGGAAACTTGTTGCTAAAGGTGACTACTTTAGTTAATTCGCCCCTAGCGGAGAGTTGGGTCTAAGAAAAAATAACTTACTTGTTTATTTGATATTTTCACAATCTTAGATTTGTTTCACATTAACTTTGATTATGTATTCATCATGTTTGGGGGAATTGCAAAAAGAGGTTTGATTGATTGAATTAAAAGTTATGTTGCATGAGTTATTTTTCTACTCTTATTAGTATAGACTTTTCTTGAGGAAAAGCAAATGGATAAGTGTGGGGGAGTTTTTTGGTTTCATTTTGTGCTTATTCTTGGTATTGTTTTGTATGTTGTTTTCTGTGGTTTGTCCTATTTATGCCGCTAGTTTGATTATTATTTATCGATTCAGACTTACTTGGTTTGTTTCAATGTTTTGTAGAAAAATAACATTAAATAGGATAAAATTGATCTACCAAGATCATGTATATTGAAGAGCATCTTGATAGGAGTCTGTAGGCGCTAACAGATCGTCATTTGGAGTTCAGACGAGTGAGAACAGGCCGAATAGTCAAAGTCGCGCACGGCATCCCATCGCACGCATCACCTGGTGCTCGACCGAGCACCGCGCACCCAGCCAACCGGCGCTCATGCATCAGCGCTCGCACGTCTGCATCGCAAGCCCACAACGTGCACTTCTCAGCGCGTTCAACCTTCCCCAGTGTCTGTGCACAGCCGGCGCTGTCCACTCAGCGCTCGCGCACCAGCACCGTGCCACCCGGTGCTCGCGACACCGCGCCCTCTGCACAGCTCCCGCGCGCGTTCAGCAACAGTGCGCACTCGCGTCGCCTATGTCCCAGCACCCACTGGGCGCCACCCGGTGCTCGCCTCCTCGCGCGCCTCGGCTACCCGACGCTCGACCAAGCAGCGCCTCGCCCAGCCAACGCGCACCGGCAACCCCAGCGCCCGTTGCTCTCCACCCAACGCTCGACCAAGCCGCTTCCTGCGCCCATGCCATGCCCGACTTGCACTCCAGCGTCGAGTGCCACACCCAACGCGACATACATGCCACCCGGCGTTGAGCTTCGCCAACAGTCATGCCTAGCGAGTTTCATTTTCCTTTGATTTATATTGCTTTGTGATTTCTTGTTTCGTGATTACATTACATTTCAAGCAATGGATTTTAGAATTTAGTTATATGTTGAATCTTTCTCCTATGAATTTTATTGCTTTAATTTGGATGATCTATTTAGTTGTTCTTCGCTTTAGCTTTCTGTATTCATGATTTCTTAGGGTCTCCACTAGGGATTGACAACCCCTAGTTAGATTGCTTGCTTTAATTTGCATTTCCTATTAGCTTTTCAATTCCGTATGTTCGAAAACCCCATGTTGGTGTTAGAGTGTTTAGGATTTACCGCTTTATGTGTTTGACACGAACAATAAGCCCTGTTAAGTTTTCCTTAAGAGACGACTAGGGTTAACTTTCCCTATTACAACACCTCATTCGATTATGAGTCAATTAAAAGAACACTTTTGATTGAAACAGCATTCTGCCCAGGAACTAGTGACCGACCTCGTAATCGCGAGGCCGGCCGCTAGGCAAAACGCCGCGACCGCGAGCCCTACCCGTGAGAGCATCGAAAAAGCTTCTGCCTGATTTCCGCGGCCAAGCTAGCGACCGCGAGCCCGGTTGTGACGCACAACTAACGGGCGCGAATCCAGCCGCAAGCCAACCGAAGAAACGCGCGGCCCAGATCCTCGCGACCTAGCTCGCAACCGCGAAGCGAGGCGATCGGACGTAAAAATTAGGGTTTCGCTGCGCCTATATATAGGGCAATGCATTGCCCTCGCGCCGAGAACTCTCCCAGCACCTTTTTCCTCCAGTTTTTCATAATTTTTCATATATTTTGACTTTAGCTTTGATTTATATCCATCTAGGCTTTAGATTTCCGTTGTTTTACATTAGTTCTACGCATTGTTATCGCTTTGGAACGTGTTAGTCCGAACAAATTCCATCTTTTCCTGTTTTCCGCTGAGGTTGGGATACGAACCCAACGATTGTTCTTCAGACACCGTATTACGGGTTTTATCTATATAATTTCTATTTCTATGATTAATTCTTATTTTATTTCGTTTATTATGTCTAGCTAAGTTTTCGTTCTAATCCTAGGGTTTGCATGATTTTATCCTAAGTGTTGTGATTCCTGGTATTGCTATTTACCTTCCAGGCATTGATTTGTGATTCTTGGTGCTTAATAATATGTGTTAATTTCTGATCAATTTTGATGCATTAGTTGCCAGTTAATTACTTAACCGTTTTAATTGTCAATCGATCTTGAATGCATAATATGAATAAACCTTAAGTCGTCGCTGAGATAGGAACATTCGTAGGAAGCTTATTCTTTGTGATCCTTTTGGAGTTGCTAATTTTCACCTAGAGACATAATAGTAATAGGGAAAATTGGTAATCAACAGCCACAATTGTCGTTACTGAATTTGTTGGTTACATATGTGATCTTCCATCTTGTCTGGATTAAAATTGGTTAATAGGAAGCAGGATAAACATACGTTGTGGGTAAGATTAATGCATCCCTAGGGTTAGTCTTTCTATCTTTTTATCTCTTTGAGTGTTTATTGCTTTCGTTTTTATTTGCATTGTTACCCTTTGGTTTTGGATTTAATATTCGAAACCCTAAAACCTTTTCAAAACCAAATTTTTCCTTGGATAATGATGAATTATTGTTGAGTTAGCTTCTGTGTTTTCGTGTTACAATCTATGTGGATACGATACTCGACTTACCTTTATACTTGTACGTTTTCGTGTTAGAAAAAGTAGTGATCAGTGTACACGTGTGACTGTGTGTTAAGGTTAGCTACCTCGATCGGTCACGGTGACTATGTGTAGGTGGCCACCTCCATAGTGCGTGAATGAGTGAATGATTTGATATGGAACAACGTGGATGAAATAGTTCGACCGAACGCTTTTCGAAAATGATAAAATGTTTGATAGGCATGAGTCTTTCAACTAAAATCCTCATGTACTATTGTGGGCAGTTCAATAACTTTAACAAAGAAATTGTTTTCGGCAATGAGTCCACTGAGTACTTTTGTACCTAGCCCTGCATCTCATTTTTGATGTGCAGGTTGATCAGGGATTGATGATGGGTGCGAGGCGGTGCAGAGTGGTAGTTGTTTTGTTGCTTTAATAGAAAGGATTTCTAGAACCTTGGGCATGTATCATCATATGCATGTCCACACGTTTATTGCTACTAACTCTGATATTGTTTTGGATGTCTATTGATTATAACTGCTTTTCATATCGTATTGAACTTGAGGTCGTACCACGTTCCTTGAATTGCACCCTGATTGGGCTATATTTGAACATTGAACCTTTTGGGCAAGTCCTTCTGTGACTTGAGTTTGTATCGAAACAGCTTATCCCATTCAGTCTATGCATTTATTCGTAGTAGATTGGTTAATTGTGTTGGTTTAGTTATGTGTATATCCGTTGCATTGTCATACCAGTGGCGATCCATTTAATCCGTACTTCCTTGAGAAGTCGGGCCGTCACAATGGATCATTTGCTCGACATGGTCATGCACTGAATCGCCTTCCATCATTGAACTTGACATAATTAATTTTGTCAAATTATGACTAGCGATTATGTCCGACTCCCCATACGAGTTCATGAGGTTTAGGCATATAGTGGCTGCATCATCCATCTCTTGATGCTGGAGTTTCAAAGACTCGCACATGGTGACCAAAAGAAGGCACTTTGCCATTGTATTTGATTCGTCCCATTTCTCGTGCTCCTTGCGCTCCTCATCGGTAGATGAATCGTCTAGGGAGGTTGAACAGGGTACAGTGAGTACAAATAAATTTTCTTCGACAATGAGAACAATCTCAATGTTTCGTTTCCACTCGATAAAATTTGGACTAGACAGAGGGTTTTGTGCGAGCATATTTATAATCGTTGTAAGAGACATATCTGAAAAGTAATGTAAATACATAAGCATACGATCGCACATAATTCGTAACAATAGTATTATAACCTTTTGATAAAACAATATTCATTGAAACCTCCAATCGCCCTAGGAATTCCACATGCAAGCCACGCGTGTGGACGTTTATACATGAACCCCTCGACCATACTAAAATATACCTTTTAGTCATTTAATTTCAATCCATATCAACTTATCTTTATGACAAATGAAATTAACGATTGGACCTTACTAGACCACATCACTATCGCAAGAAGGGACTTCGCGGGAAGTTGTACTTAAGGTGATGCCTAAGCAATGACCACAATTTTGATAGCAGATAATGAATTCTTAGAATTGGCATACTCACTCGCACCATACCGCTTCCAATTCAAATTGTCATCTCATTTTAAATCTATCTCTAGAGAACTTATGAAAATCGCATATGCAAGCCACACGTGTGGACGTTTACACATGAAACTCCTACTTCTCAATAGATTAAAATGTTTTATTTAGAAATCTCATCTAACAAACTTATGATAAATAGTACAAGCAAGCCACGCGTGTGGACGTCTACTCACAGTGCGTACCACTTTGTTTAGAGATCAAAAAGTGGAGGTTTTGACATCTTTAATTTAAAAAAAAATTATATGTTGGGTTTCTTGCTTAGTCTTTTGTTTCAAAAGGTTTGTTCATGTAGATCACGTAATCCTAGCAAGCTTTCTATAGAACTCAACATGTAAAACATGCTCGAAGAATTCTAAAACATGCTTCAAAACGAGATAAACCTAGCATGCTTGCTATATGCATCTAATCATGAAAACATATTACTATGTATCAACGTAATTAAACATACATTGCATGCTTCTGCATAATTTAAACATCCACGACATGCCTTGAATGATAAAAATAAAATAAATTCGTTCACCGCAGACCATTCGTGGATCCTGTTCTTCCCTGCCTAATTTATTACATAAATTTGCAAAGAACATATCTTCAAGAAAAAACTCAAAAATGGGCCTCGCGTGCTCGGGCACGGAGCGGACTCGTCAAAACTGGATTTGGGCCAAAAAATCTAAAAACGGGCCTGAACAGTTGAATGGGCGGGTCGGGTAAGAAAACTAGAACCGGGTAAAAAAATTGGTCTGGGCTGAAAAATCCAAGTTTGGGCCGAAACTGGGCCGGGTCGGCCCAAGATGGGTTGGGCCGCGCACTAGGGCACAGCCCATGCGTACGCCCGGCACACCCTGTCACCTTGTATCACTCGTGCGCCGCGTCGCCTCTCCTGGCCTAGAAGACGCCTCGCCAAGGCTGTCGAGAGATGTCGTCGGCTAGCCTGCCGAAGCTGTTGCCGAGGCACCGAGCATCGTCGGAAGCTGCTGGGGAATACCTGCATGCTACTCACGCGATGGGCCTTCCCGCGCACTTCACGTGACGGGCACCCGCACGCTGAGGTCATTCCCTGTCGCCAAGCCCCGCCGGGAGCTGTTGAGAGGCACCGAGCGAGCTTGCCGAGCGTGGGCACGGGTCTGTGCATAGAATGCATGCCCCGTTATGTGCGTCCGCCCAGCCTAGCCCGAGCCCCACAATCATCTCGCCCGTCCGCTCGAGGTCTGCCAATGTCTGTGCGCCATCTTCCGAGACGTGTCGAGGCATCCGCACGAACAAACACGTGCCCCGCACGCCTGGCTATCGAGACGTCCGACCACATGTCGAAGCCCGTCGAGCCTGCTGAGGATTCCCCGCACGCTCGTCTGCCATGTTCGCCCGCACGTCCGGCATGATCGTGCGCCTTGTCACGCGACGTGCTGCCGGTGTGCCTCTCGTCGTGCCGTGCGATGGGACTTCATCTTCCGTTCTTGTGTTCTTCGTCTTCATTTCTCTTTTACATATTAGATTTATAAAAAAATCCTAATCTAACCACGGATTTTCTCGTGGTGAAAAATAAAATCCGACAAAAAATTAAAACGAGCCATGATGAACGACAGATCCACAATTAATTAACTGCGCACATAATAATTTTTTGGTATGAATTTGTGCTTATTCTTGGTATTATTTTACATGTCATTTTCAGTAGTTTATCCGATTTATGCCGTCGTTTTGATTAGTATTTATCGATTCGGACTTATTAGGTTTGTTTTGATATTTTGTAGAAAAATAGCATTAAATAGGATGAAATGGATCTGCCAAGAATCAATTATATTGAAGAGCATCTCGTTAGGAGTCCGTTGGTGAAAACGGATAGCATTTTGGAGTTCAGACGAGGGAGAACCGAGCAAATCATCGATGTCGCGCACGTGCGACGTGGCACGTCGTGCCTCGCCCAGCACCCGTCGCACGGCCAACGCCCAGCGCCCGTGGCTCGTGCATTCTATACGTGTTGTCGCCCAGCTCGTGAAGCCACCCGGTGCTCGTCCCTAGCGCGTGTTGCCGTATCCCCAGCGCGTGGTTTCTCTCCATCCGGCGTTGGGCCAGCACCTCACGCGCTCCCTCTCGCAACACCCGGCTCTCCAGCACGTCGCCACTCGCCAGCGCCCGCTGCATGCTCAGCGCCCGCTGGACTCATCTTCTCAGCACCCACCCGATGCTCGAGCCTCCACCCGCGCGTTGGCCCTCCAACGCCCAGCGTTCCGCACACGCGTCCCGTCAATCCTGGCTTCCCAGCGTGCGCTTGGTCACCTCCAGCTCAACTCCCACGCCCGTTGCCCCTCCAGCGTCCGGACTCAATCGGCGTTCGCCACCAACATGCGCATTCATCGCGCGGTCTCCTTCCAAACGTCGGATCACGTTCGGTAACACCCGAACCCAGCGCCAGTTCCAGCCTTCATCCGGCACTCGCGTGCAATGCTCACCTCCGTGCTCGTCCAGCTCCCAGCCGGCACTGTGCTCAAGCGCCCGCTCGCCTATCTTTCTCATGCGTTCAAGCCTGAACGCCCGCTCACCTCGAGCGCACCCGCTCGCCTTGAACCGGCGTTGGTTTCTGTGATCGAAGCATCTTTCAGCGCCCGCTCTCCTTCAGCCAGCGCTCAAGCCCAATACATAATGTTTTCAGAGCCAACGCTCCCTCCTGAGTTGGCGTTCACTTTGGGCACTGAAAGCCCGCTCTGCGCTCGCTCACGTTACATCCGACGCTCAGTCTCCCTTAATATAAATACGCGTTAGGTCATAATTTTGAGGGAGTTCTGATTTCTTTTGGCCGCGGTCGCTGTTCTTCACCATTCTTCTTCCAGAGCTTTTCGGCGTCGACACACACAGATAAATCATAGTTTTAATTCTTGTTTTCATTTTCATCGATTGAATATTTAGTTTATCAATTTATGCTTTGGGATTTATCAGTTCTATTGGAATCAATTTCATAATGTTATTGTTTGGTGAATTTTGTTGAATTCAATTACATAGTGACAGTGGATTGTTTTCATGCTCCTTTGATTTATATTGCTTGTGATTTCTTGTTTCATGATTACATTACTTTTCATGCAATGGATTCTAGAATTTAGTTATATATTGAATCTTTATCCTATGAATTCTATCGCTTTATGTTTGATGATTTAATTTAGTTGTTCTATGCTTAGCTTCCTACTTTCGTGCTTTCGTAATTTATCAACTAGGGACTGACAACTCCTAGTTAGATTGCTTTCATTTATATTTCCTTTCAGCTTTCAATTCCCGTATGTTTCAAAACCCATGTTGGTATTAGAATGTTTAGGATTTAATTGCTTTCTGTGTACGACACGAACAATAGCCCTGTTAAGTTTTCCTTGAGAGACGACTTGGGTTAACTTATCACGCTACAATTACCTCGTACGATTGCGAGTAAATTTGAGTGTTATTTAGCTCAATCAATTTTGGCGCCGTTACCGAGGAAAACTTTAGGTGAATTGTTTGTGTTGATTATTTTCTGTGTTTTATTTTATTTTATTTTTTTATTCTCCAGTTGCGTGTGATCTTTTCTTATTTGAGTGTTGTGTATGCTAGGTCGCATGTGTCTAAATAGACCGCTTGCTACCCGTTGGATCGCTTTCGAAGATCTAAAAGATCGCTTCTTCGACCTTTGGAGGAGTTTGGTGCCACTTCTTTGAGTGGTGAATAGTCAGAGCCGATAATCAGAGATCAACCTGTTGTTGAGAATACTCCTCCGTTGAGAGAGATGGGTGAAAATTCACGTGCATTGCGTGATTTCTACAAGCCGGTGATTGGGCGACTCTTTCCCAATAGTTCTTGGACCGTTGCTGCGTGACTATGGTGAAGCCGAACCATTTCTCGCTCATGCCTACTTTTCATGGGCTTGCTAGTGAGGATGCCTTGGGGTTCATAAGAGAATTTTTCTCGGTATTGCAGTCCTTCCCGTTGGGAGGACTAATTGAAGACCAGTTGAAGATGCGCTGTTTCCGTACACCCTAAAGGATAGGGCAAAGTCGTGGTTCCTGGCACTTCCCGCCAACTCTCTTCAGAGTTGGAATGCCGTGGTGGATAAATTCATTACGAAATATTATACCAATAAAAAAAGTCAGGAGTTAAGGTCACAGATCATGACCTTTAATCAGACGTCTAACGAGCCATTCCATGAAGCTTGGGAACGGTTCATGGACTTATTACAGAAGTGCCCTCACCATGCCTTGCCAGATGAAATTCTCTATCAATTCTTTTACGACGGATTGACTCAGAGTTTTCAGTATATGGTGGACAATGCTGCAGGTGGAGATATTGGTTCTAGAACGGCAGCAGATATTGTAGACATTTTTGAAGCTATGGCTGCTACTTCACAGCAGAAATCTAGTAGAGGTGGAATAGCCAAGGCAAATGCCGTCACCCTTCATTCGACATGAATAAGCAAGTTGTTAAGCTTATGAGGGAGGTGCAAGAACTTAAGTTAAAGAAGCCTGATCCACCAGCACGGCACAAGGAATTCATGGAACCTTGTGGAATCTGCAATGAACTTGGGCACAATGTTGATACGTGCCCCAGGATGGGAGAGAATAACTCCGAAGGCGAAACCGAAGCATATGCTATGCAAGAATTTCAACCTAGACAGCAGTTCGAACACAATCAACAACAATTTACCGGGGAATGGAGGAATCAAAATCAAGGGCAGAGTTCGAACCAGAACATGCCATATCAAGACCTCCACAGCCGCAGCAGAGGCACTATCCGCAGCAACAACAACCCCCACAGCAGCAGTTCTCCCAGCAGCAGTTCCCACAGCAACAGCAGTATTAGCACGCACCTCCACCACCACCTCAGAGATCATCTTGGGAGGATATGATCACCCAAAGAATGGATGCTTTCGCCCAAAGAATGGATGCTCAAGGCTCCACGAACAAGCGTTTAGAGATGCAAATGGAACAGCTTTCTAGCACGCTGAACGAGCTATTGTAGCAAGGAGCAGTTGGGAAACTTCCAAACCAGCCTCATCAGGTGTTTAGTATGTATTTGTGCTGATTTTTGGTATTGTTTTGTGTCATTTTCAGTGGTTTATCCTGTTTATGCCGTTGGTTTGATTAATATTTATTGATTTGGACTTACTTTGCTCGTTTCGATGTTTTTTAGAAAAACGGCATAAAATAAGATGAATTGAATCTGCCAAGGATCAAGTATAATGGAAACATATCGACGAGGAGTTCGTAGGAGAAAGCTGTGCGTAAATCGGAGTTGAGACGAGGAGAGCGAGTTGAATGTTATAGTCTCGCCTGACACCCGTCTCACGGTCCAACGCCAGCAGCATCCATGCGCCTCGCCCAGCGTTCGCCCAGTGCCCGCGCCTGGCGCTTCGCCCGGCCCCGTCTTGCCTCTCGTCCGTGGCCGGAAGCCGGGCGCCACTGCCCCTCCGCTTCCCAGCTGCTCATACTCTCTTCTCCGGCCAGGAAGCCGGCGCCGGCACCACACATGCACACCGCTAGCGCCCAACCAGCGCCCGTTGGCGCTCCACCCAGTCTTGCCTCCTCCAGCGCCCTCAGCGTGCTTGGCCCGTGACCGCCAGCCGCGTCCGTATTGTCCTCCATCCGTGCTGGGGTGTTGATTCTTTTCATCGAAACTCCTCGCGTCCGTGGCGGGGGTGAATTTTAAATCCGTTATAAATCTTTGAAAGCATACGAAAAACCCTAGTTCTTATTTTATTTCGCGATATGCATTTCTCGGCGATTTGTTTTCTTTTCCCTTTTCTTTTTCTTTCCTTTTTCCTTTTAATTCTTGTACTTTGGATTAACAATTGGGATTGCACGATTCCAGATTTTGGAAGACGAATTTATCTATGAATGATTGTAAGTTTTCCTGATTTTGATTATGTCGATGTAATTGGGATTGGATTAATTTCTATCATGAGATGAATTATGAATTGTTGGGAAATATATGTTGATTGTTCTCGTCTTGAATTGTTGTGATTTTCTCATCTGTATAAATTGTTTATTTTATGATCTTCATGCATGGTGTTCGAAAGAATAGTGTAGGTTGATTGTATGCTTATGTTTGATTATGAAGATATGCGAGAGCAGATTTATATTAAATATAAGTTTGGCAATGAAAGTGATCGAGAGATTGGTTTGTTGTTGAATAAATGACATATGTGGTTAGGGTTTTCGCTATCACGTGCAAGCAATAAAATATCCTTCGTAGTTGATGGTTGGTTGATTGAGAGATCCCCTATCATTAAGTTCGAGTCTAACGTTGGCGTGTCGAGAGATTAGTTAGTGTTGACCGTTTGGTGAGGCGTGGGTGTTTTATGCATTGTGTCTTGGTCTTTGATTCATTAATAGCGAATATAGATTTGAACCCTAGAGCGCCGTCTCAATTCCGTGTATCATCGATTCCTATTGTTGTCCAGTGCATCCGCTTTCCTGCTTTATTTTATTTCACCTTTCGTCCTTTCCGTGACAGCCCTTATGTTAGGACGTTAGTTTTTCTTTTACATACGTGTTTGACATAAAACCGTAGCCTGTTAAGCCTTCCTCGAGAGAGATTAGACTTGGGTCGACCTTACCATTCTATAAGGACCTCGTACTATTGCAAGCAACTGAAAAGAACAATTTGTTCGGAACTAATTTTGGCGTCGTTCTTGGGGAAGGCTTTAGGCTTTGGTTTTGTGTCGTTTTGTTTTTCTGTTTCTTCCCGTCTTCTTCTTTTTATTTCTTTCTTTTTCTTTTTCTTTGTTTCTATTTTCTCCAACAGGTGCGTGTGATCTTGTTTTTGTAGTTGGTGTCTGTTAATGCAGGGTTACCAACGATACAAATATGGTCTGACAGGCCTGGAGGAGAAAAGCTCGTCGTATTGGGCAAATTCTTCCTACAAAGAAGGAGCCCAATTTGACTATTTTGAGGGATACCCGTCAGGCTGTGAGCATCAAGCTTATGATCCCTACTGGAGGCATCCTCACATTTCTTCATATAGTCAGGACTTCTTCTTCCAACAACAACCGATGAAGCCGACATTGGAGGATTCATTGCAAGCATTCATTCAGGCATGTCAGCTGATGAAGCAGCCGGTGAATCCGACATTGGAGGAGTCATTGCAGGCGTTCATTCAAGCGAGTCAGCCGGTGAAGCCACAAAAGTTCGAGATTTTGGAAACATCTATCGGCGTTTAGAGACTCAAGTCGGTCGGTTAGCGGGATAGTGGAAGAATTGGTCCACAACCAAAGTGTGGAGGAGATGCCGAGACAATTGGAGCAAACTTCTTCTATCATAGTCTATGAAGATGATGAAGTTGAGGGGAGAATCATGGAAGATTATGAAATTAAAGAGTCGAGGTTTCATCAAACCGAGACTAACCATAAACAACCCGATATCTTCCCGAACCGGTTAGAGGAGGAAGAGAGACATACGTTGAGGTAGCATCTATAATTTTCAATATCCTAATTCTCCAAAGTATTGTCTTGTTGGAGTCGAAGTTATCTATTTTGCTTTGAAGAATAGGATGTTTGATTTGAACTTAATTAATTAGTTATTTGCTACCTTAAGCATCCTTTGTGCTTACAATGTTACTCTGGATGCTCGGTTGAGATGGTATTCTGCGGTGAAGGACTATGGATAGTCCGTTTTTGATTGGTGGAGCTCGTGCCATTGAAACGAGCGCTGCGTGGGAGGCAACCCACGAGTTTCTTATTTTGTTGTTGTTTTCTTTTGGTTTTGCTTTTGTTTGTGTTTTCGTCTTTGTTTTGGTTTTCTGTGGTGTAGGTTTCGGTGTTTATCATTCTTGAGTTCTGGGACATTTTAATCCGTGTGGTGAAGCCGTGATGCTCCAACTCTACAGCGCACACTCGTCTATTATCAGGGAAGTATCATCCTCTATGGTCATTTTGTGTTATAAATGTTTAGAGCACTGGGGATAGTGCTCAAATTAAGTGTGGGGGATGATTATTCAGTTTTGTGTGCATATCTTATCTATTTGTATGCTTGGTGATGTGCATTTATGCTTATTTTGATTTCTTGGATTCAAATGTTGTATATGTGACTAAGTTAGGATTTTGATTTATTCTACTAAGCTCTGTGGTATTGGTCAAACTGTTTTTAATTCCCGAAACTTTTGGTGGTATATGATTCGAGTGTAATGTGAATTGACGAGATTGTGATTGATAGAAAATGAATAGAGGAGAATTGATGTGATTTGTCAGGATAATGTTAGGGAGTGTTAACATTGTGGTTACCTATATACTTGTTTAGATCATTGATTAAAAAAAATGTGTGAAAAAGAGTAGAAAATGAGATTGTTGAAATGGAGGATGGGATTACATCCCTCTTTCGTAATTTGAGAAATGGACATGGGAAACCATGATAGGAAACTCGAGTTCATCGAGGGTTCACCTTTCGAACATTGTTCCAAAATCTGTTAAAACATTCTATGTGCTAAAAAAAAAAAAACTTGTTGCTAAAGGTGACCACATTAGTTAGTTCACCCCTAACGGAGAGTTGGGTCTGAGCGGAGGTTACTCTTTTATTTATTGGAAATCAATTGCCGTCCTAAATTTATTTCACATTAACTTTGAATGCGTAAACACCAAGTGTGGGGGAAAGCAATAAGGTTTGATTGATTAGACTAAGAGTGAAGTTGTATAAATTATCCTTCCTATTCTTACTAGTATATACTTTGCTTGAGGACAAGCAAATGGATAAGTGTGGGGGAGTTGTTTAGTATGAATTTGTGCAGATTTTTGGTATTTTTTTGTGTGTCATTTTCAGTGGTTTATCCTGTTTATGCCGTTGGTTTGATTAATATTTATTGATTCGGATTTGCTTCGCTCGGTTCGATGTTTTGTAGAAAAATGGCATAAAATAGGATGAATTGAATCTGCCAAGGATCAAGTATAATGAAGAGCATCTCGACTGGATTTTGTAGGAGAAAACCATGCGTAAATCGGAGTTCGAGCGAGGAGAAGCGAGTCGAATTGTTAAAGTCGCGCCGGCCCGTCGCATGGCCCGGCGCCCGCGCACGCCAGCGCTCGCGCGCCCAGCGTCGCGTCATCCGCCTCAGCGCCCAGGCGCCCGCGCCCGCGACCGCCCGTCGCGCAGATGACCCCAGCGTAGCGCCTCGCCCAGCGCCCGCGCCTAGCGTGCCGCGCCCGCCTCGGCCACCCGCGCGCGCGCTCGCTCGGCCTTCGCTAAAATTAAATCGCGCTCAGCGCCGGCCGGCGCTCGGCGCCCGCGCACCTCGCCCGGCGCTCGCGCGCGATGCCGCCCGTCCGGCGCTGCGATGCGGCGCTGCTGCGATGCGCGCGCCGCCTTCTCACCCGCCACGCCGCTCCATCCGGCGCTGGAACCAGCCTTCGCTCGGCGCCAGCGCCCGCTTCGCCATCTTTGCTCCACGCGCCGTCCTTTCTCCAGCGCCTGCGTACGCTTTCGGCCACATTGCGTCTTCGCCCAAGTACCGTCCGGCTGCGTTCCCGGCCGGCCAGCGTGTCTCGAAGCTTAGTGCGTCGGTCTTGGCTCCGTCCGGCCATTTGAGTTCTTGAGGCCGTTCTATCGAAAACTCCTCGCGTCCGTGACTGCGTCGCATCTGTCTTTGGGATTTAATTTTCGGTGATATAAATTCTAAGCATCTGGCGAGTTCTTATTTTTATTTCGCAGACGTCAGTTTCTTAGGCGATTTGTTTTCTTTTCCCTTTTCTTTTTCTTTCCCTTTTCCTTTTAATTCTTGCACCTTGGATTAACAATTGGGATTGCACGATTCCGGATTTTTGAAGACGAATTTGTCTATGAATGGTTGTAAGTTTTTCTGGTTTTGATTATGTCTATGTAATTGGGATTGGATTAATTTCTTTCATGAGATAAATTATTGAATTGTTGGGAAATATATGTTTAATTGTTCTCGTCTTAAATTTTGATTATTAAATTGATGATTTGCGATTTTTCTCATCCGTATGAATTGTTTATTTTATGATCTTCATGCATGGTGTTCAAAAGAATAGTGTAGGTTGATTGTATGCTTATGTTGATTATGAAGATATGCGAGAGCAGATTTATATTAAATATAAGTTTGACAACGAAAGTGATCGAGAGATTGGTTTGTTGTCGAATAAATGATATATGTGGTTAGGGTTTTGCTATCGTGTGCTTTGTGGTAAAATATCCTTAAGTAGTTGATGGTGGGTTGATTGAGAGATCCCTGTCATTAAGTTCGAGTCTAACGTTAGCGTGTCGAGAGGTTAGTTAGTGTTGACCATTTGGTGAGGCGTGGGTATTTTATGCATTGTGTACGGTCCTTGATTTATTAATTTTGAGGATAGATTCGAACCTAGAACACCGTCTCCAATTCCGTGTATCTGTCGATTCTATTGTAGTCCAGTGCATCCGTTTATCTCCTTTATTTTATTTCTTTCTTTAAATCGTTTCGTGATAGCCCCTTTATGTTAGGGCGTTAGTATTTCTTTTACGCTCTTGTGTTTGACATAAAACCGTAGCCACAGTAAGCCCTTCCTCTAGAGATTCGACTTGGGTCGACCTAACCATTCTATAAGGACCTCGTACTATTGCGGCGGTGAAAAGAACAATTTGGTGGAACAAATTTTCAAAATTTGTTCGACCAAATTCTTCGATCGCTTCATATCTGAATCTATAAATAGTTGGGTCGACAATCTCGAGAAAGAACTGAACTGCGGTTTATGTCAAACTGGCGAAAAAACGCGTCTGGCATGAGGGCTGTCGCGAAGAGACGGCGGCGATAAAATAAGCATGGAAAGTGGATGCTCTTGGACAGCAATGGGGTTGGCGGATACGCGAGTGAAGGCGGCGTTCTGGGTTCAAATCTATCTTCACTGATGTGAATCGAGGACCGATACGATGCGTAAAACACCGCGCCCTGCAAGCGATCGACACAACTAATCTCGCGACACGTCGCGTCGAACTCGAACAATGATGAGATCTCAATCGACAACCATCAACTACGAAGAATATTTTATGCGGGCACATGATGGCGAAACCTGACCGCGTATATCATTTATTGAACAACAAACCAATCTCTCGATCGCTTCGTGTCGAACATATTTAATATAAATCGCTCGCCTCTTCATAATCATGGCATGAGCATGATCGACCTGTCTCTTCGAACACCATGCGTGAAGATCATAAAATAAACAATTTTCTGGATGAAAATCACAAATCATCAATTGAATAATCGCAATTCAGGCGAGAACAATCGACATATTTCCTAACGGTCATAATTCATCTCGTGATGAAATAATCGATCCCAATACATGACATAATCAAAATGGGAAAACTTCAATCGTCATAGATAAATCGTCTTCCAAATCGGAATCGTCGTTAATCAATCAAAATTAAAAGGAAAAGAAAGAAAAAGAAAACTCGCGAAAGCGGGCGTCTGCGAAATAAAAATAAGAACTAGGGTTTCGGCGTGCGTTCGACATTATAGCGGACGAAAATTCACTCCAGCGGGACGTGACGAGCGCGGACGCGGAGTTTACGGGCGAACAAAATCAACACCCGGCGCGGACGAGCACGGCGGGCCGCGCCAAGTTCTGAACGCCGTCCGTCGCGGCGGTGAGTCAAGCACGAGGCGCGGTTGGCGGTCCGCAGCGCAGCGGGCGCCAGAGAAAGCGGCGTTGGGGTGGGCGCCAGCGGTATTTTGGTTGGCCAGCCACCCAGCAGACGAAAAGCAGTGTGTGGTGTAGCGGCGCGCTTCAGCGCCGGACGGAAGAATCGGGCCAGCGCCGCAAGCGCAGGTGCGGCGGGTGCGCTTCCGCCACAGGCCGGGAGGCGGAAGGCGGCCTTGCGGAAGGCAGCGCGGCGCAGGCGTTAGGCGGCGGGGAGCAACCTTTGGAATCTTGGGCGGCGCGTGGGAAGCGTGGGCGCGGCGGGCAGGGCGCGGCGTTGGACCGTGCGGCGGGTGCCGTCTTGGCGACTATAACAATTCGACTCGTTCTCCCTAAATGCGAACTCCGATTTATGCGGTTTTCACCTACGAACTCCTGTCGAGATGCTCTTCATTATACTTGATCCTTGGCAGATTCAATTCATCCTATTTTATGCCGTTTTCTACAAAACATCGAAGCAATGAAGCAGTTGAATCGATAAATAAATCAAACCAGCGGCATAAAGAGGATAAACCACTGAAAATGACACAAAAAATACCAAAAATCAGCACAAATTCATACTAAACAACTCCCCACACTTATCCATTTGCTTGTCCTCAAGCAAAGTCTATACTAATAAGAATAGGAAGATAACTCATGCAACTTCACTCTTAGTCTAATCGATCAAACCTTATTGCTTTCCCCACACTGGTGTTTACGTATTCAAAGATAATGTGAAATAAATCTAGGGCGGTAATTAATTTCCAATAAATAAAGGGTAATCTGCTCGGACCCAACTCTCCGTTAGGGGTGAACTAACTAATGTGGTCACCTTTAGCAACAAGTTTCTTTAAAGTATAAAGAATGTTTTAACATATTTTGGAGCGATGTTGAAGGTGAACTCGATGAACTCGAGTTTCCTATCGTGGTTTCCATGCCCATTTCTCAAATTACGAGAGGGCGAGAATCCCATCCTCCATTTCAACAATCTCATTTCTTCTTTGTTCACACATTTTTCACATTTTTTAATCGATAGGCGAAACAAGTATATAGGTAACCACAATGTTAACACTCACTAACATTAGCCGGACAAATCACATCAATTCTCCTCATTCATTTTCTATCAATCACAATCTCGTCAATTCACATTACCTCGAATCATATACCACCAAAAGTTCGGAAATTAAAATCGGTTTGACAAATACCACGAGCTTAGTTGAACAAATCAAATCTATCTGATCTTGATTCAGAAATCAAAATAAACACGGATGCACATCACCAAGCATACAAATAGATAAGATCGCACACAAAGCGAGTAAACATCCCCACACTTAATTCGAGCACCGTCCCGGTGCTCTAAACATTTATAACACAAAATTTGTTCCGACCAAATTGTTCTTTTCGATCGCTTCGCAATAGTACGAGGTCCTTAAGAATGGTAAGGTCGACCCAGTCGAATCTCTGGGAAGGCTTAACAGGGCTACGGTTTTATGTCGAACATAGAAGCGAGAAAAGAAATACTAACGTCTAACATAAAGGGGGCATCACGGAAAGGACGAAAGCATGAAATAAAATAAAGCGAGATAAGCGGGATGCGCTTGGACAACAATAGGAATTGAGCGAGATACGGAATTGGAGGCGGTGTTCTAGGGTTTGAATCTATCCTCACAATTAATAAATCGAGGACCGGTACACAATGTATAAAATACCCACCTCTCACCAAGCGGTCGACACTAACTAACCTCTCGATTACGTCGGCGTTAGACTCGAACTTAATGACGGGGATCTATAATCAACCCACCATCAACTGAAGGATATTTTACTACAAAGCACACAATAGCAAAACCACAACCGCATATATCATTTATTCGACAACAAATCAATCTCTCGATCACTTTCATTGTCGAACTTATATTTAATATAAATCGCTCTCGCATATCTTCATAATCAACATAAGCATACAATCAACCTACCTATTCTTTCGAACACCATGCATGAAGATCATAAAATAAACAATTAAATACGGATGAGAAAAATCGCAAATCATCAATTCGATAATCACAATTTAAGGCGAGAACAATTAAACATATATTTCCCAACAATTCGATAATTTATCTCATGATAGAAATTAATCGAATCCATTACATAGACATAATCAAAACGAAAAACTTACAACCATTGATAGACAAATTCGTCTTCCAAAATCCGAATAAATGCGATCCCAATTGTTAATCCATGGTGCGGGAATTAAAAGGAAAAGGAAAGAAAAAGAAAAAAGAAAAACAAATCGCCTAAGCGGCGTCTGCGAAGAAAAATAAGAACTTCGGTTTTCGTGCGTTTAAAATTTATATCGGTAGAAAATTAAATCCAGTAGGACGCGATTGATAAGCGCGCATTTACGTTTATTGTTGATATTTAAAGATGAGTTTAGATCATGTAATGTGCGTTTATGTTTCGGATCTTAATGTTTTATCTATTTCTAGAAGATCTTGCTCTTGGGTGTTCTTTTGGTGTTGTGTAGGTCTATATGTTGAAAATCGAAGCGAGCGAAGCACTAGCCAAAATGCACTGGCGCCAACTTAGCGACCATCTAGCGGTTGCTAGGTGGCCGCTAAACAAGCCAGTGCGAAGACGGGCGCTAGGGGTGTCTAACGGTTCGGTTTCGGTTAGCAACCAAAATTTCTCGAAAAAGTGGAACCAAAATCGAACCGTTTCAAATTTTCGGTTAGCAAAACCGATCGATTCCGTGATGCGGTTTTCGGTTAACCAAAAACGAATTAAAATTAATTAATAATAAAAACAAATAAAATAATAATAAAAAAAAAATTAAAATAAATAAAATAATAATTAAAAGCGAAACTTATTAAAAATGGGTAAAATATTTAACAATAATTAATAAAGTAATAATTAAAAATATGATTTTCATAATTTTTAATTAATTAATTAATAATTGAAATAATAATTAAAAATAAAAAATTGTTTTCGGTTTTCGGTTCCGAACAGTTCGGTTATCGGTTAACGATAACGAAATTTTTCAACTCTGGAACCAAACCGAACCGATAACAAAATTTGTCGGTTTCGGTTAACAATTATCAATTCGGTTCGGTTCGGTTCTAACGAAAACCGTTTGACACACTGCCGACGCGACGACCTCGTGCGAGCAAGCTCGGCCAGAAGTCATTGTCACGATTTCGCGGCCATGGCTAGCGACCGCTAGCCGGGCCGCGAGCCAACAATCTAGGTGCAGGCGACCGCGAGTGAAAGGCGCGAGACATACCTCGCGGTCGACCTAGCGACCGTGAGGAAGCGGTCGCGAGCCAGCGGCGAAGGAAAAATTAGGGTTTGGGGTGTGCCTATATATATGGCAACACCCCCCTCGCGCCCCCAACTTTGCACACACGTTCCCAGACCTCTTTTCTTCAGTTTTTCATCAGTTTTTACAGTTTTTAGCTTTGGTTTCCATCTAATTTCATTCTAGAGTTTAATTGAGCATTGTTCTTCGTTAGTTTTACGTATTGTCGACGATCCGGAACGTTTTGTCCGATCGTTTTCCTTTGTTTTCTATTTTTTCGCTTGGGATTGGATTCAAGACCAACCATTGTTCATCCAACGCTATTATCCGGGTTTTATGCATTTAATTTTCGTTTTTATGATTTATTCGTATTTTATTCCGTTTATTATATACAGGTAATTTTCCGTTCTAATCTAGGGTTTGCATGATTCGATCCTATATGTTGTGATTCTGTTATCGCTATTTACCTTCTAGGCATTGATTCATGATTCTTGGTGCTTATTTATATGTATTAATTTCGATCAATCTTGATTCATATCTAGTTGCCGATTAATAGCGTAAGCGTATTAATTGTCGTCGATCTTGAATGCATGATCTGAATAAACCTTGAGTCGTAGGCGAGATAGGATATTCGTAGGAAGTATATTCTTAGTGATCCTTTTGGGTTACTAGTTTTCACCTAGAATGGTAGGAAAACTTCGTAATCTCTTGCCGCAATTAATAAATGGCGAAGTTGTTGGTTATATATGTGATCTTCCATCTTGTGTGGATTAAAATTGGCTAATAGGAAACAGGATAAACATACATTGTGGGTAGGATTTATGCATCCCTAGGGTTAGTCTTTTTATCTGTTTTATCATCTTTGATATTTATTGCTTTCTTTTATTTTACCTTTGTTACCTCTGCTTTGGATTAATTTTGAAGCCTAAAGCCTTCAAACCCAATTTACGTGCTTGAATCTTGATGAATTATCGTTGAGCTAGCTTCTATGTTTTCGTGATACAATCCTCGTGGATACGATACTCTTACCTTATACTTGCGGCGTTTTCGTGTTAGAAAAGTGAGCGATCAAATTTTAGGCGCCGTTCGAGATTATTAGATACATAGGAATAATTTGACTATTGGTTTATTAATTCAAGTTATATATTATATTATTTATTTATTGTTCTAGGAGCTAAATTCTCTCTTTTCTCGGGTAGTTTATGCGTACAAGATCTCGGGGACCTCACGAAATATTATTAGATCCAGAGATCGAGCTACGAAAGAAGAAGAGGGCGAGAGAAGAGATGGGCTGCAATGGCGGCTAATCGAGCAGGGCATTCCTCCCGAGCAAGCGCACGCATGTTAGGCGATTTCGCGAGATGCGGTGCGGATGGCGAATCTGGGACTCCTTGTCCCAACCCGGAGGCGACCGCTAAATTTTATGTACCGACCTCCTCTTGAGCAGTTCGAGGAGGCGGATGGGGCCCTGCGTGGATGCAAATAATTTTGGTGAAGTCGTACGATCGGTATGATCGAGGAGAAGCGGTTTGGGGAGGTCACTTTGAAGACCGAATCGCATCTCGAGACCTTTCTCGATATTTGTGACACCATCAAGCGAATGGGATGCCACAAGACACGATCCGGATGCACATGTTCGGTTTCTCATTGCTTGTGACGGTGAAAGATTGGTTCGAAGTTTGGACGAGCTGGCGTTGACACTTGGGGAAACTTTGCGAGAGTTTCTCTCGAAATATTTTCATGGCGGCGCGAAGATCATCGCGAAATCTCCCATTTTGCCAAAACCACGAAGAATCACTATTCGAGGCATGGGATAGATTCGAGGTCTATTGAGGCGATGTCCACGGCATGGATTCTCGAGGAGAAACAAATCACAGTTCTACGGTGGACTAACATTTCGAGACGAGGAGCATTGTGGATGCGTCGGCGAGGGGCTGTTTATTGAATCGGCAGTAGGCAGTGAGCCGTATTTAGAGGAGATGGCTGCGATAGCTATCAATGGCAGCGGAGAAACGCCGGTTGTTAAGGCGGCCGTCGGTGATTCGATATCTGACGGTGATGAAGCAATTCACTCTGTTGAAGAGCTAGATTGAGACGGAGGGCGTACATTTATAAATCAAAGAAACCGTCGGGGAGAATCCGCGAGACACTCAAACAATAGAAATCATCCGAACACATGGTATGCAAACTCGAATAATTTTCAGCAACCTCCGGCCAAGCTTCACGATGCAGAATGGTATGATCCAGAGCCGAAGAAGCGAGTTTAGAAGATATGGTGCAACAGATGGCGACTCAGCAGTGCATTTATAAGCGATCTGGGTGAAAATAACTCATTTGGAGTCATTGTGGCGGCTATGGGTAAACACGTAAAGATGTTGGAAAATCAGTTGGTCAATAGCCGTGCAGTTGAATGCACTACAAAAGGCGGGCTAATTTCCGAGTGTCTGGTGAACCCGAAAATCAATGTTTCGCCATCCAGACGAGGTGGACAAGCTTACGAGCCCTACCGAAGAAGAAGAGGCTGAAAGTGGCGGGCGAAACTCGCGACCGAGCTCGCGACCATGAGCCGATCGCGAGAGACAGTATTCCCCAGGTAAGCTCGCGACCGAGCATGCGCCCGAGCCTATCCATGACAATCAGGCGAGCATCTTTGCCGAAATCAGTAGCGAACTCGCGCCCGCAAGCTCGCCGCGAAGAAGGATTCCAGCGCCAGCGGACGCCTCGCGACTTGCCCGGCCAGACCGAGGTCGACCGTGAAAAGCCTCGAGTCCGTTTTCGCACGTACCTCATCTGTCCCATTTACGAGTCGACTAGTCAAGTCGAAAATATGACGAGGAGTTTGCTCGTTCAAAGAGATTTTTCAAAAGTTGAGATCAATTTGCCTCTCTTTGAGCTGCGAAACATCGGGATACATGAAATTTTAAAGGCGCTTGCGAAAAAAGAAGAAATTGGGGAAATTTGAAAAAATTACCTATCCGAAGAATCGATCTTGTCTTGAGAGAAGCTCCCTCTAGCGAAGGATCTCGGCGGTTTCGTTAGAATGCGAGATCGCCGAGCATACTTTTCCAAATGTGTTGTGCGACTTGGGGCGAGCATCAATCGATGCCTTTGAACTTATTCAACGGCTGCACCTAGGAAAGATGAAGCCGGCGAAGATATCGATGATGGTGACGGTCGGTCACATATCCTAAAGGTATCGTCGAAGATGTGTTGGTAAGAATCGGGACTTTGTTTTCCGGCCGATTTTGTGATTTTAGATATTCCGAATTGAACAACAACCGCTAATCTGAAGCGAGACCTTTTCTAGCAGCGGTGGGTGCTTTGATTGATGTGCGGGAAGGTAATCTCACGTTTCGTGTTAACGATGAGGGCTCAAGATTTCCATATATGGCGCCATCAAGCAACACGGCGGTGGCAGGAAGATTGCTACTCGATCACGACTCTGCTGCCGCGCGTCGCGCGGCAGAGTGCCTTACAATCGGCGGGCATGATCTGAGGAAGAAGTGGACTCGGCATAAAAATCCAGTGATTGGGTTGAGCTTTGTGGAAGCCATTGTTGTGCCAATTGGTGATGCATTGTCAATGCAGTACGAGGACAAATTGAAGTTTGGAAAGACCACGGTTGCCAAATCGCTGATTGATAAGAGGTAACATCGAGCTAGCGACGATAAATCCGACCTGGTTGGGAGTTAACCCGACATTTCACGTGCTTTATGTCTTTTGTTTTGTTTTCTTGTTTCGTTGTTTTCTTGTGTCTCGTTTTTTTTTTTTAAGTCCCAATGTATATAATCAATGGTGAGGATTCTATCGACCGTCGGAGTGGCGCAACATATGAGTGCGGTCTCTCCCAATCACTCTCTTACGCAAACATTATTGCCTCCATTGCTGCTTTGTTGACAATAAGTTTGGGGGTGGTCGAGTGATGTGATTGAGAGTCCTTGTTATGTTTTGCGTTGTTTTGTTAAGTTATTATATGTTGGGGCTTTTGTCGGGTCTTTTGTCTTTCTTTTCATGTTTTGTCACATCGATCAACGAGTTAAGTGAAGTGTGTTAATCCATGTGCCAATAATGATAGAAATTTTTTGAAATTTAATGATAGTGCACATGATATGTTAGAAAATAGCATATGAACGACTTGAGATTGCTTAAACTTGTTGTTTTCACCATTTACTTAACTTGTGAGACTTGAGCTTCACGGTATAAACATCTTGATCAGTTTCTTTTAATTGTGTGATATCATGCATGTGATTCTCTTCTAGAACTTGCCGTTTTTACGTGTCGAGATTGCAATATGTGTTTCAATTTGGAATGGATAATGGCCATCTTTGTTAACCACATATTCACCCAAACACTAACCCGATGATATATACCATTTGTCGCCTTCTTTGAGCCTTTATTAGAGTTATTCTTTCGATTAACCGGATGATAGGAGGTGAGGATGGATATGGGAACAAAAGGGGATTGTGATGTAGTTATGGCGAGAAAAATTATTGCGAGAGAAATACATACGTGGTGAAGAATAATACCACTTGTTGTGAATGATAAACCTATAAGCTCTAGAAAAGAAAAGAAAAACAATGATAAGTTCACTATGTGTTTTGAGCATAAAGGGTCTTTAATCAAGGTATAAGCATTTTATGAGGATAAAACATCGATTTAGCATGTTGGAAAAGAAGAGAAAATGGACAAAGTCCATATGTTTGAAAAAATGATAAATGGGGTGCTTGGGTATACTTGAGTCACTTAGCCATATATTATCCTACCTTAACCAATGTGCCTACATTATAACCTCTGAAAAGACCTCTTTGATCCTAATTTGAACACAATGGCGGTGGAGATATTAGATAAGCAGCAAGCCTATGGTAAGATGTTGCATTGCATTGATCGTTGAGTATACCGTCCTACATTTCTTTATGAGTTGAGTGTATCCTATATTTTACACACATGCCGTTGTGAGGTTGAATTAAATGAGTTTTGCCGTCAATTGTTGTTTGTGTTGAGTTGACTAACGTCGTCATGTGCACTAATGTTTTAAGCGTTAATATGTTTACGAGGCTTAGAATGGTTATCATCTTTGCTCGCTCGTTGATCTTTTCGTTGTGTCTTTCTGTTTTGATTTTGTTTGAGGACAAACAATGATTTAAGTTTGGGGGCTTGATAAGCGTGCATTTACGTTTATTGTTGATGTTAAAGATGAGTTTAGATCATGTAATGTGCGTTTATGTTTGGGATCTTAATGTTTTATCTATTTCTAGAAGATCTTGCTCTTAGGTGTTCTTTTGGTGTTGTGTAGGTCTATATGTTGAAAATCGAAGCAAGGAGCGAAGCACGAGCCAAAATGTACAACCGCCCAACTTAGCGACCATCCTAGCGGTAGCTAGGCTGGCCGCTAGGTAAGCCAACAGTGCCAAGATAAGGCGACCGTGACCTCGTGCCGCGAGCAAGCACCAGCGCCAGAAGTCCTTTGTCACGATTTCTCGCGGCCATGGCTAGCAACCGCTAGCCGGGCCAACTGACCAATCTTGGCCAGAGGCGACCGCGAGTGAAGGCGCGCAAGAAACATACCTCGCGGTCGACCTAGCGACCGCGAGAGGCGGTCATGAACCGGCGGAAGGAAAAATTAGGGTTTGGGGTGTGCCTATATATGGCAACACCCGCGCCCCCAACCGCTTTTACGTTCGAGACCTCTTTTCTTGATGTTCATCGATTTTACAGTTTTTAGCTTTGGTTTCCATCTAATTTCATTCTAGAGTTTAATTGAGCATTGTTCTTCGTTAGTTTTACGTATTGTCAGCGATCAAAGCGTTTTGTCCGTCGTTTTACTTTGTTTCCGTTTTTCGCTGGATTGGATTCAAGACCAACCATTGTTAAATCAACGCTATTATCCGGGTTTTATGCATTTAATTTCCGTTTTATGATTTATTAGTATTTTATTCCGTTTATTATGTCTAGGTAATTTTCCTTTCTAATCCTAGGGTTTGCATGATTCGATCTATATGTTGTGATTCTGTTATAAGCTATTTACCTTCTAGGCATTGATTCATGATTCTTGGTGCTTATTTATATGTATTAATTTCGATCAATCTTGATGCATATCCGGTTGCCGATTAATGGCGTATTGTATTAATTGTCAATCGATCTTGAATGCATGATACGAATAAACCTTGAGTCGTAGCTGAGATAGGATATTCGTAGGAAGTATATTCTTAGTGATCCTTTTGGAGTTACTTGTTTTCACCTAGAATGGTAGGGAAAACTCGTAATCTCTGACCGCAATTATAAATGCTTGAAGTTGTTGGTTATATATGTGATCTTCTATCTTATGCGGATTAAAATTGGCTAATAGGAAGCAGGATAAACATACATTGTGGGTAGGATTTATGCATCCCTAGGGTTAGTCTTTTTATCATTTTATCGTCTTTGATATTTATTGCTTTCTCTTATTGGGCCTTGAGGAGTTTCTAGAGCGAATGGCCTCGACAACCCAGTAGGGACGGAGCCGAGGCACGAATGCTCCAAACTTCTAGAGATACTGACGCGTCGGCTGAGGCGTAACACCGGACCTTGGCGCTGAAGGCGTCTTGTGACCGAGTCTGCGGGCTGAGAGAAAGGGCAGTAGCTGCGGGCGGCATAAGGCGGCGCTAGGGCGGCTGGCGGCCCAGGTTCCAGCACCGAATGGAGCATCGTGCGTGGGTGAAGGCGGCGGGCAGCAGCATCGCAGCACCCGGACGGGCGTGGCATCGTCTGCCTGGCTGAAGCGCCCAGGCGGCGGGCGAGAGGCGGGCAGGCGGCCGGGCAAGCTGGCGTCGTTGGAAATTTATGGCCTGCCTTGCGCGGGTGGCAGTGGGTGCGGCACAGCTTGCGCCTGGCGGCCAGGCGGCTGGGCTGTGGCGTCTGACAGGCGGAGTGCGGGCGCTGGCGTGCCATCCGCCAAGGCGTTGAGCCATCGGCAGGGGCTGCCACGACTTTAACAATTCGACTCGTTCTCCTAAATGCGAACTTCGATTCATACGGTTTTCGCCCTCACGAACTCCTGTCGAGATGCTCTTCATTATACTTGATCCTTGGCAGATTCAATTCATCCTATTTTATGCCTTTTTCGACAAAACATCGAAACAATGCGAAGCAAGTCGAATCGATAAATATTAATCAAACCAGCGGCATAAGCAGGATAAACCACTGAAAATGACACAAAAACAATATCAAAAATCAGCACAAATTCATACTAAACATCGGGCTCATGCGATCACCGTTATAAGGGTGACCGAGGAGTCATCAAACAAGCAGTTGCGGAACCTGAGGTTGAAAAGAAAAGCGGCCGGTCAAAGCGCATAAGGCTACAAACCCACATTCCACGATACCCTTTCCACATCGGTTGAAGAGCGAAGCGAGGACCGGCAATTGATGAGTTCTTTAAACTCCTATCCAATGTGAATGTTAATTTGCCCCTGTTGGACGTGATCAGAAATGTGCCGGCTTATGCCAAATTTTTCAAAGAGCTCGTCTCAAAGAAGAGAAGGTTTAGGGAGCACGAGAAAGTCATGATCTCGGGAGCAGCTAATTCCATCCTCTGACACAGATTGCCTCCTAAGCTCCGGGATCCAGGTAGTTTTATTATTAAGATTGCTTTGGGTAACATGAAAGAAGTTTCTGGCATGCTTGATTTGGGGGTTGGGATTAATCTTATTCCTTATTCTATGTTCAAACGATTAGGATTAGGTGAACTAAAACCCACTAGGATGTGTCTACAATTAGCTGATAGGTCCGTGAGACACCCCAAGGGTATTGTCGAGGATATTTTAGTAAAAATGGGTGGGTTGATTTTTCCCATTGATTTTGTTGTTTTGGATATGGAAGATGTTAGGGAAGATGGGGAGGAACACACACTGTTATTGGGGAGGCCATTCATGGCCATAACCAACACCCTAATTGATGTTAAGAATGGCACATTGAAAATGACTGTACTTGGCGAATCTGTGTCTTTCTCTGCACATGATAGTTTGATATCTCCTCTGTTAAATTCATTGATAATCATGCTCCCATAGATGCTATTGATCCCTTGGCGAGAGCGTTTTCTTTGCGGTGAGAATGCAAATTGTACAAGGGAAAGTGAAGCGGATACATGATCGTGAAGAGTTAACAAGGATTTAAAACAGGAATGAAGATTTTAATTTTTCAATCTCGTTTGAAGTCACACTTGCGAGAAGCTCAATTACGGATGGAGTGGTCCTTACATAATTGAAAAGATGTTTCCTTATGGGCGCGATCTTACTCGCGATCGAACACTAACGGATCTTTTACGGTGAATGGACGGGGTGAGACCTTTCTTTGATCAAGGGGATGGTCAGAAAGAGTAGAGAACTCCATGCTCATCGATCCTATCATCTACGGTTGGATTACGTCGTGCTCACGGCGTAAAGCGAAGTACTACGTGGGAGTTTACCCGCAGTTTTTCATTCTTTTCATTGTTTCTCTTTTGTTTGTTTCGTTGTTCTCTTTGATCTATCTATCGTTGTGCTAGTTTTTCGAATGGGGCGTTGTAAGTAGTGTGGTGAAGCTGTGGTACTCAACTTTGTCTGCGCTCACATTCAACCTTGTTCACAGCTTCTATTATCGAAGTCTCGTCCTCTATTGACCATTTTGTGTTATTAATGTTTAGACTTGGGGCGATTCTCGATTTTAGTGGGGGAGATTATTTAATTTTATGTCGTGTCTTATCTTTTGCATGTTTGGTGATGTGAGTCGGTGATGTTTTGAGCGTTTGGACTTAAGTTTTTGTCTATCACGAGTAAGTTGGGATTTTGATTTGTGCAACTAAACTATGTGGTATTGGTCGAACCTTGATGCATTCTCGTTTATCTTGATGTTATGTTATTTAAGCGTAATGTGAATTGCGGATTGTGTGAATTGATTTGAAATCGGGGTTATTGATGTGATTTGTCCGACTAATGATAGAGGAGTGTTAACGATGTGGTTACATATATACTTGTTTCTTAAAAAAATGTGTATGAAAATGAGGAGAATGAAAACTCCGGTATATTGTTGAGTTTGTTGAAATGGAGGATGGGATTACGCCTGTAAATTGAGAAATGGGTATGGGAAACCACGATAGGAGACTCAAGTTTATCGAAATTCACCTTTCGAACATTGTTTCAAAATTTAATACTTTCTATGTTTTCAAAGAAACTTGTTGCTAAAGGTAACCATTTTAGTTAATTCACCCCTAGCGGAGGTTGGTGCGAGCGAAAATCACCTACTTGTTTATTTGACATTCTCACAATCTTAGATTTGTTTCACATTAACTTTGATTGTGTATTCATCATGTTTGGGGATTTACAAAAGAGGTTTGATTGATTAGATTAAGAGTTAAATTACCGAGTTATTTTCGACTCTTATTAGTATAGACTTTGCTTGAGGACAAGAAAATGGATAAGTGTGGGGAGTTGTTTGGTATGAATTTGTCTTATTCTTGGTATTATTTTACATGTGATTTCGTGGTTTATCCGATTTATGCAGTCGTTTGATTAGTATTTATCGATTCGGACTTATTTGGTTTGTTTTGATATTTTGTAGAAAACGGCATTAAATAGGATGAAATGGATCTACAAGAATCAATTATATTGAAGAGCATCTCGATAGAAGTTCGTAGGCACAAGCGGTTGCATTTTGAAGTTCGAGACGAGGAGAACGAGCGAATCATAGAAGTCGCGCCGTGCGATGTGGCACGACACGCCTGTGACGCCGTCGGCGGGGGCCAGCGCCCGGTGGCCGTGCATTCCGTGCGGTTAGCGCCCGGCTTGTGAACCACGGTGCTCATCCCGGTCGCGCGTTGCCGTATCCCCGCGGTTCCTCTCCTCCGGTCTTGGGCAGCCGCCTGGCCCTGCCGCAACACCGGCGCTCACTGTCGCCCTCGCCCGGCGCCGTGTATGCTCGTGCCGTTGGACTTATCTTCTCGGCACCACCGGCCTTCGGCCTCGCCCGCAGCCTACAGCGCCCGTGTTCCCGCATCGTCGATCGGCCATAGCTTCCAGCGCGTGCTTGGTCACCTCGGCTCACTCAGCGCCCATTGCCCCTCCAGCGTCCGGACTCGCGGTGTTCACCTCCAACACGCGCATTCATCGCGTGGTCTCGCTAAGCACCGGCTCGCATTCATAACACCCGCGCTGTTCGGCCTCATCCCGCTTGCGTGCAATGCTCGCCGCGCTCGTCCGTTCGGCCCGGCGTGCTCAGCGCCCGCTCGCAATCTTCCTCGTGCGTTCAAGCCTGAGCGCCCGCTTCACTCCATGCGCCGCTCGCCTTGAACCGGCGTTGGTTTCTAAAACGAAGCATCTTCAGCGCCCGCTCTCCCTGACTGCGCTCAAGCCCAATACATAATGTTTGAGCGGTGCTCCCTCCGGTGGCGTTCACTTTGGCACGAAAGCCGCTCCTCGCTCCGTTACATCCGTTCGTCTCTCTTAATATAAATCGCGTTAGGTAATAATTTTGAGGGAGTTTTGATTTCTTTTGGCTGTCTGTTCTTCACCATTCTTCTTCCGTCTTTTCGGCGTCAACACACGCGGATAAATCATAGTTTTAATTCTTGTTTTCATTTTCATCGATTGAATATTTAGTTTATCAATTTATGCTTTGGGATTTATCGGTTCTATTGGAATCAATTTCATAGTGTTATTGTTTGGTGAATTTGTTGAATTGATTACATAGTGGATGGATTGTTTTCATGCTCCTTTGATTTATATTGCTTGTGATTTCTTGTTTCGTGATTACATTACTTTTCATGCAATGGATTCTAGAATTTAGTAATATATTGAATCTTTATCCTATAATTCTATCGCTTTATGTTTGATGATTTAATTTAGTTGTTCTATGCCTAGCTTCCTTTCGTGCTTTCTTAATTTATCAACTAGGGATTGACAACTCCTAGTTAGATTGCTTTCATTTATATTTCCTTTAAGCTTTCAATTCCGTATGTTTCAAAACCCATATTGGTATTAGAATGTTTAGGATTTAATTGCTACGTATGCGACCACGAACAATAGCCTGTTAAGTTTTTCCTTGAGAGGCGACTTGGGTTAACTTATCGCTCAATTACCTGCGATTGCGAGTAAATTTGAGTGTGTTTTAGCTCAATCAATAATCAATGGTGAATTAATCCAGCGAGACAAGATACTTATCCCGGGCTACGATACCAATTGTGAAATCTTATTTTAACCTCTCCAGGATCTATATTGGATGTTTAATTCACCTACATTGAATATTTACATAGCATGCATCGCATAATTATTTACAACGATAGGGGTTTTCGTGTTCACTGCGAATTTGTCGATAAGGAACTGGATCAAGACTGTGCTATGATCTTACGGGCTGTATCCGTTTGCCAAAACTCGATGCGAATAGAGCAATCTATGGAAGTACTGATTGCGCCTTCTTCTAACACTTAGAATTTTGAAAATCACAATAAAGCTTCTTATGTTTTGAAAATCACAATGATTTGGATAACTTGATTTTCTCTTACCTTATATTTACAATACAACCTAGATTCCGATTAGGATAGAATCTATGCATATCTAATAAATATAATAATATCTTTGCAGATAGAGAGGATCGAGCAGTCCGAGTTCATGAAGTGAGCAATTCTTGGCGACTCGGACTGATGGACCAGCCGGGGTTAAATGCGAGGAATAAAGATGGGTCTCAAATAAATTAATTATCTTATGTTCATTGGAACATAAATTAATTCATAAACATTTATTTATGCCACTAGAGAATAAATCTTGACTTACCCATTTATTTTCGAAGTTGAGTCTCGCTTGCATAGACTCATGAACCCCGTATTTAAGATATCGCACATCCATTAATTATTTATAGCGTTACATGCTTGAAATAATTAATCTATTTAATTCATAAGTAGTACCACTCGACCTTATTATTGTACTGAGGTAACTCAACTGCGGTTGGGTACAATAAACCTTTGAGCTCGCTTGAGGGGCGTCATCATCCTAGCGGATCTGAGAATCGATATAGGCAATTAGCATGACATCAGACCTTGCCACTATCGAATCGAGAATATGGGTTATCTCATGTAACCCTCCCATGACAAGTCGAAGTGATGGTCGTGCTCATACTACCTTCATTACATTATCGAGGTTTAGATCGGCGTAAAGTCACGAGATCTAGGTTTTCACGACGGTCGGATAGAAGAACTCATCTCATTATGATCCATCAATACGTCGGAGAGCGTCCGGTATAGACAAGCAACCAAGTCAAGTCAAGTCACTTCTATCTATCTGCGCCTATACTTTGTTCCTAAAGTTGTCTCGGTTGTGATCCTTTTATATCTCATTAAGCTTGACCAATCATATAGACTTACGTGATCTTCTACACTTGTATGATCTAACTTATATACGAGATAAAGGGACTACATATGCAATCAAGTATAAACAATTCGGATAGGATATTGTAATAGTGGTAACATGAATCATTGTATACAAGCTCGACAGCCACGGATTACAAATCCAACAACTTGATCCACTTATTTCTTGAAGTATCGATGTTGATCCCTCCACTAGACATGACATCTCGAACCTTTTGCTAATCGGTGGCGGAATACGATCATATTCGATTCTTGAAGTATGATTTCAACTTTGGATTTGTGGTTTTCATAAGTCCTCTTCAAAGAATCGGGCGTTCGTCTAATAACGACTTCGATCCTTAGGACTATAGAAATAACCACATTTTGTTCCTCTATGATAACTAATAAATAACCTTTCTTTATATCTAGCTTCCAACTTATCGACTTTCTTGTTCGACACATGTGCGCTGTCCATCATATATGGCTTAAACTGAGCTTCGCCCAAACCATAACTTTCGAAGGGGTTTATCAAGCGATTTGGACGGTACTAGATTGAGCAAATTTTCCGCTGTTTTAAGGCATACCCCAGAGCGAAATAGGCAATGTTGCATAACTTATCATTGATCTAACCATTTCCAAGAGAGTCCTATTTCTTGCTCCGACACACCTTTTCTTGTGGTGTGCCGATGTAGTGAGCTAGGAGGTAATCACCGCGCACAAATAGTCCATGAACTCATCTTGAGATATTCTCCACCGATCAGACCGCGGTGACTTTATACTCTTACCTACCGTCTCTCCATTTCCGTCTTAAATTCTTTGAATTTCTCAAAGCACTTCGGACTTCTGTGAAGCGGTATACGTATTCGTACCTGAGTAATCGTCGATGAAAGTAACAAAATACTCTAACCTCATGAGCTTGTGTGGACATTGGTCCACTGGTCGAAATGGACTAGCTCCAACACTTTTGGCTCTATACCCATTCGCTTTGAAGTGCAGTCGAGCATCTTTTCTTCATACAAGATTCGACGGAGGAGCGGGTAACTATAATTTCACTCAGCTCGATTCTTAGCGCGTCTTTGGATCCTATTTAGATTGATGTGACCTAATCTAAGATGTCGATAAAATGTGGTGTCATCTAGCGAAGAAAACTTCCTCTTCTTAAGGTTTGATGTAGATTGACATAATTAAGGTATTATGCGGCGAAATAGTATAAAGCGAATTATATAAGTGCCGCCAGATAACCCGTTTTCTTATGATAGAAACATCACTATAAAAACAACGGAATATCCATGTATAAATTGTTTGAAAACCGAAATAAGGTTTAGCGAAACTCCGGCATATATAAACGTCTTTCAATACTAATACTATCTTATCAAAACATAAAGAAACATCTCCATTGCAACGGCCTCGACTTTCACCCGTTGCCTGGAGATTGTTATCTCGCCATCAAACGCTCTCTTATCCATAGGAACCCGCAAGATGTAACAAACATTATCGGTAGCACCGTATCTACCACCCATGAATTGGTAGAACAATTCGCTAAACATGTTTCCGTTACTAAAGAAAATGGCGTACCTTGAGCCTTGAGCATGAGGCACTTAGCCTTCCAATGCCCGATCTTGCGCACAAGCACTGCCCTCTCCTTTGGCTTTTCAAGACTCGTGGCCACCATGTTCTTTCTTCCCCTGCTCCCACCGCCCTTGCCTACCATTTGGCACCCATTTTCTTCTTCCATTTTCAATGGAAAATTTAGGCCCTTAGATGTGCTAGCGGGCATGTCTCCTTTTCATGACATCTTCCGCCACTGAGATCATTTAGCGATTGACTAAGTGTATACTCGATCTTGCTCATGATCACGTTCACGAAAGTTCTCAAAAGACTTGGGCGGTGTGTTAAGGATTATATCGACCTTCGGCCGTTGATACCTCCTCCGATCAGACTATCCATGAGATGAGTCGTATGGAGACATGTTCATGGATCGAACTTTTCTTCCATCCTACCGCCAAATTTCTCTCATTGTGTGGGCGGTTGTCGATCCATTGCCCAAACTTAATCTCGAGACTTGACCATATTTCGATCGCGTCTACCATCGGCGATCTTTGAACTACAAGCTTTGGACATAGTAGTCATCTATAGCATTTGACCATATTATTTGACTTATGCAAATGCCTTGACTTCATTGCTCTTCGTCGATCGTCGATAAAGGGCATGGGGTTTGAGTAGTGAGAACAAACATGTGTTTTTACAATAAGAACATATTTCATGTTTCGTTTCCACTTGATAAAATTTGGACCATATAGAGGATTTTATGCGAGCATATTTATAATCGTTGTAAGAGCATATATGAAAAGTAATGTAAATACATAAGCATATGATGTACATAATTAGTAAAATAATATTGTAACCTTTGATAAAACAATATTAATTGAAACCTCAATGCCCGAGGAATCCACATGTAAGCCAGCGTGTGGATGTTTACATGAACCCCGAGCGGACTAAAATATACCTTTTAGTCATTTAATTTCAATCCACGTCAACTTATCCTTATGACAAATGAAATTACGATTGGACCTTACTAGATAACATCACTATCGCGATAAAGGACTTGGCGGAAGTTGTCTGAGGGATGCCTAGCATGACAACAATTTTGACAACGGATAATGAATTCTTAGAATTGGCATACTCACTCGGACCATACCGCTTCGATTGAAAATCTTTTGTTATCTCATTTTAAATCTATCTCTATAAAACTTATGAAAATCGCATATCAAGCCACGTGTGTGGGCGTTTACATATGAAACTTCTTCTCGATAGATTAAAATATTTTATTTAGAAATCTCTAACAAACTTATGATAAACAATGCAAGCAAGCGCATGTGAGCGTCTACTCACGTGCGTACCACTTTGTTTAGAGATCAAAAAGTGGAGGTCTTAACATCTTTAATTTAAAAAATTAATATATCGGGTTTCTTGCTTAGTCTTTTGTTTGAAAGGTTTGTCCATGCAGTCACGTAATCTAGCATGCTATCCATAGAACTCAAGATGTAAAACTTGCTCGAAATTCTAAAACATGCTTCAAAGCGATGAACCTGGGATGCTTGCTATCTGCGTCATCATGAAAACATATTACATGTTTATCTACATAATTAAACATACATAGCTGCTCGTGATAATTTAAACATCCACGATATGCTTTGAGCGATAAAAATAAAATAAATTAGTTCATCGCGACTCATGGATCATGTACTTCCACTTTAATTTATAACATAAATTAGCAAATCGAATCTTAAAAATTCTTGAAATGGTTACAGTGTCGCAGGCATGGACGGACTCTTCAAACTGAATTTAGGCGAAAATTGAAAATGGACCGAAGCGATTGAATCGGGTCGGTGCATTATCTGGATCCGAGTCGAAAAATGGTCTGGTGAAAATGGGCGAGTTGGCGATTGGACTTGCGTGCTTTGAGGCATGACCGCACAAGCGCCTGCCGCCGCCCATCGTCTCCCCACCCGCCTGCGAGCCTCGTGTTGTCAACCAGCGTATTAAGAGAGTGTCGACCAGCGTGTTGTCAGACCTTGATCGGCGATCTTGTCATTTGTCGAGCATCTGCGACGTGCCCTCCATCCTAGCCCCTGCCTAGTGTAATAACCCGAAAAATTTAAAATTTTATTAGTGATGCTTAAACCAATTATTTGTGGTGCTTGACCTTAATTATGTTTATGGTAACCAACAAAGCGAATTAGAATCGATTCGGATCGAAAACGGGAAATCGAAACTGGTGACTAGTCCTGCAATTAGGGTTTTATGAATAACTGAACATAGAATGAAAGATCGAGAATAAATCTTAACAAAATGATTTCATTTATAGAATCCTCTCACGAAAACATGTGAGAGCGAAAGAATGAGAATTTTCGGGCATTGCTTTCCGGTCGTCTTAAAATACTATTCACGAGCGAATAATTTCCATCCGTGCTAATCATGAAATTATTTATAAAACTCAAAATCATGAAGGAATATATTATTATGAATTTAGAAATTATAAGAATCAATTTAGAAAAAATTCTGAAGAACTTAACGAACAGGAAAATATACGGAAAAACCCTAAATTTATCGAGCGACCGAAACTCGAACCAAGGGTTTAAATCAATAAAATATGATTTATAAGACTCAAATTAATTATGTAATCTCAAGAATTCAATAAATTTTGAATGAGCATAATTTAATCGACCATTATTTTCTGATAACTCGGAATTGACTTATCGGATGGTATCCGAACTTCATGAAATTATTATAAACATTGAAATAAGTCTTTTAGAGGCTATTTAAGAAAATAAACCATGAGGTCAGAAATCGATCGCGCGTTAAAACTTAAGAGTCGGTATTAACTTGCCAAATCGGTAATTTGACCAATCCTCCTCAACTACCACAAGACCACCCCAAATGGTTTAATGACAGACCTTTAGGTGGCCAATACATTGAGAATCATCCATTACAGCCCTCTCCTTTAGAACCCATTTTCTCTCAAATTCAAATCCTCTTTTGTTCTTCAAGTTTTAATCTTTAATCCTCATTTTCAAACCTTTCCAACCCTCAATTAATTATTCTAAGACCATAAAGGTATTATTCATCATTCTCTTCATTTATAATGGGTAGAATTTTTAGATTTTTCTTGAATTATTTTATGAAAATCCTAGTTTTCTCTTTATTTTTTTGTGATTTTGGGCCACCAAATGCTCTCAATCCATGAATGAAAAATGTTTATAATAATGTTCTAAGGCTGTAGTTAAAGTTTGGTAATTTTGGAGCATGTTTAATATTTTTGATTTATGTTTATTTCTTTTATATGAGATAAAGCATGTTATTGTGAATATTATTTGATATTGTTGTATGTTAATGTATTAGAAGCATGTAGAATAAATATCATAATTTTCAGAATATTTTTGGTATTTTTTAAAAGGGCCAAGAGCTTTAGGTGTTTTAAGCCTTTGATTTTATTTTATTTGTTGAAAATAGTTGAGATATGGTGTTTAATATATGATATGAACATCATATATTAATCGGAATTTTGAAACACATCTCCTATTTTTTTTTATAAGGGCGAATTCATATATATATATTTGAATTTTTTTGATTTTATTTGTTGAAAATAGTTGAGGTATAGTGTTTAATATATGATATGAACATCGTATATTAATCTTGAAATTTTGAGCACTATTCTATTTTTTCATTATGACCAAAATTTTATATGTATATATTAAGTTTTAATTGATTTTTATTTGTTGAAAATAATATGGTACTTGATGTTTGGAAATAATATGAACCTATTATGCATTGTTGGGAATTTATTGAACACATATGTAATATATATGTAGGACAAAAAGAATTCAAGCATTTGGTTCATATTATAAATATTAGTTGATGTTTAATGTTAATATTACATGTCATTGCATTATATAACCATATTGTGAAAGAATGAAATTTATTGAATATGTATATATATAAAGGTGATTACGAAAATCATTATATGGTAAAAGCATGTGTTATAATTTTAAAGTATAGTATGAGATTATATTTCATGTTTAGTATATGATATAAGCATGATATGATTTTTTGTGGAATTTATTGAACACCAATGCTCATTAAATCAATAATGCGAAAACTTGGTAATTTTAACCTATGGTTTGAAATTTTATATGATGATATTGAATTGGAAATTTAATTCTATAGTATGGTAGGAGTATAATATGATTTTATTGAAATTTATTGGATCTTATAGACCCACTAGTCCTAAGGATGGATTAGAGGACTATCACTTGGAATAGAAATTAAGGAACAAAAGATGATTGAATATAGAATTGAGAAGCATATGATAAGCAAACTTTTAAGATTTTAAACCATTTGAAATAAACACACATAATTTACATATGAGATTGGACTATCGGATCTCAACAAGGGTTCATCTAATCAAGGTAGTAAGATTCGACTCAAGATTATCGGTGTTTGTGCGGGAGAAACATGTGAGTACACATATGCGATGTGCATTAAGGTTCTATCTAATCAGCGACAAAGATCTCAACTGACAACGCGTCCATTACATACTCAGCAGACCGTTTAAAGCAAACATGCGGTGAGTCACGAATGCATCGGTGGACTTATGCAAAATATTTTATTATAACGGTGAATTACTCTGTCCCATCGGTAACACACGGGTTTTAGATAAAATGCTGGTGCTTACTAAACAATTCATGTCATTTTCCATAAACTTTGTCGGCGGACATATTTTCTTTGTATGTATGATCGTATCTTTCTCGTATCACCTCGTCGTA